>JAWWMO010000043.1:17116015-17216468 GCA_035047845.1 Dendrocincla fuliginosa
CCTCCCAAAAAAAAAAAAAAAAAAAAAAAAAGCTTTCTGACATTGTGTTTGAGGTCAGTGGTTTAGCAAATGAATTCCAAGTAGGACTGGAGATGGGACAATCATCTAGGGCAGAGCTTTAAAATGTCGGGGCAGTGATATAATCTGCAATGCAATATGATGAAGCTGTCTTCACCATGGACATCAGGACATGCCTAATGTCTGCCAGACTGATATAAATGGTGAGTGGCAAAATGCAACATAGATTTACAGTTACCTTAATACAATTAATCAGACAATTTTTTTGTCTGATTTTGTTGTTTGTTAGTGGAATTGATCTAAAAGAAAGAAAAAATAATCCAGAGTTTGGTTTCTAAGTTCTTGTTTACAAGACATTGAGTTTTGCAGTCTGCAAGGAAATCTTAACAGAAGTTAGGTGACAAGTCAGAACCAATAAAATAGAGAAAAATGAGCTGTTGAAGTTTTTTGTTTTTTTTTTTGAAGAAAACACTTTAGAAATCAAAATTAGTGAAGAAAATAAAATAGATTCTTCATTTTGAGGCTAAACAACTCTCAATAGATTATTCATGACTGTATCAGTCCCTAACTACAGTGGGAACCTGTGCTCAGTGGAAAATAATAGTGGAAAAATTATTCTGCACAAAATATTCCTTTTGTCTCTATAGGTATTCTTTGCCTTACTATAATAGATACACAGCAATTCACTGTCATCTAAATTCCAACAAGGCTGCCTTGAAAATAATATACCTGCTCAAGATCATCATAAAGGTACATTGAGCCAGGAAGATTTTGATTGTGTCAGACAAGCTGTAGTGCTTGGCACTCCAGTTCTACCCTGATGGGTGGGGGCTCGGTATTACTCTTTTTTTTTTTTTTTTTTTAATCACATTCTGTCAAAGTTACAACAATTCAATAGAAGTATTATGGGAGTTGGCAACCCCTAGGAAACTTCTACAACCTGTCTCCTCAACAAGAGGGATGTCTATTTTTCACACTCACAAAGGACATTGAGTCCAGTTAAAAATCTCTATTCTTGCCTTCAATAGGATATGCTCATACATTAAAAAAAGAAACATCAAACACCTCAGGATACAGTTTTTGGCTGATAAATTTGCACTTTAATTGCAAAGAATCTTTCTTTTGGAAATACACAATTCATTCTTGGAGATAGATGCCTTCACTATGAAGTGCAAATAGAGATAATTGCACCCTATTTTATTTTAAATGGAATAACCTATTTCTATAAGTAATCTTCAGAGTGAAAGAAGTTTAAGGAGTGGAGAATCAGATGATCTGTAAGCATCTACTCAGCTTGCATACTTCAACTTGCAGCTGTTTAATTTCATTCAATTGTTGAACCCAAGCTACTAGGTTTATGGCGTAGACATCAGGTTTGCTGTAATCACACAAAAATACATGTGGAACTCGTGAATCTGAGCAGTAAGAAGACATTGTACTTAACTAATGTGTTTACTCCCACATGGGTTCCAATTTTAAACCTATTGGGAAATATAAACAATTGTCTTATCACCTTCCTTTCTTTATCTAACTCTCTTTAGACTGCAGCACTTTAAAAATACCTAAATAAAACTCTGGATTAATAATATACTTCACACAAAGTTCCAGATATTGTCTGAACACTCTGAAACAGAAAATTAAGAAGTAAAATTATCACTCAGTGAACTGTCAGTTTTCTTAATAACAAATTTAGCATTAAAATAGAAGAAAGTGATTATATAACAAGATATGAGAATTTAACTGTCTGGTAAGCCTAATCTTGTGACTGACAACCATTCATATTTTTCAAAAGTCCTCTCCTGCTTGGATTTTTTACAGAATAAGTTATTTGAGCAATAAGCTTTAAAAACCTTCAGAATGCATGGAATGAATTCAACATTTACCAGAAAACAAATAAACAAACACCCCCCCCACACACACACACACACTTATTCTGAAACATTATTTTCTGTAATTAAGGGGAGATTCCCCCAGGATAGAATTGTATCCTGGTTTTTCTAATAATCAGAATTTTAAGGGAGCATGTGGCTCTAATTTACCATAGATACTTTATTTAGCTTGAAGATAAGCGAATATTTTACCTTAGATTGTAATTACACTTTTCCTCATGCATTATATTTCCAGACTGACATTTCTCCCATATTGAGATTTATCTATGCCAGTTATACTTTTTTTTTTCCCCTGGGATTAACACCTCTTAAAGAATTGTTTCTGATCTACATTAACACACTAGAGGACACAAACAAATACCATGACTGTTTTCCTGAATTCAGAACTAATGGTCACTCTTAGAAGCTTCCTGACTTTTCTCATAAGTCAGTTTAACAGAAATAGTTGTTGTCTATTTGCATAAGGTTATGAGGTGGTCTTCTAGTGAAATCATTAGAGAATTTGTGAGCTACAGCTCCAAGATTTATGGATTTCATCATATTCATTCTCTACTGTTTTCAACCACTGGCAATGCATAGACGTTTACAGTGAAGAAGGAGCATGAAGTTTTCACCTGTAGGACTAGGACATACCTCAGAGAGTTGCCTAGGTCACCTCCTGTCTCAAGGCAGGAGTCACTGTAACTACACCATTGCTTAGATAAATTTTTCTTACCATATCTTACAGAATAATAGAGACCCACAACTGTGCAAACAATCTATGCCAACACTTCATTTTTTAAACAGCAGTTTCTGTAAACAGCATTTTTTACAGAAGTTTAACTGTATAACTGAAGTTTACATAAGTTTAACACTGTCTAACATAAATCTGTCTTACTGTAATTTAAGATTGGGGCTACTTCTACTGTCTTTCACATAGATGAAAAACAAAGTGCAGCTTTCCTCTTTGTGGCAGTGTTGTCATGTACAATTTTTCTTTCCCTTCTTGTCTCTCAGACTCAATACCCTTATTTATGTTTCCTGGACTTTTAATTTTTAATTATTTTTGTTAGTTTATTTTTTTTTTTACAATCATCAGTTATTCTACATCTTTAACTAAGTATAACACAGAGAGCAGGAAAGAATGTTTGAACTAAAACACTGCCAGTCAATAACTACTGAAGACAAAATGCTTCATCTTTTTGCTGGATAGGAAGGGAATCCTAAACAGCAGACTCTGAAGTTATCATTAGTTTCTGAAGATACCACAGTTTAAAATGTTCATATTTATTGTCTTTAATTGTTTGCTGCTCTTTTACATATTGGCTATTTTTTTTTCCAAAACATGACATTCATTAAACTGAACCACACTACCTATTTTAATTAAAAACACATGAAATAGTTCTATCATAGCATTTCAAAGAGTATAAAATTGTGATCTGTGTAGTAGTGATGAATGGGAGAGAATTTTAATCTGTGTTACTGGCTTACAGAAACTACACGTATGTGATTAAAAAGCAGAGGAAGATCTAACAGCCTAGTTAACTGCTTAAGGTCATTGAATATTGAGAAAAGGAAGGAAATGTGTTAAAAAAAAAATAACTAGAAGCTTCCTGCCTCCAAGATAATCTTTCTGTGATCTCAATATTATCAAGAGCGTCCCTGAAGACATAGCATTTCTTTTGATTGAAGAAAATATAATTTTAGAAAATGGATCAAACTCTTCAACCCAAAGATTTCTGCAAGTTTCACTGCTGTGATAATTTAATGACTCCTCTGAGACTGCTGTTCTAACTTGCTCTACTTGCTGTACATTTTAACTTTTGGTAGTTAGAATCTGAAAAACACAAAGTCCTCTTTTGAAACAAAAGGATAAAACACTCCTTTTTGTTCCCTTTCTCTATTATTCCACTTTCTGCTTTCCCCAAACTATATCACTCAAAAAGTCTCTCATAGACAAATCAATTTATCTGACAGTGTGATCCTCTCTAGTGTATTTCTTCAGATCATCCAAATAATGAAAAAGATGCCTCATCCCTAAAAATCTCACCAAAACTCTGAACTGGAAGAATATAGATGGCGTGAGATTAAACTAGGCTGTAGAGAGATAGCTCTACCCCTATCCAGCTCATAAAATCCTATGACAAATTGACCACTGATGGTCTCTGTATTAACTCTTTGAACTCTCACCATTCTAGAAGGTGGAAATCATATTTCGACATCCTTACCAATAGAATACAAGATAGAACATATACCAGCACTCGCATAAATCTCTTATAAGGTTACACCTTTCCATCAAAGTAATACCCTGCCTTCTGCATCATAGTCCCTGAGCTACCATCTATGAGCCTTTAGTGAAACGTGCAAAAAGCTGAGAGATTGAAACTCCTATTTTCTCTTGAGAGTCTCTGCTGAGCTTAAGCAGCTCCACTAGTGATAACTTGTACTTTCCATCAAAAGAAGAAACTATGCTTTTGCTTCTTTCTGCTGATGATTTATTTTTTCCCCCAAAGAAGATTGAATCAAGGAAACCTATTAAAATTATGGAAAGCAGAACTTGCAAATAAGCCTATGGCAAGAGAATAGAGCCAGGTGGAGTTTGTACTTTTATTCTTCCTGTTTGGTTTAAAGACAATTAACTAGTTAAAGTATAATATTAAAATATGGGTTTTTTTTTAAAAAATCCATCTTATTAACGTAATAAAGCATTTGAAGATCCTGTTAAAATATTTTCCAACTTATAGATGTAGATTTTTATTTCCAAACCTGTAAATTTAGCTGACAGGGTTAGCTTATAGTGACAAAAGAGAATACAAAATACACAGGTTTTCTTAACCCATTGACTTGTGGAAATAGCAAGCATATTATCTCTTTTGAAAGTGCTGTAGTCTATGTGCATTTGTTTGAAATGTTCTTATTTGGTTTCTTGTAGGACTTTTATTGCTTTGGCTTGCTTTCTTCCTATTGCCTATGTTATTTCTGCAGCTTATGAAAATAAGTTTTTTGCATATTTCCATCTGTGCATTTGAACTTTCTCATTCCCTCTCACCAACTAGATAAACTTTTGGACTTTCAAAATTTAAAGAGCCACAACACTACTTTACAACTAACTGTAAAAGCTTCTGGTAATGTTAAAAGGTCTGCTACTGAGGAATATATTTATATATAAAGATATCTATATATTGTTTAGGTGTATTTTGAATTTGACAATAATGTAATCTTTTCACGGTCCAGCAAATACTGCAAATATTCTTAAAATAATGTTTTTTCAAAGATGTGTAATTTGAACAAGAATGGGCAACAACAGTGTGAAAACCCTGTTAAAAAGAGGTGAAACCATGGCTAATGTTTTTCCACTGACAAGATTGTAGGGAGGTTGGCTTCCTACAATTAACTTATTTTTCTGGAAGTTTAGGATGCATCACTTCATTGATATCATTCAGTCCCAAACAATTGCTGATGCAAGACAAAATCCAACACTACAATGCTCAAAGTATATGACTGAAAGTGAGCACATTAGTTTGCAATTGAATCATCACTATTTACACTGAATGAAGTTCAGCAAAATTTCAAAATCTTCTGCAATTGGAATAATATGGGGGGAAAAGAGGATTTTAATAACACAGTTTAGTCTTGTGGATTTCAGTTGCTTTGGTGTCCATGCAGTTTCCTAAATCTGTGGAGTAATATTATTATAAAAAGTACCTTGCAGACAGAGCTGTAGTCCTTGTGAGCTATTAGGACAGAACCATAAATGGACAGAGATAGATTTCACCTGACCTCTTCTTAGGCAATTTAAAATGTTACCTTAGCCACTGGAAAGAGAAAATATTAGGTTATAAAACTGAAATCCAGCTTTTCCTCTTAGGTAACAACCTATTTACTGATAGAAATGAGTCCTGATCATGGAAAAATGGAAGTGAGAAAGCACAAGTTCAGAGAGTAATGCAAATCCACAGACATTAAAACATGTACAAAGATACTTAATTCGTTTAAATTAAAGGGAAGACTCAAATTTTGGAAGTGTTGGATTGAAATAACTGAATCAATTAAGAAAACACCTTTTTTAAGAAAACACCTTATTTTCTCTGGCTTCTTTCTTTTTACAGGAAAACTTTGATAACATGTGTGAGCTGGTGTAAGCAGCTTAAGCTCTGTGGACCAAATTAGTTCTCATTTTTAATCTAGTTAAACTTGCACATTCAAGGAGTGGCGGGACTTCTCTAATGAGCTATCCAGAACAAAACTGTACCCTTGCTGTATATCTGACAGTTTTTGCCAACTCTCTGATGCTGTGACAGAAGTGATTTATTCAATACAGTCAAGTATGTAGGACACAGAAGTGGTTCTTCAGCCAAAAATTCTGGAACAAATAAGATATTGAAGGGAAGTCTAGGGACAGCCCACTGGGAGATAGAGACATTGATTTGATTTAAAATTCTCACAAGTCAAATACTCCCAGTAATGTAAGGTTGGAAGATCCTTTACTTTTCTGTGTCAGTCATTTATATACACACTAAATTAATGCAAGTTATCAGCGTGACAAAATATTTCTGAATTAGTAGCATTTTTCATGTACTTCACCTATGGAGCTGGACTTGTGTGTCCCAGAAGAATGAATAATCAGACGAAAGAGTATAGCTTCTGTCCAGAGGAATTGAAATTCCCAGAGTTGTTCTTGGCCTGATCTGCTTCCTGGTGTGACCTCAGGTGTTATCCCTAGACTGGTATGCTCAGTCACAGCACCCCTGAAAGCTCTTTAAGAGCAACACATGCTACATGTCAGTGTAGAAAGTAAAGAATAAAATGTACAAGAGTCTTAGCCCATATACTGGTCTTCTAGTAATCCTAACACAAAATTTAGTGGTAGCCACAGACAGACCCTTGGAAATGGCACTTCTGCTTGTATAGCTGAATCCCAGACACAGTACACCAGATGTACTAGCTAGTTGTGCAAAATTGCTAAAGTTGCTTCCCGTCAAGCACACCCTTGTGTACTTTGACTGTGTCATGGGTGTTTGTTCCTAGACTATTTGAATTCACATTTTAGTATTCTCCACTGGTTTATCCTGTAAGTCTTCTGAAATTCCTAAATCTTGGATCATCTACATGCAATACTAATTTCTCACTGAAGATCTCTGTTGCCATACTTTTTCTAAGATCTTTTTTCATTTTATGACTCTGTTGATTCAATTTTAACTCATGTATCCTGTACTTAAAAGTCTTTGAAACTTCTTTTAAATATGATGGCTTCTGTATCATTTAGCTATACTCCAAGGCCTGACCATGTTACTTTCCTTTAATAAAAAGAACATGCCATGTATTAGCTTTAATTTTGACAACTACATTTCCCATTTGTAGTGGGGACAACCAGTATAAAAAACACAGCGCGAGGAGGTGACAGAGAAACAGCTGAAATTGCACTTCTCTGACAAAGGAAAATCCATTTTATAAATATTTCTCAGAAGTAAAAGATCTAATGTCACTGAAAAAAGATTATTTGATCAGTAATATAAATCAGAAAATAGATTCACTGTTGATATCTGTGGAAGTTGGGAAGCTTTCATTACCTGACAATCTGATGTATTCTTTGCACCACAGAGCAACCACCATCACAGTATAAAGGTGACATGAATAAAAACTTTGCAGTATGCTTATAATCCATCTTGTTTAGGTCTATCAGTTATTGAAATCAAGCAAAGATTAAAAGCAAGAGATTGACAATGTACAGCCTTTCTAGGATTTTATTAATGTGAAGGAATAGTTACAGCTAAAAACAAACAAACAAACAACAACAAAAAAAACACCTCCAAGAAAAAAAAAAACAACACCACAAAAAGTATGCAGTTTATTTTTGAGGCTTTCAAAGGACTGTAAGAAAGGATATAAACTGAAGCTACAGTCCATTACATTTAGTTGTCATCCAGTATGATCCTTGTAGCCAAGCATACTACCGTGCTCATCATCACTCAATTGTCTCTGGATTGCACATTATATTTTTCATGCCTTAAGCCATCCTCCCTGAACATCTGTAAAATGAACCTGCAGGGATTGTACAGAATAATGTAGTGACTGGTACATTACGTTGCTCTGGGGGTATTAACTGTGACAGACAAATAGAATTTTTTCTAATGTACTCTTCTGAAGGGACTATTCAAAATGTTACAGTGATCTGGAAGGTTTTCCTGGTTTCTTTACTTGTAGGAAACATAGTCCACATTATAATTCAGAAGCAAGTTTCTGCATATTAGTAGAGTTCATTCAAACAATGCTAGTGTTTCAATATAACATTAATGTGATATTCTTCTCCACCACTACCACCCTCCACTTTTCAGAAAGAGGTATCTTTAAGAGACAAAATGTAAATACCAAGCATATGCATTTTTCCACAGGAAAACTGATTTAATTTTAAATCAAACAAAATACAATATTCCAAATGCCTTTTAAATGTCAACAGCATTTTCCTTTCTGTGTTTGCATAGATGCCATTGCCAGAACCCTTCAAATTTTGGGTAATTCCTTAATCAAAGACTGTCAGACCAACCAAAAATTATTCTAATTATGTCCTTGAAACCCTTAAAAAATATTTTTCTATGTTGATAACTAAGAAAACTAGGGAGTACAATAGAATTCAATAAAACAGACATGATCATTATGTCAGAAAGAAGTTTGTTCTGACTGGTGCTGGGTTACTGAAGTGATGGATGCACGAGAAACACAAGATAAATGATAACCAGAGGCATGGGATGCTGCTTTTCAAACTGAGCAGAAAACTCCATTTAATATCTATTCAATCATAAAAAATTGTAGAGCCTTGGAAGTGTCAAAAATATGCTAATATACACATTCTAGTTTGTACTTGCATCACGTTTCTCCAAGCAGAGAGGCTCCTGTACTGTTACCTGCTTCATACTGCCAAAACAGGATCTCAGTCCTACCAGCAGCGTTTCAATGAAGAAAAGAAGGAATAACACCTCTTCTTTTGTGGGATCAGATTTTCTGCTCTGTCCCCTCAGCACTGGTAGATGTGGAGGGGGTTTAATTGTCTGGGTTTAGGTTGTTATGGAATATATGGATTTATGCAATTAATTGTATTCATAATGATGGAAACAGGGGCCTTATAGACAGCAGTTCCACTTTATGATGTCTAGGGAGTCCAAAATGCTGGACAGGCACTTACACTGTCATCTTCCCCACACCTGGGAATCTAGCCATGATTTTATCATATGAACTAAAGCTTTATTCTTGGAATTTTCAGTATGAAGATTTATTATTCTCCATTCTCTTGAAGCCAGTACATTAAGTTATATTTCTGCAAATAAATATGAAATGTAACCTTTTAGTTGTTCAAGAACATACCACAATAAGACAAATACAGTAATAAAAGCAGTAAAATATTCTTACTTTCATGTGAAACTTAAGAGTCATTAAACTGAAGTGCACCAGCAGTTAAAGTGTATTTGTGCAAATACTTTTTGAATTAAAGTCCAATATCTTATTTAGAAAATATTATAAAGACTGAAGATTCTTCTTGCCCTAGTGGGCTTTGGGCAACATTCAAAATAACTAAACATGATGACAGTTCTATAATGCAGGTGCCTAGCTAAGTTATAAACTCATTGAACATGTCAGGGTTTTCCCATTTTGTTTTTGAGATCTCCAGCTTCAGAATTCTCAAGGTCTGATCTTACAAAAGAAACTGAAAAAAGGTTTTGTGGAAAGACTGTGCTGTCTGATCCATTACATTCCCAGTATCTTAAATACTGTAGTATTACAGTATACAACATTGCAACTAAGCTTGCATTGCAAAAAATTGTAATCTGTTCATGTTTTAAGTGATATGCATACAGAGATTGCAAAGAAATGGCTTTTTGATTGCCATAAGGTAAAGCTTTCTGATTTAACCTGCAAAAAAATCAAATGTCAGCAGTTTTTTAATATATTTTTGAAAAGCAATAAGATTTTATTTTACTTTAGGATATGATTAGCTGTTTGCAAGATGAGCCTGATTATTTCAGAGAAAAAGGAAAAGCAAAAAATTCACTTTTAGAAAGCTTCATAATTTACTCTGGCACATTGAATTAAATATAATAAAACCCAGTAAATATTTGTTAATGGAAAACAGTTGTGTGAATATAGATTTTAAAAGATGTGTTAAAACTCAAGGATTCGTGACAGACTGAATTTGATTCTTAGTGTCATTATAAAATGTTCTTTTCTACACCAGAAACCAATTTCTGTGGGTAATTCAGAAATCACAACCTTCTCTCAGAGTAGGCAAGTTTGGCAATTGTTGAAAAGTCAGCCTCAGGACCAGGCACTACACACTGACCAATTTTAGTAACCTGTGAAACAGGTTTTTGAATATGAGGATATAGGAATCAATAACTTCTGTTAAAGAGATTTTTACTGGAATTTTTATGGACACTTAAGAGGATACTAGGGAAACCTCTAGAAAAATTATATGCAATGTTTAACTTTACTATATAATTGACATAAATATTATAAAATATATGTCATTTAGAAAACAAACTGTTTCTTGTCAATGTTAATTGCATGAAGGAATAATTTTGCATGAAGAATTTGGGTGATAAAAATGAACAATACTGAAAATATTTGAATTTATAAATCCTTCCTCTATTAGAAATATAGCAATTTTGTAACATTTTCAAGAATATGACCTTGAGTGTCTTTTTTAACACATTTATTGTAGTAGTAGATTTTTTTTTCTTTTGTTACTATCCATCACAGTGAGGAAAAGTATTTAATTTCTAGCATAATTTAATTTTAAAAATTATTCAAGAAGTCGAATGTTATTTTTAAAAGCATTTTAAAAACAAAAAAAAAACCCAAATTTTATCCCTCTGCTATTTACACATTTATTATACTGTGTGAAGCCATACAGGTTAGTATATAATTCTTTAAGTAAATGTTTTTTGTTATCCCCTTCCAGCAAACTTCCCATTCTTCCATGCATTGCTTTTGAAGCAACTTTTTCATACATATTTTCATTCATACTTATTTGCAGACCAAAGGCATTGCCACTTACCCTCTCAGATCACAAAACCTCAGGAGAAAATTAGTTGTGATTCCTTTGTATATTGTCATGGAGATACACCACAAGACAGCATTTCTTGTGAACTAGTTCTGAAAGCGTTATTCCTAAGATGATTATTAAGCCTAATATTCATACATTTACTCACAATTGAAATGATTTTTTTAGTTAATCTCATGATGTCTGATGCCTTTTTCCTGAAAGCCAAAGAATGGTATAATCATATCTCATCTTTCCTCAGAAAGATAAGGTCTGAGCATCCATAATTTCAGAGGAATAAAAGAAGACCCGATTCTAATAAAATGCTTTGAATAGTTGAAGACCAGTTTTTGCAGAGCTAATTTTACAGTATGTTGTCTTTGAAGCCAATGTTTTGGTTTTCTTGAACATTAAGCATAGTATCATAAACCAGGAAAACTTTGAGTTTCTACAGTTAATCAAATCCCTATTCTCTCATTGTACTATAAGTTGACCGAGTGCAACCTCTTGGTCCTCGCCCTGCCATAAATTAAAACCTGTTAATTTTGCACCATGCTCATGGTTATCTTGTCTGATAACAAGGATTTGTCTAGAGAAGATAAGACTGAGAGAGGATCTCACTAGCAGGTGTCAAGAGGAGAGTGCCAGACTCTTTTCAGTAGTGTCCATTGACAGGGCAAGGAGCAATGGCCATAAATTAAAATGCAAGAAGTTTCACCTCAACATGTGGAAGAACTCTATATTGAAGGTGTCAGAAGACTGGAACATGCTGCCCAGAGAGGTCATGGAGTGTCCCTCTCTGGAGACATTCCAAACCCACCTGTTCCCATGTGACTTGCTTTAGGCGACCCTACCTTGGCAGGGGGATTGGACTCGATGATCTCCAGATTTCCTTTCTAACCCTAAAAATTTTGTGGTTCTGTGATTTGGGATTATTTATATTTTGTTAATCTGATTCATAGTTGGGGAAAAAGGGGTGGAAAGAATAGAAAAATTACTTGTAGCAATTTGTTGTTCTACTGCAATTGGGCCACTTTGTATTTCTATCCTTGTTCCTGTTTGCTACTGAATTAATTTTCTTCAAAGCAAAACAAAATGAATAAAAAATTTGAGAGGGTTCTTTTTTATAGTCTGAGACTTTATAGATGTAAAAGCTTGGAAATATTTCCTGAATAGACAAATTTATGTCTTGGACATAAAAGATACTGTAGGGGGAGAATGATGGACCTCTGTATCTATACTCCCAAGAGTATAGATACTACAGCTGAACTTCCAGCATAAAGAGGAATGTAAAACTGATAAACTGTGCAAGAATTTCTGTAAATAGAGAATTGATTTAGTTATTGACAAAGAAGATGGACTGTTGCTCAAGAATGGATTTGGAAGGCAAATCTAAAGTGAAGAAGTGAACTAGCATGGATTTAAAAAAAAAAAAAAAAAATTAGGAACAACTGACTGAAGAACCTGGTTATGAAACAATAGATAACTGAATATTTAGAGGCCATGATGGTGGATTATGAACATCATTTAAGTTTTTGTAGAGTAAAATGTTATGTTGGCTGAGGTGGAGAAGAAGAAAACATGGGATCCAGTGCCTGATTATCAGAGAGATGCCTTCTCTTTGCTCTTCTTAAGGCTTCAAAATAAAACCAGATATATTCTACAGAAATGTTGTCCAAAACCATAATCTCTCTTCTTTAGTGATACTTCTTGATTATTAGGCTACAAAGTATAAACGTCTTGTTCTACTTTATGAATATCTCATTTTTGAGTAATACCTTTTGCAGATATATACTTTTACAGGGTGATATCTTTGTCAGGAATGCACAAACCCTGACTGTGCTATTTCCAGACGTTGTCAGAGCAGACTGCAGCAGAACTGGTCATCTTTTGGTCCAAGAAAGAAATTCATTGTAGGTTTCCCTTCTTCTGTAGCCATTAAGTTTACAAATGGAAGCTTCAATCATTTCACACAAACTTTTTGAATTAAATCATGAACCTTTTTTAAATGGTAGCTTAGGTTTGTAGATGTAAGAATAGGTTTTATTCTTTGAATCTGAAATTCAGTTTGCAGACACAAGTGAGATCTGAAAACTGTAAAACAAGATTTCAGCCATACTTGTATTCTTGTATCAGGATGATTTGGGCTTCTCCAGCTGCAGGAACCAGGATTCTGTGAACTCAGTTTTTATGTACCTTCTTCTTCTCATTTAATGTAAGTAAATAGCAAACTGAATTTTATTATTACTTTTTTCTCACAAAAAAATTTAATTGTAGCCTCTACATTTCCTTTTAGGTTCACTTCTGGGACATTGTAATTTAAATTCATTTGGTAAATAATGCATTTTTATGACAGTAATTGTTGAAATATGCTGACATTGTCAGCAGACCTTTCATATATCAATAACACCTGATTTTATAATTGAAAAACTACCTTTAACTGTTAGCAGAATTAGTATACCTTTTTCTGTAAATTAAACATTTCAGTACTGCATTTTTTTTTGACAGAAAATACTGTAGATAATTTATTCATTCAATAGGTCTAATACATGGAATTTAAATGAACTTATTTTACTGTCATATGTTCAGAATGGAGGATCTTTAGAAAAGTTTAACTTTATATATACATATTTCATACATGTATATTTGTTGTGACATATATATTTTTGTGGGATTACAAATACAATAAATATTTCAAAAATAACTATAAACTTGTTTTTAATCACTGTGCTTTGATTACATGGAAAATATATTGAGAGACAAAGATTGTTCATGCTTATCTCATTTTTTTGTGTTATTGTAAATCCTATACAAATTCTATTTTATCTTTCTAATGTGGCTCCTTTCATTTTCTATGGTTTTATTGTTGGTAGTTGAGCAATAAATTACAAATTAGTCTGGTTTCTATTTTTTTTTCATCACAATTTCATTTATCTTTATGAAAGCTTATTTCCTAGTCTATAAACTTCCCTTCTTTCTCTGGTAGCAATTCGGGTATCAGACTGTGAGGAAAGGCTACACTATGTAAGCTTCTGGGTTCATTTTTCTCATTCTCATATCTGAGTGTTCTTAAAAAGATTAAGCAATGCATCTATGTACCTGTCATATATAATCCATGTTCTCATTCTCTACCCAAGGAGAAAAATTCTGTATGTAGCAGAGTGGGTTTTTTCACCACTGGAAGTTTATGTTAGAGAATTTTTTAGCAGAGCATTGTTTGCTCATTCCTCTAGGACAACCATCAGATGCGTTCCCTCAAAAATAACGACCACTACAAACCTCACTATCTTCTCAGGCTATTCTTTTTGTCTTTTGTTGCTTTCATGCTATGACAGCAAGGAATCCAAGAGAAACATAGTTTAATGTACAAACAGAAGATGCTGCCTAATTAATTTTCTGTTAAAAAAATAATATTTGTTTTGTAACAAATACATTAAAATGTTTCATTATGATCAAAAACTTGCAAAAAAGATAAGACTCTACCTATTTAAATGTTTATATATGCTCGCTTCACGGGACATTTCCAAATACTCTTTTACATACCACTCAAAATAAAAATCCTGTTTGACAGGGTTTTCTAGTCTCTGTTTTGTGATTTTCTTTACCCTCTGGATTTTATCAGAGATTCTTGAGAGATTCCTAGGAACCTCTGAGGGATCTGAAGGCACCACAGCTCCCAGGTAAGGATAGCCACAAGAGCCCTGACATCTGTCAACCTTCGTAGCAACCTCTAGAGATATCTAATAACTTTTTGAAGCTTTTGCCTCTGGTGAACCTTGATCAGGGAGGATCAGGCACCTTTAACATAGCTAACAGGTAGTGAGTAACTTTTATATCAAGTTAGGAAAATAAGAACCAAAAAAATTGTGGGGGATCTCAGACTGGTATATGCATCCTCATAAATGGCAGTGATATACCACGGGGCAGTCACTGATCATTGTTAGAACAACTGTTCCTGCAATTTTCATGGCCTTGATCCATAGGATAGTTCAGAAAGAGGGAGCAGTGCTGCAAGACTGAAGTTGTAAGAGAGCACTGCCAAAAGAAGCATCTGTACTTGTTGAGTCTGAACTTGAGAATAAGAAGCAGTCAGTTATGGCAGTGTGAGCATTCCTGCTGCAGAGGATGGAGGTCCCTGTCTCTTTTCCTGACCTGTCATACAGGATGGTTTGCCATTCTCAGAGAGAATTCAGGGGGGGAAAGAGGTGATGATCCACGATCAATTAAGAAAGTGATGAACAGAAGTTATGTGAAGAGAAAGGTTCTCAAAATTGACAAGGCAGGGCTTAAGTGGGTATTGCCCCAGGCATATACATACCAGTTTTGGATCAGGACCAAGAACATTTTTGGCGATCAGTAATTCTTTTACTGGTCTCAATCAACTGAACATAATTATTTCAAACGCTGTGTGTACCTTTGTACAGTGCCTGCACATGACTTAGCCTGTTTTCTCATGACAAGGTATCACTATTTTCTCATTTTACTCTTAATCTTACCTCACACTTCACTTCATGTAAGTAGTTTATTATTATTTTTTAAATCATTAATTCTTTGCAAAAATCACCCTTACTTCCATTGATAACTTTGAAAAGTTAACTAGAACAACTCTCTTTTTTTGACAGAAATCTGCAATCATTGGTAATGTGATGCACTCAGAAATTGCTTAATAGTTTGACCTGCTGACTTTCTTGGTATATCCCAACTAGCCCATTTACCCCAGAGCTTTGAAAACACTAAGATTAAGTGTTTTCATGGTAAGTGTTGATCTTTCAATTAAGATTCACTTTTAGTTTGACTTGGACTAATTGGGCAGTACAATGATATCACCTGAAATTCTATTTTGACTGTTTTCCTAGAGATTGCAGCAGATATCTGTAATAACAACAATAATAATAATAAAAACAGTAGTTAAAGTTCAATTTTGCCTGTCGTGAAAAAGGGGCAGAAATGCAAAGATTTCTTGTCCCACCTGTGTTAATATATTTTTAATTGGTTATCAGTGTCCCCAGAATATCAAAGCCTTTTAAAACCCAATACAGTCTGTCTGTGTCTCACCTCAAGAGACCCTTAGCTAGACAGATTCACTGCAATGGATTTTTGCATCCCCCTGATATGGGGATGGCACTTAAAAGCAAGGGAGAACTTTCTCTGCAGAGTTCTCTTACAAGTTATGAGGCTGCCAGCACCAGAAACGAACCAGAATAACTCTAGCAGTTCATGAAATAACTTTTATTAATACATGTGACAAACTACTGCAGGGTTTGCATTGCTGGTGATAATGTTTAACTGCATGATTACACTAAATAAATAAACATACCCCAAAAACCCAGAAATATACTCTACAACACAGCACAACTACTAAACCTTAATACAAAACTCAAGCAACCAACCCCTCCTCCAGGACAGATCAATTTACAAAGACTAAGAAAAAATCTAAACACATTAACACAAAGCAAAAAAAAAGAAAAAATGTAGCCACTTCCCACTAACACACATTTTAGTTCATTAAGATGAACTAAATTAAGTTAATTATTAAGATGAGGCATTAAGATGAGGCACAGCACACCTTAAAGCAAACCATGAGCAATGAGTTGGCAATAAAGTACAATGTAGGATAACAACCAAAACAAAAAAGAATATAAAGTATGATATATATATCCGGTAAGTTGCAAGCTGTAAGACAAGATAAAATTACTATCAAAGTAGCAAAGTACAATTAGTAAACAAAGCATCTATGGGGTAAAGGTGAAAGACTGTAATCTATAAGGCAGAAGGCCTAAAGCATAAAGAAAAGCAGAGTAAATGGTTTCCCATCTCTACAGTGCCTGAAGGAGTGGGGGGAGACTGGGCAGCTCATTAGTTAACCCTCAGAGATGATGGAACTTCTCCCTGATTTTGCTCATGTCCTATCTCTTTTTATACTTTTTTTTCTCTTAGGCAGTCTGAATGACTATAGTCAATAATAATTTTTGGTGTGATAGACAGATAACATAGGCCTGAGAGTCAGTTCCCTGTGTTCCTATTATAGGATGTTGCAAAGACAGGCCATATTATTTCCATAACACTCCATTCTTTGTTAATCCTATCAGTCTGTTGCTAGGAAGTCTCCTCATTTTGCTGAGGACTTCCGGGAAGCCATTGGGTTCTCTTTGTCCCTTTTTGTGTAACCCATTATTCTCTGACAATAAATTTCTGAGACTGGCCCCTCCAGCTGTTGATGTGTCTCCTGTCACCAAACAGGACAGTCATCAGGGCCTTAAATTGGTCTATCACCCTGTATTGCCCCTTCATGGAAACCTAGGGAAAACATTCACAGACGCAGTACAGTCACAGTAGAAAGTAAAATATAATGTGACATCTTTAGCCAACCACTAGAAACCCATCAGACTTGAATCATTTGCCCATGTGTATGTTTAGTGTCTTCCCTATTGGGAAACAGAAAACAGCATTTGGTATCAAGCCAGTGAAATAAAGCTTCACCTTATGAAAGATATATTTATTTAATACATACAATACAGCAGCTATTTTGTCTTTATTTAAGCACATTTCAGAATATACTCTTATTCCAGAAAAAATATTTGAAGTAGTTTTCTTGGAGAAAGTAGGGGAAAGTTCAAAAGCGTAGTTAGCCTGAGTATTTTCAAATTACTTCTCTGTTAATTTAAACACTAATTGCTATGGGGCTACAGCTAATCACTGAAGATTAAAATATTTCATACAAAAACCTATTTCAACCTTTCACTTACTGGGAAAGAGCTTTGGAATTGTTTGGGATTTTTGGATCAAGTTAAACTGCCAAAGAAGTCCAGTTCCCATTTAGCAAACTAAATTAATTTCTGATGCATAATTTCTTCATAATTATACTCTGTAGTGAAAGATTTATACTTGAAGTGTGACTGCCTTCTTTTTTGAGTATGCAGTGTCTCGAAGTGAGACATCTGTCATGGTACAGCACAAGGGACAGCATTGCCTCCAAGTGGAGAAAAGAAGGAGTCATCAGGTAAAGGATTCTTTTTAAATTTAGCAATTCCAGTGATGGAAATGTCTAACCCTGGATATGGTCAAGTTGAAAACCTACCTCCCTCTTCCTTGATGTGCCCTTAATAATCATGTATGGACTGTTTAAGTATCATCCTCTTTTTTATCTCACTTTCACAATAAGCAAAGAGTTGAATCCATTGGTCAGGCACTTCTGTGGTAACAGCAATTTTTTACTAAGACACCATTTCAGTTTAGGAATCACCTGGAAGAAATGTGGGCTTTTTCCTTAAAGAAAATATTTAAATTTTTTTTCTGAGTTTTTCTGTAACTGTATACAAAGGAAAAATATGGATGTGGCTTCGGATGATTGGAGGGTTTCCTTATTAACTTATTATCTATTGTTGGGTCTTTATTTTTCCACTTGTTTCACCAGAAAATTTCAAGGAGAAAACTTCCTGGAAAAGTCTAGTAGTAACATGAGCAGCAAAGGTTCACTACACATCTGCATGGGAATGTGCTTTATTGCAAATTCAGTAAATGATGTCTTTAAGGATGGATTTTCAGTACCAATTCCACCTAGCAGGGACTTGAGCTCCCTTGGAACTACTTTAACAGAGGTCATGGTTTCATACACAGTTAAACCCCAGTAAATTACTTCACTATGAAGTGGTGAGACACATGAACACGTTGCCCTGTGAATGCCCCATCCCTGGAAGTGTTCAAGGTCAGGAAAGTTGGAACCTGGAGCAGCCTGGTCTGTAGAAGAATGTTCCTGTGCATGGCAGTGAGCTGGAGTAGACAATCTTAAAGGTTACTTCCAGCATAAACCATTCTATGATTTTATGATTGTCTATTAAATTATTTCCACATAAAACTGCATTTGGAATGTGTGAAAATATAATTACAAAAAATGTATCTAATTTTGATTGTTCATGAACTTTTAGCATGAAACTATGTTTGCTACACTAAAATAAGGCAGCAATGGCAAGATAAATTGCAAAAACCTTGAGGATATACTACTAAATATTACCATGACATCTAACAAAAAAAAAAAAAAAAATACACATCCTCCTCTGTGATAGTTTTCATGTGTAAGACTTTATGTTCTGATTTCAATAAAAAAATCCCGAGGTAGTCAAGTCTTATCTTCAATCACTATTGAAGATTTTGCTTCAGATAAGAATTTGAAAAATCTTTGTTCGTAGAGTATATATTAATATTTCAGAAGTCTTGTATAAATAAGAAATTTATTAATCAATTAATTGTAAGCCAAGGATTTATTAAAGGCAGTTAAATCAGATCACATTCTATAACAAATTAATCTTTCATTTTTTTTCCTTGAAGAAAAGGAAAAATATATACTTGAGGGAAAAAAAAACCCACAGCAGTGTAATATGTTAAGAGAAGTGATGTGCTATTTTTTTCCTATGCAGAACATGTTCTCAGAACCCTTCAAAAACCTCCATGAAATTAGTGTAGGAGGACAAAGCTAGAAATCTCAGATCAACTTAAAAGCATGTTGCTTTGCCATGAGCTTTTTGTACTTTACCTTTTTCTGGCTGGAAAAGGTGTTCTATTCTTTCCATGCCATCATAATAAAAATTTTCCTAAAATTATTAGCATTTGGTGTAGTGCGAGGAAGTGATAATAAAGGGAAATGTGTATATATTTAACAGTAAGTTTATGTTAAACTCTGTGCTTGTTGCTTCATTTCTGTGTTAACTATACAAACATCTTAAAATTCATGCAATGAGCAGAAATCCAAGGTTTCTTACTGAAACTGTAATTTACAGAATTCAGGATCACAGCATAGATGAGAAGAAACTCAAGACAACATTTTGTGGCTGGTTGGGGGTGACAGTGAGATGGATGACAAGCAAAACAAACATCATAACTTCTACTGTAGTTAAATAGAAAATAACTATTGTGACTTTGGAAAATCTTTTGTCACTGTGTTTTTACTCTCCCTTACTCAAACTAATTAGACTAAGATAGTTAAAAATCTACTAATGATTTTGACAACCCCAGCTTTGGAAGGTCCCATTCAAGACTGGGTTTAATTGATCCTTTGCAAAGACGACTGTGGTTTTTGCAAATCAGACCGCTCAGGTGTTTCCAGATGGGCCCCAGCACATGACACAATCAAGATCACTAGTCACACTCTCAAAATCTTGGTTAGAAGTGCCTAGACCTCATTAGGAGCATGTTCATTATTCAGAACCTGACACCTCATTGCAATAGACAATGTGAGTCCAACAGGTTTTTTGAGTAGTGCAGACTATTCTCAGAACAGCAGCAGCAGCAGCAGCAAAGCACTCTGCCCTTGGTGGCTGCATCTTACAAAGTCACGGCAGATGAAAACTAGCAAAATGAATTCATGTCTGAGGGGTTGTTTCTGCCATGACAGCTGTGCTTTGAAGGTGGGCAAGCCAAGGAAGTTAAGTTTGGCTCATACAGAGTGTTTGGCTCTGAATCAGCTCTGTGCCCATACATGTGAACGAGCCAAACCAGTAGGAATATTTTGGCATTACCTTCTGGCTGTCACAGTGACCTTATATATCACTTCACGCATTTTCCCTTTTGTACATGTATAATCAGTTCCAATGGTTCGTCTAATGTTTTGGCATGACTTTACCTTGGCTCTGGCTTCAGATTTTCTGGCCTGTTTGTACAAGTTGCATCCAGCATGTCTGTGAAATTCATTAACAAATATTTAAGAGTAACTAATATACATTTTTACATTCTAGAAAATGGAAAGAGGGATAAATCTGAGGTAAAGATATTGAAAACATAACAAGCAATAAAACTAACATAATAACATCAACTCTTTCCTGAGCACCAAAAAAGGTCAACTTAACACTTAATTTTTTTCTAGTTGCTTAGCTTGGATATTATGTATGTCAAATGTACAGGGCTGTATGTGTACACATAAACATTCATATATTTATAAGTAGGGGGTATGTAAGACTTATTGTGTAAGAATGAGGGGAAATAAATCATTGTCAGTAAGATCTCATCAAGAAAACAGTGGAGTATAGTAGGGTTTGTTGCCAATACTGGTGGATGTTTCAATAGGATATCATTGGATCTTTTCTTAGAAATTATAGCTATGGCTTTAGAGCATGTTCTGTTACATAAATTATATATTTTCACACAGCAGTGCCATCAATAACACCTCCTGTTGTTAAATTAGTTTGGTGATTAATTGTTGTGAATTTAGAAATATATACATGTCATAGCTTAACTCCAGCTGGAAGCCAAGTACCACAGAGCTGCTTCCTCACCACCCCCTCCATGGTGAGATGGGGAGGACAATCAGAAAGAGAAAGGCAAAACCTATGTGTTGAGATAAGAACAGTTTAATAATTGAAATAAAATGTAATAATTATGATGATGATGATGATGATGATGATTATAACAACAACAATAACAATAATAATAATAATAATAATAACAATGGAAATAGCAGAAAGAGAAAAATAACATTCAAGATAAACAAATCGTGCACAATACAATTGTTCACTACCCACTGACCAATGCCCAACCCAATCCCCCAGCAACGATTGGCCTCTCCCAGCCAACCTACCCAGTATATATACTGGGGATGATATTCTGTGGTTTGGAATATACCTTTGGACAGTTTGGGTCAGCTGTCCTGGCCATGCCCCCTCCCAGCTCCTTGTGCACTTTGTCACGGACTGAGGGGCAGCACTACTTAGCAACAACTAAACCATTAATGGGTTATCAACATTATTCTCATACTAAATCCAAAACACAGCACTCTACCAGCTATTAGGACTAAAATTAACTTTATCCCAGATGAAAAAAAGACAATACAATATTGATTAGACTTAGAGTAGTAAATGAGTTCCATGATTTATGACTGTGTTATTATAGTTACTGGTACTAACTGGTAAATATTCCTAATTATTTCAAATCTCTGTGGAACTTCTGTTGTCTGAGATTTTTTTATTAACAGATATTTTTGGACACAAGACTTGAATTGGCACAACAAAACAAGGACAAAAATTGTTACAAAATCTTGTTAACTATAGTCATACAATGGCTGTATAACTATCACATGAAAATTACTTCATTTCTTTTCTTTGAATTGTAGTAGCAGTTATTAACCACGGTGAAGAAATGGATTAAGTACACTACATAATTATCACTGGATTAAGTACAATACATAAATATATTTAAAATTCTTTATTTCAAATAATGTCATCTCAATAAGGAAAAGTAATTCATTATCCCTCAGAAAGTTGTATATTCATTGCATTTGATCCTTCACCTGAAAGTCTTAAAGAAGTGTATGATAAATTAGAAACTAAACATGTAAACTCATGAAGAATCATTATTCTAAAAAATTTGTTCGTATACTAAAATACATAAATTATTTTTCATAGTGATGACTGGAATATAATTTACACAAAGAAAATACTCATAAGAAGCTTATTTGCGTTTCTGTGCAGAATGTCTTAACTGAGGCTTGGAGGAAACATTTCTTGAGTTCAAACTCTGGGTCCATTCTGCATCTCTTCACTCTGCTGAATTGTGATGAGGACATACACAGCAGGGGTTAGATTGAGGTCACCAATTGGTTTCATTTAGGATAATTCACTGTCAAATAGTGGTAACCTTTAATGTGACCTTGAGATGGACTGAAACCAGTAATCCAATGGCTAAGGAGAAAAATAAAATGAAGAGCCTGTCCTTTCTCGCTCTCTTGAGGGAGAAAGAATGAAAATCACTTAAACAAAAGTAAAAAAATTTCACTTTTTGAATAAGTTAGAATTCGGAGAATGAGCTTTCATTGTTTCAGCTGGAGTAGCTTACTGGTTGTTTTGGCTCAGGTTCATCTTGGCAAGAGTGCAGTTCAAACAGAGAAAAAGACAACTCTGTAGTGGAATTAAGACCTTAGATACTTAAGCCAGTTGCTGAAACTTAGGAAAAATTACTCAAAGTTCCAATTAATTTTGTATATATTACTAAAAAAACACCTCAAAGAAACTATTTACAGAACTGTTCTCTTTGAGACTTGTGACTTTCATTTGTAATTATTTGAGTGTCTCATAAATTGAGATAAATGAATAATCTATTAATTCTGTCCACTGAACATTTTTTTCTATTTTATGCATTGAATATAGTTTGCTGTACAAGTGCACAAATACTTATTTTACATTTTAAGAGAAAAAAAAACAGAAAAATTTTTTTGGTTTTAAAACCTTCATGCACTAAACTTTCAATATCTCATGCAAAAAAAAAAGAAAAAAAAAATCCACTTAACAACAACGGAAAAGGGAAGTTGAGAAGGGGTTTTGTGCAAATTCTATTCTAAAGTGTTCAGAATTTGTGGAATCTGGGATCCAGGAAGGAATTTCCTGCCTGGATGGCCACAGTTGCAGCCTGGTAGGTGTCACTGCTGTGGTTCTCTGTTCATGTACGAAAGGACACGAAGCTGTTTGCTGCTTAACAAGGATATATTGGATGGTGAAGGCCTGAGCATGATGAAAATGATATGGCATGAGGGGTGGAGATTTTACGGGAGCTGGCTGGGATGAAGTTAATTTTCTTCATAGTAGCCTGTATGGTGCTGTGGTTTTGACTTGTGACTAAAATAGTGTTGATAACACACCAGGCTGTTTGGTGTGACACCTATTTCTCACTCCACCCCTTCAGTGGGCAGGCTGGAGAGGGACAAGGGCCTGGGATAGGACACAATTGGGACAGCTGACCCCAACTGATCAAAGGGGCACTCTCTAGCCTATGATGTTATGCTCAACAATAAAACCTCAGGGAAAGGAGGGACATTCTTGTTTATGGTGTTTGCCTTCCTGAGTAACCATTAAACACACTCTCCAGAAAGCTAAATTCCTACCTGCTGAGAGGAGGTGGTGATTAAAGGACTTTGCTTTGCTTGCACATAGAGCTTTCTTTCACTTATTACATTGTCTTTACCTTGATCCATGAATTTTTCTCACTTTTATGAGCTAGAAAGAAATACATAGGTAGAAAGTAATGTACTCTGGAGGTGACTCTTCACTGACCATGGAGATAATATAATTGAGACCTAGAGTATGCTTCTAATATATAAGCTGGAACACATGAACCCAAGAGTGAGTGCACACTAAGACTCAGTTCCTTCAAAAGATACAGACCCTAGTTATCTTGCTAAGAATGAAGTTAGGAAAGAAGCTGAATACTTCTGAAAATTCAGATGGAAGATATTTTTGTCTATTTACAAGTTGAATAAACAGTTCTTTCACCCTAGATTCGTTTGCTGACAGCATACAAACCTACAGTGCAAACATGTTCACATGGTTTCATAAAAAATAATACTAAGGAAGTTCTAAATGTTTTATTCACTTCTGTGTTTTTCCTGGGATTATAACCTTATGAAACTGCATATGTGAGCTACACTTTTTTTTACTTTTTTTTATACTTTTCTAGAAAGTTTGTGTTTCCAAAGAAACTTTTCCCTGCACACTCAAAAAAAGACCAAGGAAGGATTTGTATAATTTTACTATAATATGCTTGTCTTTTCATATACAACATGTAAAGCTACTTAGTTAGTTGTACTGTGGCATGCTCTGCAAAAAAACCCCATACCTAATGCAAAAAAAAAATAATAATAAAAAAATGGATTTAGCAGAAAGGGATTAAAGTATACAGATTAACAACTCAAGCTGGGTCAAAGTGTGGTTGGAAATTCAGTGAGAATGAATGAGTGCCCAGATTGGTTGGCAAATAGAGCATTAAGAAATATTTTCATCCTAGAAAATTTGGATGAAGAGAACTCACCAGGAAAGCTTACGCTTCCTTACACTGATGAGACAGAATTTTATCATAACACCAAAATCAAATGTGACTTACTTAAGGCTGTAAATTTTACATTGGTAAATTGATTTCTCTGCATGCAGTTTTGTGGTGATTGGAAATCCATGGGTGAAAGAGATAGAAGGTAAAAGAAAATTAGCAAAATATGTGTAAAAGGATACAGCAAACTTTCTAGATGCTTTTGAGATGTTTTAAATAAATTTGTAGTAATATACACAAAGAACTGCCCAAGAGCTTCCATGGGGGTTGCACGAAATTTCAAAACACTGGGTAAGAACCAATGTTTCATTATTTTTGAGCTAAAAGTGGAAAATTATTGACCAGTCAGTTCTATTTCATTTGCCACATTAATCAAAGTAATTCTAAGAAACCTTAAGAAACCATGTAGGAAAATAATTGTCAGTATCAATTGTCTGTGGATATCTAGGTCATACCAATGTAACTCATCTTTAAGGTAAACAATGATGAAGAAGAACAAAGTTAGATCATACATGCAACTTGACTTAAGAAGAATGCTTTTGTCTGATAATGAATTTTTCATAATATTCTCTCAATATAAACATAGAAACCTTCAAATACATGTTGTGGCCAAAAGAAAGAATATACTGCATTCTTCATGCCCAAACACTAATATTAAAACGAAGCAGGAAGATCTAACAGATACTAAAGGAAGCTTTCTGATGGTAAAAGGAATTGAACATTGAAACAGGTTTGTGGCTACTGTGGAACATCCACTGTAGATTTTAGCATTTTTTTTAGGAAGGAGATATACTGGTAAACTAAACAAGACCACAGGTAGATAGGATCACAAATTTCTGGTCTTGCAAGCTGCACCTTTCTGTCAGGTACATAGAAACAGAAAATCCTAATTTTATTTGTCTGTATGAACAAATCTATTGTGTAGGATATTATAGCCCTGTGAAAATAACATAAAATAAGATTGTTCCACAAGCACCTGTGTTAACTCTATCACAAATGTCTGTTCATCCATCTAACCCTATGAATTATTAACTCATAAATCATGTAAAGGGAAGTTAACATGATGAAAACGCTCTGCAGAATTTTTAAGGACAGAAAGCTCACAAACACTCCCTTTGCTGGAGCTATCAGTAGGGCTAGTATACACACTTTAAGACAATGTATCTGAAGTGCTGCCATTTCAGTTTTTACATACGATTATGGTTTTCCTTTATGAGTGTTTTCCATATTAAAATGGTTTTCCATCTTCCTGGTTAAATATGATGTAGAAGGGACCACATTTTTCAAAACGAAAAGGTAACAAACAATAATTTCAGTAATGGCATAAAGTGTTTTTTCAGAGACTTATCAGTCAAACCTCAGATCAATACTAAGTTACACTACAAGCCTGCTGTACATATGGCCATTTTGATTATAAATAATAATAAATTAATAAATATGTGAAGAAACTTAAGACTGAGGAAAGCAGTATAATCTTAAAATATCTATAAATTATCCATCACTACTTGGTTTTTTTCTTCTTCCATTACCAAATGTAGAGTTGTGGAATTTAGAAAAGCAGACAAAAACTGCCTCAGAGGAGAAAGGCAACAAGTAATAGTATTCAGAGGCATTGAAGATGAATAATTGAAAGTAATGATTTTTCTGTATCAACACAAAACTATTTTCATAGTGGACCAAAATATGCATTACTGCAGTGATGTATTCTTTTACCCAATGCACAAATGTATTTGATATTTTAATATATTTTTATATTATATGCTTCACACTGTGCTCTTTAATGCAGTTTAGCGCAATTGATTACTGGAAATTTTTCTAACTTTCCCTTATGTCAATGAAAAAGCTGCCTTTGAGATGAGTGAAGATAACAGCATTAGTGACAGTTGGTTAGATTTATGATTGACTTCTGTAATTTTTTAGTTTCAAGAAGTGGTACAACTGTTAGATGTTCCTTACCTCACATTACACTAGAATCACATTCCCTTCAAATTAGAAGGCTATCTTTTTAGAAGACTTGTCTAAAGTGTCCGTCATCATCAGAATGTTCAAGTTCTTCCTTACCATAATTACACTACAATAAACTAAATCTAGAGACAATTTTAGTCAATATAGTAAAAATTTTGCATCTGCTTGATACCTAGTGAGCATAAGACATTTTTCCTGCAAGCTTTCCTATTTTTATGCAAAATCAAAGTGATTTATGTAAATTGCATATACGGTAAGCCCTGAAAAATGAAATTTTACTGTGAATAGTCTCTGATTTAATAGATGAGATTTCTCATTTCCATGTGGATTTGTTTTGTATCTCTATTGTATAAATAAATGTTATATTTGCACATCATCTGTATATCAGCTAAGCAATTGTGTTCCGATTATGAAACACGGTGTATGTTTTCTGGAGTCTTAAACATGAATTACCTGTCTTGCAAATTTCCTAATTAGTTCAACCAATTTTCTTTCTGTCTCCAGGTAATATGAGCCAGTGATCTGAATCTGATGTTGCTAACAAACTAGAGTACTGAACAAATGTTTTAGGTCACAGTCTGTTTACAGCTCTACAAAGAGTGCCATATTTGTTCCCTAATTTATATATTTGGATTTATTTATTAATTTATCAGGGTGGGGGGGAGAGAGAAAAGAAAAAGAAAGGATTCTTAGACCTTCTTAATGGTTCACATCTGTTTCAAAATAACTATTGATTCAGCTATCAGCTTTCAAAGGAATGATAATTTTAAATGCAAGATTTCAGTGTCAAAAGACAAAAGTGTTTCTACAGTACGGTTCACAATTCTGTCTATCTACATGTCTGCATTATACCACAATTTTTAAACCCACAATTTCATTTCACCTGTGGTGATTTCTATTTATTTTAGTCTTAAACAATTTGATTAAAAAAAATATCAGATGAGTAGAACTTGAATTTATTAATAAATCTAGTCACGTTTTGGAATACAGTGCATGGTTTGGCATGTGTAGTGCAGCTCATATTCTTTAGTGGAAAATTCCTGTAATAAAATCAATGACTGTAAGAAGCTGAGTAACCTGTGGAAGTTCACACTGTATTTTTGTGCATTAAGAAACTAACGCAAAATACTTGCCAGGATGACATTCATTCCTGCCCTTAACTTTAGTGAAAAATACCCAACCCAACCCAACTCAAACCAAACAATCAACCAACCAACCAAAAAACAAAAAACAAAAAACAAAAAAAAAAAAAAAAAAACACAAACAAACATGAATGTACCTTCTATAATCAATGTATCCAAACACAATATTCAAAATTTACTCCCAATTTAAAATTCAGACTGTGTCTTCTGTGATATTTCAAGTAGTGACATTTTAGAAAAATTCTCCCAGTTCCATCCATTCCTTAGAGTCATCCTTTCAGGAGAGGTCAAAATCTTAGAAGGGGACACAGCCAGGGCAAATGGCACAAATTAATAGAAGAGATTTTCTACACTATAAAACCATGCTCAGCAAACAAAAGGCATGTTATAAAGGGAGGGATGTTCCAAAGTAGCTGTGGCTCAGAGGTTGTCTGGGCATTGCTCTGCTTGTGGGAGTAGTGAGGGGGTTTAAGGTTTTTTTTCCAAGTATTGAACTGCCTTTTTTTGACTCATGAGTTTCTCGCATTTTTGCTTTTCTGATTCTCTCTATCAACCTTCTGGGAAAGTGAGTGAGGAACTGGGTTTAAATCTACCCACCACACAGGAAAAAAATAACTTTAGGATTATATCAAAATGTAAACTTCATTTACATTGAATATGTGATATTCAATTCCACTTCTCAATTTTATATTTAAATAATACATAGAAGTTTGATACTGGTTATTTTCACAACTATTATGTTGGTTATCTTTTTATATGCTTAGATAACATGATGTTTTATTCATTAAATGCATTCGATCACTAATTCCACAGATGATTATATATCTGTGAAGAAAAACTATGATCAGTTATTACATTACTGAAGGATTCTATGTTGTCATAGCATATGAGATCTTCTAATATTGGCCATGTAAAGATATTGCAAAGGATTTGGAATTGATTTGCAAACTTTTAAAGTCTGACAATGGCTTTTTTCTTGCTACAGGGTCTGTCTTTGAGTCAACAATTATTTCCATTGTTACAGTGCTTGCCATATAAAAAGAAGATAAATATAATGCTATTTGGATTTATTTATAAATTGAAAAATTAAGATTTAAAATGAAGCTCTCTACACAGACGAATGTTTCTGTAGTTTCATGGAAGATTATTATAAGTAACTTAAAAAAAAGACCTTGATGCTGCCACAAGCATGTTCGGGAGATAGTCTTAACTCATGAAAGTAATTTAAAGTGTAGGCAAGAGGTGACCACGGACCATGGACAGTGTATACTAAAGCATTCCATTTTTGCCTCCCTAGGAGGGGGAGATTGTCTCATTGCTGTCAAGCAGATGGTTGTTGCTGATAGAAAAAGCATTAGGAATCACAGAAAGATCCAGAAACAATGTCTTTTTCAAACATCACCTGTAAGGAAATTCTAAAATTATATATACACTATATATTCTAAGAATCCAACATACAAATTGTTGCCACCTTGGCTTCTCATGAACAATAGATCTGCACATCTATTGGCCAATTTCAGTGAAATTGTATAGAAGAGATTCAATTTCAGTGCAATGCATGAACAAAGACAAAACCTGTAAGTACTTTAACTTTGATTAAAAAATTACAGACTAAGTTAATGACAAAAAATCCTAGGGAAAGTTTTTGGATAGAAAACAATGTTTCTTTCCTTCTTGGTGAAGCATTGTAAGACAACAAATTTAACATTAAATAGGATAACATTAAATATTGCCCCCATAATTCATCTTCACATTTGGAAAACTTCACTGAAGGAGACTGTTTCCCAGAGGTCTTCAATCTAAAAGTTCTCAGCTCAACAGTATCAGCTTCCAAGAGTTCATCTGGGTTAGGAAATATGTTTAGGGTTCAGGTGGGTTAGCTAACTAGCCACCTTGGTGTGGTCTCTAATGGTTTCCCTCCTCGTTACTGACTCAGAACATTTTAGAAAATGTATTTTAAAATTTCAGCATCTCCCTTCAGCCTTGTTCTGAGAGCTGCACTGGGTTTTTTGGCGCTTTTTTATCAACCTCATTTTCTATATAATTAGGAGTTTGTAATCATACTCCATTTTCTTCTCCTATGAAAGCCTCTGAACTCTGGAAATGTCAAGATAAAGAGCTACATCTATGGCACATCGGTTAATCTGCCTACAGAGAAGCCAAATTACAAATATATGTGGCTAGTGTAATGGCAAAGGTAAATTGTCTCTTAGAAAATCAGCCACAGTGTCACCTACTGACATTCTTTTTGTGGCATTAAACACTTAATATTTAAACAGCAAGTGAGGAAATCTTGTGGGAAATTGGTCCCTAATACTTTGGGTATTTATCAGGGTTTTTTTTCCCTGATATGTATGATCCCTTCTGGCTCTTCTAAATGTAACTTATACGGAAATTAAGTTTTATGAGATCTTCCATTAAGACCTGGGCATCTGGAGGTGTCTTAATAGTCTGTTATATATGTGCTATTACAGTTGAGCATCATTCAGTTAAGCATGTAGATAACTGGACCTTCAAAGTGAAAACTACTTGCAAAGGGAACACAGTGAGACATGTCTGATTTGGGCTTTATAATGAGAGAAAGAGAAAACAAACCAGGATCATAAGACTGTGATTACCTAGAAGATCCAAACTTGCATCCCTGCCCTCATGCTCTAATTCCTTCCTTTTCTAGTTTATGTGCAGAGAAAAAAAAAAAAAAAAAAAAGAGGTAAATTCTGAAATATTTACATGACTATATCTCTCTCTTGGCTTTCTCCATGAGCAAAAAGTATCAGCAGGATTAGAAGGATATTCATAAAGATAAACAAGCAAACAAAAATTAGTTTTCCTTATTAAAATGATGTTTAATTACCCCAAAGTGAAACTTCTGTAACATTTAATCTGATAATACAAATAGAGGACAAAAAAGCTTAATTAATCAGAGCAATTGAACGTAAAATTGAAAGCAATATCCATTAACTAGGAAAGAAAAATGACAACATAATAAAGTGCTATATGCATTATTAATTGTTTTAGCAGATTCTATTAGAACAACTGGATTAAAAAGTCCTTTGAAGATGTCTTCATAAGCTCCTCTTTTCAGTAATCATAAATCAATTATAAAATACTGTTACGTAAAACAGTTGGCATACTTAATCTCAACCGTAAAAATTGTTTTACTTTGTTCAGATCCCTCCGTATAAGATTCCATTTAACTGTTTCTAGAATTTTGGGGTTTGTGTCAACTAAAAAAAAAAAAAAAAAAAGAGATTAAATGATCTTCAACTAATTGTTTTCCATTCATACTTTCAAAAAGAGAACAGATTGTGCAGAACATTTTATTCTTGCTATGACTGTCACCAAAAAAAAAAAAAAAAAAGTCTTCAAGGTGGTTATTTGACATTTAAAAAAATATAGCTATCAACAACTAACCTTTTGAAATCAATTATGGCACTTGTATTATGATATTTGCACATATGTATATGACCGAAAATTTATATAACGCCTACTAGACAATAGTATTATTTGTGTATCAAAGTAGCTGGGAATTATCATCCTATCAGGGACATTTGTTCTAACATAGATGGGCAAAGCGGCAAAAAATGGAAATTATTTGATCAAAGCTAAGTAACAGGTACCATAGCACCAGGAGGAGAATTTGTCTGTGAGATTTTCAGATTTCCAGCTCTCTGTTCATTAGAGCAGATTGTTTCATTTTTAACTCTGCCCTTTTGTTGTGCCATTACAATATTTCATCCCACGGTCTTTCTTATTCTGTAAAGCTCCCATAGAGGGCACTAAGAGTTGCAAGTTAGTTTTAAAGAAAAGAAAAACAAGAAATTTAAAATAGGATTCTTAAAGAGAACTATCGGATAGGATTTTAGAACTCTGAATATAGAACTTCCTTTATAAAACATGCCACCCGCTGGTATTCTCTTCCAAGCTGAAAGGAGAATGATACAAGATTGTTGGTAAATTTTGTTCACTCTATAAACAACAGCAACTTTTTTTTTTTTTAATTTTGTGATCACTTAATCATTTTATCATTTCTCATAAAGTTATTAGGATATTCAAAATAAAATGCCTCATCCTGAGAGAGATTCTCAAGGTGGCTGTTTGTGTTAGATATTTGTATGGTTATATCCCAGAGGTTCCAGGTCAGTCACAATGGTTAAGCAGCATACCCATCTGTGATGATGTGACACCTATTTATATCTCCCCAAAGTACATAGATGGAAAAGATTTTACTTCACAGAGTACATGTAAAGCTGCAAACTTCGTCAGCTACTGTTAATTCATCCTATTTCCATTAGCTTGCTGATAGTGTATTAGGTATCATACAGCAGAGTAAAACAGAATGAAAACAGTCATTTCACTAACAATGAACATGCAAGAGACGATGTGTTGCTTACTCTATGTGTGGCAATGACTTATGTTTTTTGTAGACAGATCTATTCAGTGACACTCCAGAAAGGTTACTCCTCTGATTAGTTTGTGTTAACAAAATATTAGTTGTTATCAGGAAACCACAGCTTGAAGGCTGTTGAAGAAAATCAAGAGCTTGAAACAGAGATCCTGAGAGTATGAGTAAAGGTAATGGTGTAAGCCTTGAAAACATGATCCTGGTCAGCCAATGTGTCTCAGATGTTTAGTTACTATTCACTAAAGGCATGCAGACTTGTGAACTGGGGAAAAAATGCTTTTGAGGAAAGCAAAGATGCAAAGAATAAATATGCGGTGTATGTAAAACATCCCATGTATAGTAAAACACAATAAAGCATGCAAGTAGGAATCAGCGAATAAAGATGAAGCAGACTGTCAGCAAACATAAACATAATTTTAAGTACACTGAAGGGCAAGGAGGAAGATATCCTCCATCAATAAGAGGTGTTTACTGACAAATGAATCAGAATGTTGACAACTCACCATACTTGCGTAACTTCTTCCTAAGGAAGAGTAGTGCTTTCAACCTTTTAGCATCCTGGATAACAACGAGGGTTCATACTAGAATGTTTGTTTTTATCAGTTTCAACTCTGCCACTATAAGATGTTATAGTAATTAATTGTGACTGACTTAATAATATCTCCTTCACTAGATTGATAATACTTTAATTAATCTAACAATAAATCCTTAGTTCTGTATTTAAGATGTATTTCTTAACCCACATAAATTACATGCAGTCTTTGGTCTGGTACCCTGCCCTTGAGCTCATTTGTAATTTAGATGCAGCACTGTAATGCCAAAATATCAGAGCATCTGAAAGTACCCACAATTTCATTCTTGTTTTAGCATTTATGCTGAGTATTCTTGCTTTAACTAATTTAAATCAATCTCTTGAAAAATCATATTCAAATACCAAATTGAATACAGTAGTCTCATTAACCATAAATGCAATTTCTATTCCTACTACATATTTATTTCTCAATATTTAAGGAATTTTTAAAAGCTTGATGTAGCATTCTTTGGTTCACATTTTCATGCAGACATATAGTTACTCCAAATTAAAAATCACTGACATCTGTACACTAATATAATGAAAATCTGGTAAATCAACATAGCTCTATGTTGATTTTGCATTGCTGATTTATATGTGCGATGTCAGTGACTACTTCCTGTTCCAGAAGTACTGGGTACATTTTGGGTGCAGGAAAAGAAGTCCATTTCTAAAAAGAACTGATGATGGTGTTGCTCTTATGGCTTAATACAAGCATCAGCTTCATTAAGTTTTATTTGAGAATTCCTGAAAGAAAGGAAAGAGGTAGATTCATAGACCTGTTTGCCATTTATCTTGTGTTTTGTAATCCTTGTTTTTCCAAGGTTAAAATCCTGGACTGGGATTCTCTCTTACTCAGACGAGTTTAAGTTAATATCTCCCACTTCCAATTAAAATGCTTATGATAGTGGGTTTTTTTAAGGATTCACTTTGAATAGGTGCCTTAAAAAAGAGTTGCAGTCAGGACTAAACTTCTAGCTAAGGTATCTCTCAGCTGAGTGTCTGAATATCAACAATAGTCTGTAGTTTCACTAATGATTAGCAGTCTCCTTATTAATTAAGTTGTACAAAGTGAAACATTTCCAGAAGAAAATATTTTGAGCATCCCTGTATTTTGGTTTGAGTTGCAATGGATGACAAAAGTAGTAACAGAATAGTGATCCTTTGTGTCACCATCCTATCCTGGGCAGCAGATCTGCCAAGTGTAAGCTTAGATTTTGCATGAACCTTGTTAGCTGTAGGCTTTTCTCTACATCCTTATCTTTATAACTACTAGTAGGACAAGATGTTAGTGCTCAACACTCAGTGTTGAAGAGGGGCTGAAACAGCTGTTTATTCAAATCAAGAGTACATATTTACAGGAAAATGTGCATATACTGGCTGCACAAACAGATATCCATTTGACGTGAATATAAAGGAAGAAATGAGCAGCATATTATTTTCTAAAGCATTTTTTCAAAGACTGAACTGCTAGGGTGTGTATGAAAGAGAGGGAAACAATAAGGATTTCACTGATTACAAAAAACAGACTTGGTTCTAGTTCTATAGAACTATTAGAACTATCTATGGAAATATCAGGGCTATAAATTACAGTTTAAGCACAAGACTGGTTCTTTTGCCTATGTCAACTGAATGATACATTTAAAAAAAAGTGTTCTGGTTCATATTTTTGTAATTCTGTTGTTTGGGTTTTTTTATAAAATCTATACGGTGTTTTACATCAGTGTAGAGCAGCTTAGGCCTTTCCCAGTTTCATTATATAAGAATGACAGACAATCCCTAGGATGCAAATTACTGATTGAAACATTAAACTAAGACTGATTTCATTATTTAGACTTGATACAGATTATGTGAATGACATAGATTAAGTTAACAAAGAAAATAACTTAAAAGGGATAATAATAGGTGTTTTCACCCACCCTCAAAAGGTTTGAGATTAAAACAAAGGCCAGGTTTTACATCTGCTTTTCTACTTGTTAGACAGTCAAATCTGAAGGATTTAATATATGGAGCCATGTTTTTACTGGTAGATGGCAGACAGAGACCCGTCAAGCTTCCAGTTTTACAGAGATAAAATACAGCTGCAGTCCCTGTTTTAGAATTATATACTGGGACCTACTGTGGCTTACTGAACAACTTAAAGCAGGGAATAACTCTCCATCCCTCTGGGAGTAGCCATCAGATTTGTGTTAGTTCAGAGATGGCTTCATGAAATAAGCAGAAATGCAGCCATACAGAACTTACATGTGACCACCTGTTGGGACTGTGATGGAGAGATAGGACTGGGACCACAAGATTTCTCTCCCTGAAGAACATAACAGAGTGGGCAATATAAGAGACCCACACCCATTTTGTGTTTATTACTGGGTAGGCAGTCAGGCTCTGTTCACACACCTGACAAACATATGACTAGCTTTTGGTTGAAATGTGGAGAATGCAGTTAGTTTTCTCATTCTGTTTATAATAGTTTTAATAATTTTTTCCCAAGCTGAAGTTCTGATTTTCTTCAATTAATGTCTAAGAACAGGTATAGGTCTCCTACATTAATTTGACTGAAATTCCACAACCCTAATATAAAATCAAGTGTTCAATGCAGTAAGGCTAGTATTAAGCCTTGAGTATCTACCTAAAACTGAAACAGCAAATGAAGATTGCAAAGGAAATGCAAGGTAGCTTTGGAAGATGTGATTTATAATTCCTTTCTGCAATATCATTCTTTCTATCACATCTGATATTTCACTTTTAAATAGGTTGTCACACCTTAGCAGAAGATATTTCCCTCTTAAAAATACAAGGATACTGTTGGATGAAAAACAAAATTATGATTTAAAATTTCTTATGCCTGTTTAATTTCATACCGTGTTACAGAAGTTACATACAAACCACTCTCCCCTACTCAACCGGACTGTCAAGCCCAGCTCGCAGGATCTCTGCCACAGCCAAAGTACTCTGCTGCCATCTTAAGGCAGCACGAGCAGCCCCCGAACAGGAGGTGCTGAAGCTCTAAGTGCCCACTACTTAAAAAGACCAATTAACCTCTCTGTGCAACCCACCAAATGCCACTTTGGTCCTTATGTCATTGTGGAATCTGTGCACAAATTACTACGGCGAACAGCACATTTAGTACTTTCAGTATTACTGGGCTGCCTGGATAATCCTCAAAATGACAAATCACTGTCTGCGCTATTAATTTTCTTTCTGTCAAGTCTAGAAAGATGAGAGATTTTGGGGACATCGTGCACCATGTCAAGGAAATGCCAGCTGTCTCCATAACATCTCCGTGCTAACAATGGAGGGAGATTGATTATTTGTACACAGCGCTGTTTTTTCATAACTTTAACAAATCTGAATTCCTCAGCAGATAAAGTAATGGAATCTGTCAGTCAGCAGGAAAATACTCAGAGCAGCAACAGATATTTAAATAATCAATATTGTAACACTTGAAGGTAGTTGCAATAAACCAAAGGACTTTCACACAATAAAAGATATATTCCTCTTCCTCATTCCTCATGATGGCTGTACTAAAAACATAATCACAGAGACAAACTCTTAAAGGAATGATGATACATTTTTCTTTCACAAGGGAAAGCACTTCTTCTTGGTAGGTATTAAGATTTGATATATATGTGCCAAATAGTGGAAGCAACAGAAAAGTCTCAAAGTATTGAGCAGCACCCTTCAATTAGATATACTGACATTAATGACAGATCCTTATATGAATTGCAAGGATACCCCTACAACATTTCTAAGGACTTATATACATCAGAGTGAAGACTGAGCTCTGATTGCTTAGGATTACTTTCTAAATCTGGGAAAGGTCTTCCAGGTCATGAAATAATAACAACAGTATCTCTCATGCTTCACCTTATAAACCTACCAAGGTGCTATTTGATAGAAATTTCAACAGAAATCAATGAGGTCTATCCACAAATATATCCAAAAAGAACAGTACTGTATTAAAAACCAAAACTGTAGTGTGTGCCTCAGAGAGAACAGACTATGGCATACTCTCTCCTTTTCTCTGGGAAGCCATTCTCAAACATTATTATGGATTATGGCTTATAGCATTCATGGGACTAGAACACTCCTCACAGTACTGCTTCTTGAACCTCCTGGACAAAAATATCTCTATTTTTTCATACATTATGTTTATTTTTCTGGGATTTAGAGACTTCAATGAATAGCTTAGATTTCCCTGAAATGTTATTTGTTTTTTTTTTTTTAAATGTACTTACTTACAGAAAGCACATTTTTACTAAGGGATATATATTCTGTACTTTATTAAGCTCCATATATTGTGAAGAAGCATATAGAGAGTGTACTTGCTCTCTCTTTTTCTGCCTTTATTCTTATTCTTTGCTACAATGGATCTGAGTAAGATTTTTTTTTTTTTTTTTTTTTTTTTTTTTTTTAGGGCTCAGTTAGTAAATGAATTAATAAACTGAACATTGACTTATGTGAATTCTGAAAGTAGGCTTGTTATGTCTCATCCTCACACAGATGAATTCTAAACATCTTCCATAGAGTCAAGGTCAGACAAGATTGCAGACTTCACTATTGAAGAGAACTAGCCCTATCACGAAGATTGCTTCTGTCCCCACGTGCTTTTCACAGGATGCACGTTGCCTCAGAATAATGCAAATTAATGATGATGATGCTGAGGAAACAGAGTCAAGTGTTTAGATGCCCCAGCTGATATCCCAGGACATCCCAGCTCCCCACAACAGAGAATGAGAACAGGAACAAAACTCAGGTATTCTTCTATTTTGTAAAATGGTGAACATATTTCAGAATTCAACAAATATTTCCATATCAAGAGTTTTTATGATGGTCTTTAATTCCTGCTTCTGGGCATTACCAAAGGCAAGAGGTGCACTACATGTATCTTCAGTCTGATTATTAAGTGGCTTTTTTTTTTAATTTTTATGGAAGTCATGAAGAAGACCAAAAATAAGGAAATCCTTCGAAGCAGATAAACTCTAATGACACCACCTACAAAAAACATATAAATATTATTGATGTTTTTAAGCAATTCACCTGACATTCACTTTAAGGTTGAGATATTTGAGTTTAGATGCTAGTTTGTAGGTGGTTACACATGAGCTAAGTGTCTTAGTTAAGTGTTGTGTCTTAGCTAACGTTATGGTTACAAGATTCTGTTTCATGTCTTACTTATTTTTTTTCAAATATTTTCTTCTTCATTTTGTCTTTTTCTTTATTTTTTTGTCATTTTCTTTATTTTTTATTTATTTTATTACTCTTATTTTCTTATTTTTCTTTCTATCCATTTTGTGTTTTCTTTCCTTTTCTTCTATCCTGTGTTATTAATCATGTATAAAGTTCCTTCATTCTTTCCCTTTCAATTCCCAGCATGCCCTATTGTATTAGTCCTTCATTGCCAATAAACCATGTGTAAAATGAATCTAGTAATTCACAAAGAAGAGTTTTAACCCCCCCTCTTTATAAATTCATAAACTGGATCTCAGGATATTGATACATTTCTTTATATATTTTCCTTTCTGACTTTTTCCATGTTCCTTCTCTACATACAATTTTCTCCTATCTAATCTTCTTTTTGTTTATATGTCCATCATTTTGGCCCAAAAGTTCTTTCTTAAAGATTGGAAAAGGACATTCTGCTAAATTATTTGCATGGGCATAGCATGCAGCTATAGAACTATATAAAGCTGACATATTCCCTATATGTACCAGCAAAGCAGAGTATGACTCTCATATTTATGCTTTTTTATGCACAGAGAAAGCTAAATGTGTCAGTGTTCTTAAACTCAGGAAAGGTAAGGGACAGACAACTAAAGAAAAAAATCAGAAGGAAAATATGGAATCAGGATTGAAACCATTTGCTGTAGCAGTAACAGACTGAAACTCAAAAGGTAGAAGCATCCCTTAAACTCATTTTTCCCTGCTGCAGTCTCCACAGCTCCAGACCAGGAACAACTTTTCTGAGCTGATAAGATCTGACAAGATCACAGTTTGTTGTGGAATAGCTTCAGGCTACCATTTTTTGTTGTTGTACTTGCAAAGAATTGGAGAATGATATAACACCAATAGGAAACAAAATCCAGTTTTTGTACTTAAAGCTGCAGACCTGTAGAACTGGTTTCACTGGCTGAATTAAATTTAATTTGCTATAATATTTAAAAGTTAAATACAAATACATGACATTCTAACCATGAAGCTGTGTATTTGGTGTCTGTTCACTAGATTTTTCTCATGGAATACAGTGGTGTATCTAGAAAGAAGCAAATAAAAAAGGACTGAGTTACATCATCTGAGAGCATGAATGTCTGCCCCTTACTATGAAACCTTTCCCCAAATGAATAATTCCTTAACGTATATAAAGAATTCACAACTTCTAATTAACTGGCAACTGTTCCTCAGAAAAGAATGAATTTGTTTACACACAAATAATTATTTTATCTCATTCATGACTGTTTTTTCATATGATCTTCCATTTGGAAATGAAGATTTGGATTAATTTTGTCTCATTTTAGATATCTAATTTAGGCATATGGCCTCTCTATCTCCTTAACTCAGGTATCTTTTGCACATGATTTTTTTTATGTAGTGAATACAATCACACTAATGTCTTTTCCTGGTTTTTAATTTTTAATTTCCCTTGTAAGAAAATGAGCAACCAACTGATTATTACTACACCTTTTTTCTTTCCCCATGATAATAGTGGTCACTGGTAGGTCTCATATATTCACTGCCTTTCACACTTTTAAAAATTAGGCTAGAGCAGATAATTACTTACAGAATGATCTCCTGTGTATCACCAGCCATGAAAAATGATTCGGAAATCTTCTAGAAAGCTTGACAACTTCAGTTACACCTAAAATTTTAGATTGAAGTGTCCTAGTTACAGTGGCTGGGACCAGTTTATCACTGTGTGGGTATAACCAAAACTGTGTATTTTGTGGAATTTCTGATGAACTGTTAATAATAGATCATTTGCAGCAGCTGCCCAGGGCACACCTGGGTGTTAAAGCTACCAGCTGCGTGTTAAAGAACCCTGAGAGGTATGGGAGTGTTTCTGTCTTCACACCAATGAGTCAGCTGTGCTAATGCCCCTCCAGGGAGGCATTAGCACCTTCACACCCTGCTGAGGGGTCATGGCTGCTAATGGGCTGTTAGAGACTGGCACAGTAGGCAATTGTAATGGCCTAGACCATTAAAGATTCCAAAAATAACTCACAGAGTTAAATCACTCATTGTGAAACTCTTCACCCTGGTGCAGGTACTGGGTATTCACACCTAAACCTGACCATATATAATCTTGGGGTTTTGGAACTTGGGGTACCACTCATTGGATCCAGAGGACAACCAGAACCTCAACATGACTGTGGCCATCATCCTTATCAACCGGTTTTTCTTCCCATCTACTTTGCAGTCAGGAGAGTCCTGTGGCACACAGCACAGGGGCTAATGAACGCCATGCTGTTCGTGCCCCAGGGTATTGTGGCTTGGAGGGGTGGGTGTGGGGTGTGGGTTAAAACCAATTTTTCGCTGTATCATTGTCTTTATTGCAATTTCTCTTGAGTCAGACTCATTTCTCCTGCTGGTTTACCTTTAAACCACCACAGTTAAGACAAAATTGTGTTCCAGATCTAGGGGAAAAAATCACAGCATCCTCAAAAAATACTTGGTTGGAAGGAACTTCTGGGTCATAAAGTATTACAACCTGCTCAGTGCAGGCTAGCTTTGAAATCTCAGCTATCACAATCTTTATGAATTAAGGTTCCACAGCTGTTCTTCAGCTTAATCAGCTTGAAAATGTTTTTTCTTCATACACAGCTGGAATTTCCCTATTAAAGGTTGTGACCATTTTTAGGATCACAGAATGATTTGGAAAGAGACCTTAAAGTTCATTTAGTTCCAACCTCCTGCCATAGTGAAATGAGGACAAACCTTCAAGGGGTTAACTGCAGTTAAATCTTTCAGGATCACCTCTTTTTTTTTATAATTTCTCCTAAATATAGAAATTTCTTTGTCTTTGTAACCACTTACCTCTTATCTGAAACTCTTCTGATTTGTATTCTTGGTCCATGATATTTAGTGTTTCCTTGACTTCTATACTCAAGAACAGAAAGATATATTTCAGGCAAAGAGGATAGCATCCCTTTGAAACAAAGTAGTGTGTGTTTCTTATCAGATAAATTGAGTACTCTTTTGAATACTTGCAACAGCTAAACAAATGTGTAATAACCTGAGTAGGTTTCTGCCTGAAGGTCACAATCAGCATGTAGTGGGCCTCTTGCTGATACATCAGCCACTCCACTTCCTATGTTCTGCTTCAAGCCTGATGTGTGCCTTCCCTTCAGAATAACCATACTCAAAACAACAGGGATATGCTGAAAGAAATCATATTGTTATCACACAAAGGTCTGGAGCTATTGAATGCAAAAATTAGTCCCTTGGAAGGGATTACAGGTGGTAAAATGGAAAAAAAAGTTCTGAGGCTACACACTGCACATACATCCCTCACCATCCTTTTTGTAGATTTTTCCCAAATACTGCCCATTCATGTTTTATTTTAAATTGTCTTACATTATTTTACAAGGCTGTGATTTTGAGGAATAGGATTTTATGTGTGATTCTAGATCTATAGTCTTGCTATTTGTGCTCTGTTAACACTTGTCCAGCTTTTTTACTGTTTTGAAACTAAAAATTATTGGGATTCTCACACACACACACACGAGCATTAATGATATCAGAAAAATTATCAAAACCTTTACTCACAAGTAACCCTTAGATGAACTATTGAGGGAATGAGTCTTTAGACTTCTGTTTATATTTACCATCAATTCACATTCTCATAATAGTTTTGATTATGGCCTCATTGATTCAAAATCATATCAATTTGGGATTAAAAATCTTGAAGCAAATACAATTAAGTCTGTTGAACATTTCTAGGAGAATTTAACTTTGCTGAAACTGATGACTGTTTATTTCATCTGAAGCACAGTCTATAGAGGACTATTCACCTATGCAGATGCTATGTGAAAACAAAATGTATAATATCCTTCACAATTAGAGGTTAATGAGAAAATCATTAATTTCAACAGGACCACAACTGCATTTTGTAGGCAGTGTGATACTTAATCAAAATGAAATATCTAGGCTGCTATATAATCATGTCATTAAATACACATCCCTGTTCTTGATAGTGTCTTCTGGCACTTTCAATAGTCTAAACTCTAACTATTTAAAGAAGAATTGCAGTCATAAAAGGAGCTATGTGGACTGTACCTTACCATATAATATAGATAAAGTAGATAACAAAGGAACACAGAGAAAAATAGTGTATTTCCAGTCTGGTTTCTTTTCTCCATTTCAGAGAGTGTCCAGTTGTATACAGATCCATTCTTTCTCCTTCAGATTTTTTCTTCAATAAATTTTAATAATGTCTCTACACTGACTATTCAAACAAGTGGAGAATGTATAATTTATCTTTGTACAGTAGTTTAAAAATAATAAAATCCTAATATAAGAAGTTGATGAATATGGAATGAAATGTGTGAGTTCAAAACCAGATTCCATCTCAAGACATAAGGACAAAGAGAAATATTTGCAGGTTGAGAATACATAAAAGAGTAAAGTATATGAACAATTACTACTTGAAGTTCTGCCCAGTAATTGTTAGTTAATTTATACCACTTGCTTTCTTTTTGACAACTGATGAAAAATTTAATCTGGAAATTTAATGAGTTATTTATAGCATGCTAAACAAAATAACAGTTACATTCTTTGAAAAAAGTGAGCATGAAAGAACTCATCCAATATGATATAAAATGTGATATTAGGAGAATATCTGTTCCAATTTAATTAATATTATGAAATATGTAAACTAAAATACAGTAATCTGTAACAAGCAGTAGCTTTATTTGTGGCCAGAAAAAAAAATAAGACATTTATATTCTTAGTAACTATAAATTGCATCTATTATTTTAGAGTCTTTAAATCAATGGCTGCCATTCAAGAAGGATGGCTATATGAAACACCAGTTAAGCTTTTAAAAAATGCCAAAAAAAGAGTAAACAAGATAGATAGGTCATATATATAGATCATATATATATAGATCATATATATAGATCATAGGATCTATTAGAAAAAGTAAAGAGCAAAATACAGCATGTCAATATGCTCCTGCTTAAATTCATGGTGAATTGACATCTTGACTGCCATGTGCAGTTCAGGTTTCCATTTTTTCCACATCTCAATATATAGACATAGAAGACAGGCAGAAGCTGTCCAAAATTAAACTTTAAACAATGGTACCATGCAATAATATAGAACCCAAAGGTTTATGAGTTCTAAAAATAAAGCTGATAAAGAAGCTATAAAGATAAAGAATCCTCTTCAGGATTATTAGAGGTAATGACGTGCTAATCACAGAACAGGTCAGGTTGGAAGGGGACACTGTGTGTCATCTGGTCCAACCTCCCTGCTCAGACAGGGTCATTCTAGAGCACATTAGAGCTCATTCTAGAGCACATTAGAGCACATTCTAGAGCACTGGGTTGCATGGAGATGGTTCTTGAATACCTCCAGTGAGGAAGACTCCTTAAAACCTTTAGGTAATCTGTTTTGTTCTGCAATCACCACAGAGTAAAGTTCTTCCTTATATTCAGGCGGAATTTCTGTGCATCGGTTTCTGCTTATTGCCTGTTGTTCTATTGCTTGTCCACAGACAAGAGCCTGGCTGCATCTTGACACCCTCCCTTCAGATTTTTATAGACAGTGGTAAGTCTCCTCTCAGTCTTCTCGAGTTTGAACAGGCCCACCTCCCTCAGCCTTTCCTCACAGAAGAGATGTTCCAGCCACTTAAACATCAACCTGCTCCAGAAGGTCCAATTCAGTCCTGCATTGAGAGTCTCAGAGTTGGACATGGCACAACAGCTGTGTCCTCATTAGGGCTGAGTAAAGGGGCAGGATCACTTCCATTGACCCTGCTGGCAATGTTCTTCCTAGTGCACCCCAGGATACCATTGACTTTCTTGACCACAAGGGCACACTGCTAGCTCATGGACAGCTGCCCACCAGGACCCTTAGACCCTTCCCTGCAGACCTGTTTTCCAGCAGATCAGACCCCAGAAATAATGATTATGATGATGACGATGACAACAACAGCAACAATAATAATGACAATAATTTTAAAAAATCATTCAAATTGAATGAATTTTGGAGGGTTACTGGGGAAATAATACTACAGAGATCCCTATTTCCCAAAACTTGTTATCTTGGCTGTTTTCAGAGACAGGCTATGAAACAGCACAGTAAGTTTACGTATTTATGGCCTTTACTATGCTCTTAAGTAAGGAGATCTGGGAAGTAGTCTTTTGCACATCCGTATGCAGAAATATATATAGTCAAATTTGCCTGGTTGTCAACATTAGTAGTCCAAATGTAGAAAAGCCACTGAAGTATGAATACGAAAAGTATGAAGCAAGATCAGACTTTAAAAACATGAAGAAAAATTCTGTTTAAAAATTAAGTGATAGAATTACAGCAGTAGCCCCTTCGTGGGGGGAACTACCTGCACAAATGTTATTTTAATGTGAATGCATTTGAAATCTTGCATTGAACTGTTACCAATGGAAAAGATATGAAATTCACATGTTTTTCTTCATACAAATCCATGGGAATTTGTTAATACCTTTGAGTGAGGGTGCAATATAAAAACACTCCTGGATCGCTGTTGAGACCTACATCAGAGTAGTCTGTCTGTGAAACTCTGAAGCCTTCTTCACTTTCCTTTAAGTCCCAGTCACGGCAGAAATAGAATAATATTGGTGATACATTTCCTCCTAGACGGCTTGTATCTATTGGAAAAGTAGCATATATTTAATCAGAAATGCAGTGGAGAATGGAAGTGAAACAGACGTTAATCTATTCCCAGTTCACTGACTGCCTGAATGAAATTCAGGTGTGTGGCCTCATTTGTGAAAGACAGACAAAAAAGTCTTGGAAATTATATAGAAAAAAAAAATTGTTTTGCTGGTTTAAAAGGCTGATTATATATTCAAGACACTGGTTTTTAGCGTGCTTTAAAACAAAGTAAAAATGGTATTTTGCCTTAATCACGTAGATAATAAACACAGTTCTGTAACAGTCTACTGAAAAAACATAGAAGTTGCTATTTTTTTACCACACTCGCTTGCAATGAACACAGTGACATATGGACTGGGATGTTTTTCTCTTGAACTACAGCCAATTTAATTAGAAAAAAAAATCAGGGGAAAATATTGGCAAACTAAAAGAAAAGGGGAAAAAAGGAAGAAAGTGAGAGAAATACACACTTACAGAAGCTCAAAGAAATGCTTTGACTCCATTCTTACAAGTCACCCATTTGGAAGCTGACAGAGCATTCATATCTTATGCAGTTAGCCCATTCTCTCTCCCATTGAAATGGAGCGGCAGGGAGCGAAGCAATTCCCACCGAAATCAACAGTAGCTGACTTCAAGCTGTGTTTTCCTACTATCAAGACTTGTCTTTGCAGATAAGGTGTAGTGAATACTGATAATCACTGTAACCTCACCCTTCCTGCAACTCCTACAAGACTTGCTGAAACATGCTGTTTGACTAATGCAGAACTGAATAACCTTTCTGAAACATTCACATTTGAATAAAAAGAGAAGGAAAGGGAGGTGGTGGTATGCATCTGGACTTCAACTTGGATTTAAAATCTTTGCTAAGGGATTTTCTGTGTGACCTTAGGGCTTGTAGTAATTGCCCACATGCCTGCTATTATCCTGTAGTAAATTGTAGAAGCTTCTTTCCCCAAATATCTCAGATTTGTTCATACTTTCCATGCATCATCTGACTTCACATAAATTGACAATATGTCTTGCCCTGTTTATAAATCTATACTCCGATATGTCACCCTAGCTCCTTTAAAACCCTGCTGAGCTGCCAATTAACTCTGTAGGATTCTACATTTCCACCAGCTGACATGTGAAGAGCTGCAAAGGCCTATGGCTACCAAGATGTGGGGAGTGCTAATATACACCTACTGATCTTCCAGCAAGGCTTCTGGGCAGTGTATTTCTTTGCAAAAAGTATTTAGCTCTGTAAATGATCTGATGGCATGCTTACACTACTGAATCAGACACAGTATATATAAGACAACCACAGATAAACCTTTTTGGAAACCAACTAATGTTAGTGAACCTTTATTTTTTGTGGCTAAAGGCACACAATACATTAAAGGAAATGTAGTAGGGCTTGTTATCCAAACACTGTTATGTCTATTTTGTAGCAAACAAACAGATTTTTACTAGTAACCAGGATAATCAATACGCTGGGATGAGGTTTGTTAACTTGTTGATACCTTTTCATCTTGAATACATTCTACTTAGAGAATAAAGACATTTCCCTCTCTACAACATACAGTCCACGGGGAACTCTGAGTCTGCAAGGCACTTGCTTGCTGTGTTTCACTGTTCTGTGGCCAACATTACAAGCAAAGTTTCATCTCACAGCACTGCTCCTGCAGAGTACTGGATACTCTACTGCATAGTACCAGAAGTAGCACCAGGACCCCCTCTCCAGGTGAGGGCAAAAGGCAGAGAAGAATAAGACAGAGATTTCTCAGACAAATTTGGAACAGAACTTTAAATTTTGAAAAATATGACTTTGAGATGGGAAATAATTGGGGCTGAAAAGAGTGAGCTGGTTTAGGAGGGCTGTGTATTCAAGTGAAGGTATAAAGTGCACTGTACTTGAAACTATAGATCTTAATTGCTTAGTCACACATTGTAATGTTGCACTCTTACTGAGAGTATAAACTGAGAGTATAAACTGAGATTTGCTTATATTGAACAAGACAGGGTGATACAGTTTAATTTCCATTAATAACTTGGGAGAAGCAATAAGGTTTACATTCTCCAGTGAGATAAGTATAGGAAAACTGGATGTGGTTTTAACCCTATGCTAACAATTGATCATAGCTGAAAATAAATCTTCAAAGTAAAAAGTATAATTGAGATATTTTTGTTCCCTACTGACTTTGGATACCTGCAACTTCTTCCTTGCCTTCCCATTTTCTTCTGAGTGGCTAATAGGGCTTCCTATTACACACACTGAGTTTTATTTTTAGTGAGAAGAGCTGAGGAAAAGTTTGAGGCACTTAATACCTTCTTTTCCTCAGACTTTAATAGCAAGACCAGTTATACTCTAAGTACCCAGCCCCCTGAACTAAAGACAGGGATGGGGAAGAGAATGAAGCCCCCATATATGATCCAAGGGGAAATGGTCAGTAACCAGCTGCACCACTTAGACATGCACAAGTCTATGGGGCTGAATGGAATCCACCCCAGTAGACTTAGGAACTTGGTGAAAGTGTTCACTGAGTACCTTTCCATCATTTATCACAGATGGTAGGAAAAATTTATTCACAGAAACAGCATTGGGACAGGCAAGTGGTTGAGTCACCATCTGTGGAGGTATTTGAAAGATGTACAAATATGGCACCTAGGGACATGGTTTAGTGGTGGATTGGTTAACAGTTGAACTTTATGATCTTAAAGGCCTTTTCCAAATTAAATAATTCTAAGATTCTATAAATATCCTTCTTCAAATTATGTCATGGTTCAATCCCAGCCAGCAACCAAGTACCATGCAGACACCACTCCAGCAAAAGTGGAATTGGGGAGAAAGTTGGAAGCATAAAAGCTAGAAAATTTTTGTGTTGAAATAAAGACAGTTTCATAAGGGAAAAAAAAAGCCACACACACAACCAAATAAAACAAGGAATTCAGTCACTGTTTCCCAGGGGCAGGCAGGTGTTCAGCCATAACCAGGAGAGCAGGGATCCATCACACGTAATGGTTACTTGGGAACACAAACACCATCACTCCAAACATTCCCCCTTCCTCCTTCTTCCTCCCACTTTATATACTGAACATGATGCCATATGGTCTTGAACATCCCTTTGGTCAGTTTGGGTCACCCGTCCTGGCTGTGTCTCCTCCTCACCTTCCATACACCCCCAGCCCCACTGTCAGTTTAGCACCACAAAAAAAAGCAGAAAAGGCCTTGGCTCTGTGTAAGCACAACTCAACAATAACAAAAACATGTCTATATTTTCAACCCTGTTATCAGCACAAATTCAAATCACAGTCCTACACTTGTCACTGTGAAGAAAATTAATCCTACCCCATCCAAAACCAGCACAAAGTGCTGAATGGTAGTCTGAATGTTGTGAGTTGTCTTACAAGTGTATAGCTCCAGACTATATATTTCAATGCCTATCTATCCATCTATCTATCTATCTATCTATCTATCTATCTATCTATCTATCTATCTATCTATCTATCTGTCTATCTATATCTTTTTGGATGTTCCCAAATTCAAGTGCATTCAGATTCTCAACTGTATTTCAACTCCTAAGTTCCTATTTATTTCAATAATATAGTAATAATGTAAAAAAGTAAAAATGGGACATTTATGTGATCCTTCTAGATTAATTTAGGAGGTAATACTTACTGTTAATAATTAGTAATAGAACATCATTCAGTTGATGCCATTCAAATGAATCACAAGAATCAAAGATACATGAAATAAGACGAAATGAGTGAGCAACTCTCTGCTCAAATTCCTGGAGTCACTACAATGAAACATGACTTCTAGTGAGGTATATGCTCACAGACTCACAGCTTGATAGCGATAATTCTTCAAGCAAGAAAATAATTAATTACCCTACATTCTATGTCAGTGCTTCACATTAACTTAAAAGCTATTTTCATTTTGTGTCTTTTCTTGGCAGTAGTATACATCCTTTTCCACACAGGAGATTAGTTTGTATTCTGATGGTTGACACAGAAGATAGAAGAGTGACTGTGAAGGGCACTGGATTCAGTTTTTCCATACTGTGCAAGAATTCTGACTTGCAGGCTAGTATGGAGAGGTAAGAATGCTGCATTCATTTTTTTCCTATCTGTGTTTTTACTGGAAGCAGTTGCCATTGCTTTGCTTCATAAAGGCCAAGCCATCTGGTAGGTATGATCAAATGCATGGGGTCTCTCAGGGGAAGCAGATGAAAGAATGCATAGTTTGTGAATCTTGATAGGGCTTATACATAATACAGCTCAGAAGCTTCTCAGCTTTGATGAAATGAGACAAGTTTCAGGTCCTACTCAGAAATTGAGGCAAATAAGGAATAGTAATAATGAAAAATTTGTTGAGTACTTATGGACATTAGATATTACTGAATGTTTAATCCGTGGAGTCTTTATATGAGGATAAAGGACTCAGATTTTAACTCATAGAAGGTGTGGGAACAGTACACTTTAAACAAGGATACAGTGGTAAGAAAATCAAGATGAGACAGAGGTTCAAATAAGATTAACATAAAATATTTTTATGGTTTGTATCATTGGATCAGTGGTGTAAAACCAATGTTGGGAACATACATCAGTAAAGATACTCATGTATACTTTGTTAGGGACTGGTATTAGTGGTAGTATATAGAGGTATAAGGGTGCTTTCAAATGCTCTTGCAGTGCACATGTGGTAGAATTCAGTTCATAAAATACAGCTTGTGTTATTCATTTAATTAAAGACAGGTTTTCTTCTTATTCAGTCCTTTGAAAAGTAGTTTATTCAATTTGAATAAAACCAGAATACAGGTAGTAGTAATTTAAAAAAAAAAAAAAATCCTTGTGTTCCTAAGCACTTTATATATTTTGCAAAACTGAGCATTATTTTCACCTTCATTGGTTTTACTGGTTTTGGTGTGGGTTTTTTTCCCAGTTTTTCAGTTATATCAGTTGAATATCATGATTACTGTTCAATACATAGGGCTGCCAGTATCATCTTGTGCATGTCTTCTTCTGTACCACATTTTCATTCTCCTCAGAATGACTACTTATAGTCTATTCATTAGCAGGAGACATCCACACAAACAAAAACTAAAACTGATTTAGATGACAGTAAGATGACAGAATGTTAGACCATAGTTATCACAGCTAAAACAAGCTAAAATCAGTTTGAAGAAAACCAGCTACATTGTTGGGAGTCTGCACTGCAACATAGCCTAGCCTAATTTCCTCTTGGAAACCATGTTAAAGAGCATGTAAAAGAAGGATATGATTGGTGACAGCCATCATGGCTTTGCTAAGGGCAAATTATGTTTTACAAATTTGGTAGTTTTCTACACTGTGTTTACAGTGATGGTGGATAAGGGAAGAGCAACTTACACCTTCTACCTGAACTTGTGCAAAGCATTTGACACTGAATGGATTTGACAGATGGGCCTCTCAGTGGATAAGGAATGAGCTGGATGGCAACACTTAATGAGTGCTGTCAACAGCTTGATGTACATATGGAGCCCAGTGATGAGTGTCATTATTCACAGGGCGGTATAAAGACCAGTGCTGTTTAGCATCTCTGTTAGTGCCATGGACAATGGGATCAAGTGCATCCTCAGCCTGTTTGTCAATAACACCAAGCTGTGTGGTGAAAGCTGGAGGGAAGGGGTGCCATCCAGAGGGACCTTGAGAGATGGGCCTGTGTGAACGTCATGTGGTTCAACAAATGCCTTGTGTCAGGACAATCCTATGCACAAAATAGAATTCCTACTTTATATTTATGGATATAACAATTGTCCACTGTGTGCTTTTCTCTTCCTTCTGTACTTTTTCTTCTGTTATCTAGGTTCTCCTATTGCTGCCACTAAAAGAAAAAATCCAATTAAATATGATTCTAGTGGTTGTTCCGACCCACAGGATGGGATGTGAGATACTGGATTAGAATCTCACTAAATTATATATTCATACGAGTCTGAGCCAGCTCAGTACGTGTGCGTGCAGGAGGGAAGGGCTGGGCTGGGCTGGGTCTGCAGGCACATGAAAAGACCTGCTGAGAGCACATGGCAGAGCCAAGAGCACGTGGGCTGCAGCTGACCTGGCCACCAGAGCCACATGGCTGGGTTGTCAGTCAAAGAAAGCCCTCCTGGTAACCTGCCCACACCACACCCCCTGGAGGTTCTGATTGACTGCGACACCCCTCACTTTGGCTAAGGGGCCAGTGAACAGTGGGTGAAGCAAAGGTGGAGGGAGTGGCCACAATAGCCAGAGTCTATAAAGATGCCTCCGTGGGGCCCTGGTCTGTTCTCCTCGAAGTCATCAACATGTGACCTTCTAAGTGGTAACTTTATTTTTCTCTTCCCTCTTTCTCTCTTTACTCTTTCATCTCTTAATCTCTCACCCCTTATTCTTTTCTTCCTCTTGTGGGTAACTTAAACACTTATTTTCTGTAAGGTGTGGGTACCTCACTTAAGTTGCATGGAGTTTGTGTTTGCTGGGTGTAACAAAAATTCCTTAATATCGCAATGCTTGTTAGTCCTGGTAATCTATTGTAATGCTTTTGTGAAGTTGCATGTTTTTCTTGCAAAACCCTGTTTGCCAAAATGTCCATATTTTCACCAAATCAAAAGAAATCTCTTAGGGAAAAATGTGTAGCTTTTTCTTTGGACATGAATTCAAAGTACCAAAGAAGCAGTGGTTTTAAAAAGGTTTGTTTGAACAAAATCTCTGGAAGCCTGAAATTAAAGTGTACAGCTGGTAAAACCTGGGTTTTTTGGACTGGGTTGTAACACCAAGTTGGATGGTCTTGAACAATCTGATGTAGTGGAAGGTGTCCCTGCCCATGACAGGAGGGTTGGAACTAAATTATTTTTAAAGTCTCTTTCAACCCAAATCATTCTATGATTCTATGATTTTAAGCTTTGTTTAAACATATATATTCCATATTTCCATAAGAATCATTAATATAATTTAGACCAATATTCCTGAATTCTTTCTTATTCTGAAAGTAATAAAATATAAATTTTCTGTAAATATTATAATGCATGATAGAAAAAAGTACCACCTTATTCACATCTATTTATATGTTTCTTTCATTCCAGAAAAGGTTAATGTATGCTTATCACTCTCTGACTACTTCAGTATTTCCTTGAAATAGAAATAGTGATTTGATAGAAAAATAGGAAAGAGGAGTAATAATTTGTTAACTGAACTTGAAATACATAGGAAAAAAAATACAATATTGAGTTAGTGCTATGCTCAGCAGAGATTAAAAGGTAAAGCATGTTTCACAGCAAGAAAAATTCTGCTGTGTATCTGAAAGGTTACAAATGTGATTAACTGTGGCAGGTCTCATGTGCTCCACTCATAAATCTCACACCTGGTAATGCATTAGGGATGGCAGGTGTAAACATGAAGAAAAAAATGCAGTTTCATAATGCCATACGAGATTAAGACAAGAAAATTAAATTGAGATTTGGAAACTGCAAAGGTATTATTATTATTACTACTACTACCACTACACTTAATGATGTGGCTAGTTTTTAGACTCAAAGCCATCAACATTTATGACTATTTAGGACAAAGTCCTCATAAGTATTTCTAATGGTGTCTTGCAGTTACTGGTATCCATATGTACCCAACATATGTCCTCTGGAAAAAGATCACTTACTACACATTATGGCATATGTCACCTTAGCAAAGAGGGCTCTGCATACCAAACTCTTTAAACACAATCTCTCTCATTTGTGTGCTAAACATGATTGAGGTGAAATATTATAAAATAAAGTAAAAAAGAGGTTAATTTACCACATCATAAATAAGACTTTACCAAGTGTGCACATAAAACTCTTTATAATTTTAACAGAATTCTACTTCATTTTGAGCTGGGTATGAATTTGCTGACTCTGGGAATGTTTTCAGAGTCCAAATAAACACAGACATTCTTCACTGCCTAGGAGGCAAAGGGACTATATTGATATCAAACACTGCACACACACATGCACATCCCACCTGCCCCATCAGATAGCTTTTTTAAGGAACAGTGCTACAGCATCTGGCGTGTTTGAAATAAACAGAATATTGATATAAAAGTTAGGACCTAATTGCACTGTATGAAAATGATCTTTCCTAAAAGGAAGATTTACTTCATTGTTTCAAAAGGATTGCCACTTCCCCTTTCATTCTTTCTCTTTCAAATTTACATCACTTCTTTGCATTACACTTTTTCCTTCTCTCCCATGGCATGTTCTTCTGCTTTTACTTCTTTAATCTCCTCAGTTCACTACAGTTTTACCTTTCAGCAATCCCTTGTCCACATTGTACTGTCTTGTCTCTCTGTTAATTAGCCGCCTTTCCCTCTCTTAAGTAATAAATGGTCAGTACCAGTAAAGCATTAATATCTTGATCATTGCTCAAATATTTAAGAGAATAGTGTTATTAACACATCAGTTTCTACTTGGAAGAAAAATTGATGGAATATTTAATGATAAGAAAGAAAGACTCTCTTATTTCTAACAAAATATTTCATGAGATTACTTGGTCTGCCACAGTTTTGAGCTGTTTCACTTAAAGTTTTAGCTGCCAAACATAGAAGGTAACTCACTTGCAGGTGCACTGTTGGTGGGCTTATACCACCAGTGTTGGCATCATGTCAAACATGTTTAATTTCATTATGTCTACAGAAACCTAATAAACCCCACACATAGATGTGAAGTATTACAAAATCCTTAGCAGGTAAAAGATAATTAGAAAATTGGCCTTTGACAGTGTGTGTGTAGATGGGTGGGTGGGTGTGAGTGTGTGTTTGTGTAGGGGTGTGTGTGGGTGTATGTGGGTGTGGCTTTTCCAGGTATATTAAAGTTATTATCAAACAGACTGTAAAAAAATACATCTATACTGCATTGTCTGTCAGGTGGTGGAAGTAATATAGTTGCATTAATAGTCAGTAGCCTTAAGAAATGCATTGATTAGTCCTATTTTCTTAAATTTTAACTTACTGCTATCTCATCTCCTATACCCCAGGAATGACTGAAGTGTCTAGGGATGACAGAGCCTAAGATGGAAGATAAGATGATTTAGAAATAGAAACATGCCAATGGTCACACTAATAGGCAGAACCCTACTCTGTATGAAAACAAAGTATTATTTTCAATTTCTGTCATTGATATTTAAAAGATAAAAACTAACAAGGTAAATGTTAAGACCAATTACTATTACTGGAATAAATTAAGATTTGTGAATAGAGATGATGATTACGTATTTACATGTTCAAGCTGAATACAGCAAAGGTTAAGACATAACATGGAGTTGTTTAATTCAAAAGTAATTATTGAGAAACAATAGTGCTGTATCTGTCTCATTAAACTCCTTGGAAAACAAATTTTAAAATCCCAACTATTTTCCTTTTTAAAGTCTTTTATAAATGAAACTCTTCAAAACTACAAAAATATGAAACATATATTTCTAACTTCACCTTACAGAGAGAAGCTTTAGAAAGGTCAATCATTAAAAAATGTTTGGCATCTCTAGCACACCTATTACTACAGTGGACAAATAAGATAATCCTAAATGGTTAATAATGGAAAAGATACAATCTAACAGACAATGGATGATATATTATTTAAATTCTGCAATTACAAGGTATTAAAACAAATGCTGTTACTTCTAAACAAAGGAATTTGCATGAATCCTTTAAAATTAAAATGATTTTCTAAGTTTCTGTCACCCTGCATTCAGATCTGAACTCATTAAAAAAAGGAGAAATTACAGTGATATAGGAAAATAACATATATGCCTAGAAAAACAGTGTATGTGCCTAAAAATGACATAGAAAATTGCCATCAAAGTAAATCTTCAGTCATGTTTTCACTTTCAGCCAACATTTACTGTTAAAAAATTAATCCACATTACTTTTCCATCAAGCAAGTCTTTAATTCTAAATATTATTTGTTTTGCTTACTTTCTCTTCTATATTTAAATTCTAAGAAAAAAGTAGGCTAACATAGTAATTCATAAAATTATTCAGAAACTATTTCAAGTAGCAGGTATTTAATGTATTGCAAAATATATTATTCCTCTGAATATTTTAATCAGCTTCATGAAATTATTTTTTCCACCTTAAAGTCTGGTTTATACTACTATGAAAACACAGTGTTGGATTTTTTTTTTATTTTATGTTCTTTCATTTATATTAGCAGTGTTTTTCTCATTAATTTCTACATTAATTATTTTCCTCTTTTCATTCTCCTTCAGTAGCAGCTAGAAAAGTCTCTAAAAATCATTTTTTTTCTTCCCCTATGCTATGTACTGCTCATATTCAGGGGTTGAAACAAGATGGGGACTGGAATTAGATTAAGGTCCCTTCCAATCCAAACTCTTCTATGTTTCTCCTGGAACCCATTTTGACTTGATTAAGAGGAAGGCAAGACAGTTGATGGGAAGATTAACATTCAACAGGGGTAACTAATGTAGTGTCACAGGCACTTTAGAAAAATCATTTAGGAAATGGACATCATTACGCAGATGATTCGTATCATGGGTGGGTTGAGTTCCTACTGCTCTTAAATTAACTTTTATCAACTTTTATCAACTGTCAATGAATCCAAGGAGAAAGAAAATCAGACCAGAAGGCCAAAAGCTCTCAATCCCTTTTGCAAGCACTCTGCCCCCTCACAAGAGTGTTTATCTCCCTGTGTATGAGGCTACACAAAAATGCCTGGTTAACTCAGAGAGGGCAGAAAGATAGAACTTTCTTTCAATACTCTCTTTATGGAGTCATGTTTCTTGCTTACTCCCTTGAACTACTTCTATACAAAGGCGCAGTATTTATCAAATGTGATAACTTATATTTCTAAGACTAATACATAGTTCAGGTTACAATCCTGTCAGTTTTTATGAGCTCAGTTGGGTTTTATCTGAAATGACATATTGAAATCAGTCCAGATGTATAATTCACTGTTGTAGGAGTACTTTATAAAAATGCCCCAGCATGGTGCTTCTACATACAGGGATAAAAGTAGTATCTGCCTTTACCTGAAACATAAGGACAAACTTTGACTACTTATAATTTCTGAATATGTGAGTTGTTATTGTAAAAGAATTTTGAATGTGTTAGCAGATTTCTCCTTGCTTCTTTTCTGTTTGGCTAATTATATTCTACAGTTTCCAACATGTTGTTTCAAATGTATATGGTGTATCTCTGCATCTTTAGGTACCATCATATTTTATCTTTTCATTTAACAAATATGATACATAGCTTTTAAAACCTGACTTTGTATGCCATATAAGCCATATAATTAATGACTGTTTTTTCCTAGAATAGGACTTAGGTACAAACATTTGAATTCTATTTGAGTCAAATAGCCAGACACCTCATCCAAAAAGACATTGAGGTACAAAGTGCACTTTAGAAATTTTAACAACAATTAAAGTTCCCTTTAATGTGACAGATACTGTCTGAAATTCAGAAGTTTAGCCCTCAAAATTTCCAGCTAACTCTAAGGTGCATCAGAGACCCATGTTGTAATAACATTTCAGTATATATCCATTGACTTTTTGGCATCAAATTCACCAAAATGTTTGAAGCACACATCACTATCCAGTGACATCAAGATACAGTGTCTCTTAATGGCTAAAAAGTTGGGATTCTCTTATTTTTCTCATTATTTCTGTTCTATGTTTTTAAAAGCAACAGAACAAAAGAAAATACTTCTGCTTTTGAGACATGTTGTTTCTTAACAGATGCTCATTTGTTTTGCGTTTTACCCCTACTTGCATAATTTGAGGCCTTTAGCCTACATGCAAAAAAAGAAAAAAAAATCTTTTCACCCAGGTTTTTCAACCACATGAAACCTTTCCAAGACGCTTAAAGTGCCAAGGTAGTTCCTGATAGTCTTTAGTTGTTCATATCTTATCACACTAAGCTATCAAAGAAGTATATTAATTTCATGTTTTAACTTAAATATTCTCAAAAAATGCAACATAATCCTATAGAAGCACAGTATTTTCTTTAGGATGATAAAAGATCCTGAAGATCTTTATCGATCTTTATAGAAATAAAGGTTGGTGAATAAGTACTGCGTAGACTTCATACTCATTCACCCTTTGCTTCATTAAGGAGTGTAAGAAATACCAACCTGACAGATTACATTCAACAGATTTATGATGGAGCTGATTTTCCATTGCAAAATGTGCAGAGACATTTACAAAGGAGATATATAAATTCCATAGAAATGTCATAACCTGTTTTACAGTGGTGGGGTCAGAAACATATGGAGAATTGTTAATTACATCCAAAATCCAATATCTGAATTCTCTTCTATATCTTAAAACAACATCAGAGTCTTTTTCACAGACCTGGTTTTTTCTGCCCTTCAGTACACTCAGTAGCAGTGATTCTCATATTTAATGATTTCTGTTTCATTGCAAGAGTTAAAGATATAATCCACAATCCTGAAAAGTCCTGACTTCTTCAAGCCTCTGGTTATGAGGTAAGAGTCGTGTGGAAGAGAGCAACAGCTCACCTTAGCCATCTTCTATGTAAAGATGCAAAAATACAGACACAGTATATATATGCACAGGCGTGTATTGAATTTTGTGAAAGTCTTTAGTTGCATTGTGGTTGGGTAAATTCTGATATAGGTTCTTCCCCATCTGTATTTATCTCTTCAGCAATTTCTTTTGGTAGGAAGACTGCTGATTCAGTGTTCAGAAAGCCTTGAGAAGTTTAATTATTCCTGATTCCTACAGTTGCAATTGAGTGACAGCAGCTTCTTCCAGTATTCAGGGCAAGTCCTCAGAAGGTAAGGACACTCTAGTCATGACAAAAGGACTGTAAGGTTTAGGCTCTACATGTTTGTTTTCTTGTTTTTCTTGTAATTTTTCATTCCCATCACTTTTTCCCCGCAAGGGTCATATTATTTGCCATTACAGGGCTTTTTTTCTCTGAAAACTACTTAACACCAGAGAAGTGAAATGGAGGATTTATTGGGTTTTAATATATGTATGTGCATTTACTGTGCTCCCAGTGTCTTAGTAATAGGAAAGTAAGAATGCTAAATAACCAATATGTAATTTCCTACTAACCAGCTTTATGCTATTTCTTTACCTTTTTTTCTGTTTCTAAAGCATAAATTATATTTAGAGGCTTCTAATTGTTAAGTTCACGTCTGTTTTCATTTCGGTTTATCTTTGCTCTTTGAGGTTTTGAGTTTGAGTGTTTTGTTGGTTTCTTTTCTATTTACATTTCCATAATGTTAAGCCATTAGAATATTTTCCTTTTGATCCGTACAAATTAGGAGTCCCTATTACACAGACATGGAATAGAGAGCTTCATATTCTAATTTTCCCCTTGGAAAAAAAGTCCTGTCATGAATTGTTTATTTTCCTCCTGACATAAACTCAGTGACATGTTCTTTGTGGAAACCTACTTATGGAGTTATTATTTTGCAAGATTTTCTATATCCAAATGGTATTCCTCTTGCTAAAAAAAAAAAAAAAAAAAAATGGCAAGTAGTTTTTGTTTTTGGTGATGCATCCTGTATCTGTATTGTACACCTTTCCAGTGCAGCTTTCTGCAAATTGTAATTGGGTATTATTGGATCACATCTTGTCCATTTCATACATGCCCTCAACATTGTGAACAAAACAGAGAGAATAAACAACCCTTTTGGGAGGTGTCTGGTTACATTTTGCTGTATAGATTTTTATACAATGTTGAACAACAATGTTACCACTCTTTATGAAAGAAGAAACAATACTGAAACTCCGATCACATTAACCTTACTGAGAAAGCCCGAAAAATGTATTCAAAACTTTTTCCTGAGACAAAAAGAAAATCTGTTTGCCACTCTTTCTTAGTACACATACAGTTCTTCTAAACTTTGAATTAAGCAGGAACTAAGCATAATAACAAACCTCAACATAAATAGTTAAGAAAGACAGAATGTGGTTATAGTCCAAAGGGTCCAAAGCAAGAAATGTGAATTTAAGTAATCAGCTCTGTTTTAATAAATTCTGCCCTCTTATAATGTAGAAAAGTATGAAAGGCTAAGGACAGGACCAGAAGCTGATATTATTCTGAAACTTATGACTCTCTATGGTCATCAAAACATAGGTTCCTATGATCATGCCATCCATGATGATTAACACTATCCCTCTTAGGTCCAGTTGCTATAGAAGAAGAGCATGAGTCTGTCAGAGGACTTGTTCCATGTTTACGAGACCTATGCCGATTTTTCAGATCAAATCAATTCAGCTTCTATTGTTTATGATGGGATCTTTGAGGCCTGTATTGTATGGACTCCTAAAAAGAAAATATATCAATTCTTCATGCTGAGTCAGGCCCCTCTGTAATTTCACAACAGTGCTGCTACAGACTTAACTCCTGTGTCATCAAAAGTGGCATCTGGATGTCCCATACAGGTTCAGGATTCCATCGATCAAGGCTGTATACATGAGAGATCACAGAAACAAGTCCCCTGATAAAGAGATTTTCATAGTCAGAGAAGACTTAATTCACTTTCCTAAACACAAGTACTTACAGTTGTCAACCTGCAGGGTACCTAAAATATCCACAAAAGGATGGCAGACCCAAAAGAGTCACTGAGGGGAGATACGTGATCTCCTGCACTGGCCATTGCAAGAAAACTGGCAAAGGCTGGTCTCAAATGCTGGTCAATAATTGTATATAGAAATTTGAATTAAAATTTAAACAATATCCCATGGGTAGTGCACACAACACAAGACAACAGTGATATAATTGCAATCAAAAACAGAAGTACAGAGGCACAGCATTGCAATTGTCAAGTGCTTAGGTACAGTAAAACATGCATGAGTTTTAAGAGGAAGGTTATCACAGAACTTCTCAAGAGCATGAGAAGTAGTATGAAAAATTGGGTTTACTGCAGTTGATGTAGTTCCTGCTTTTGCTGTGCAGTTTTAATGCAAAAACTGCACAGAATAGTTGTTAAAGTACATGGTTTCTTGGGCTAGGCTACCCTCCACACATCACATATTTTGCTTTATTTGGGAATTTGTCACTTCAGTTAGACTAGTATCCCATAATTCAGGAAGTCTGTTGGAACATCAAGAAACTGTGAGGAGTGGGGAGAGCTCCTCTGTATGCAGTCTGAAGAATTCCCTAGAGCTAACAAACTGTTCTTTGCAGACAAATGATGCAGCGTGAACATGCAGATACCAGTTTTGTACGTTTTGATTCTCAGTCTCGATATAGAAATACAAAGCTGGAAACAGGTGAAAACTGATACCTGTGGTCTGATCATGTCTAATTAGCACTGATAATACAACACTTTATTACAAGGTCAATAGATAATGAGTCTCTACCTTCTATGCAACCAGCAGGTAACTAGAACACTTACCCAGGAAGTCAGAGTGTTGAGGTGTTTGAACTCCCAAAACAACAAAGCTATAACCAGTCCTTGTAGAACAAGAATTGGAGGTAGGATCAACTCAGTGTAAAGATGATGCACCTCTTTGAAATGCAAAATAGCTGGAAAATATGAGCTGGAATACTGGTGTTCCTCTTTCTAATGCCCTAAAATCATTAAATATTATTCCTGAGAAATTTGCTCACTGAATCATTTTGAAGTTGCTTCTTGTGGGGAAAAAAAAATAGATCTATGCTCTGCTTCCTCATTATAATTGCAAAGAAAAGTAGCATCCAATGCTAAGGAAATTATTAGTATATCTTCTAGAAAATTAAAGGTGAAATCTTCAGTGGGAAAAATAATGTTTTCTTAGCCCACTTTGTCTATATGCTTTCACTTCTCTCCCTCCAGTTTCAGTCCTTTTTCTGTCTTCTCATCCTTAGGAAAAATGGCAACTGAACTGTTATGCATGGCCTCTGTCAATAATCTAGATATCTAAATATTGGACATCAGACTAGCGTGCATAACAGAAACAGCCTCAAGGCATTCAAAGAGAGGCTGTGTGCCAATGTTCCCTTCTATTCAACATCTCTGTGATCATCTTTAAGAATTCAGCTGCTGTTGATATATCAGCACCAGAACAGTAATAATCATTCCTGTCCAAGAGGGCCTGATGGTAATTACATTTGGTGGCTTGCACACAATCTCATATAGATAACTTTTTCTCAGGATGGTCATCTGTGGGTTTATTGCTCCTAGGCTGTACTTCCCTCTTGTTTGTCCTCTCACCCAAGTCCCCAAATCCCAACAGGAATAAAACTTTTGGCTGCTCCTCAGGGCATGCACTTCTTTACTCCCTGGGATTCATAAGAAATACATAGAAGTACACTTTGAAAAAATAAAGAGCAAAGTTTAATTCTGGAATTCTCAGCAGGTGTGAGGTCAAAGTCACACAAACAACTTTTGCATATGGAACATGGAACACTCAACAGAGCTCTTGGATGCATTTTCATGCATGCAAATCCTTTCATATTCTAATACTTCTAAGCTCCACTGCACATGCATATCACGATTGCGAATGTGCAAGCAGGGTGCAAATGCTTGTAATGTTCATGTTCCTAGAGTACTTGGGGAATTTTAATGAATACATGTATAATTCATTTAAAAGGAGATAACTGGCATGTGGCATACCAGAAACTGTGACCTGTTCTATTGATGTTAATGATAACAGCCTCAGCCAACTGCTTTGATGAACCTCCTTGAACCTTACAGTAGCTCATATATTTTCCTCTTGCTATAAATGTTTTATTTTACCTGATACAGTAATGAAATTGTCAAGATAATGAACAGAGCAATCATTTCACACAAATGGCTAACTTTAATTAAAAATCACTGTGTTGACTGCTAAAATATGGGGGTAACAGACCATTGATCAGATTACAGAGCACTGATAATTGAGATGTGGCTATAGACGCAAAGACCTGTGAACTCCACCTCACGGAAGGACATAATGTTTGCTGTCAGTAAGCAGTAGTCTCAACACCTCATTAGCTCATATATATGTAATTCTTTACACAGCTGTTAAATCTACAAGGGGAAATATTACCTCTTATACCACCTCCAATGTAACAGTTGGAATTAATGAGACAACTGCTAAGGTGAGGGATGTCAGTGTTCTAAGAATGTGTTTCCAGGAGCACTGACAGAGTACTTGTTCTGCACAATATTACTGAGGAACAGAAACTCTTCTATCTTGGGGCATTCCATGGCTACCTACGCAAGTAACACTCATAAGGGGGAACTGAAGTTGTCTTTCCTGAAGAATGTCTCAAACCTCTGCTGTTCTAAATGTAGTAATCAGTTTCATGTTTTGCTATTTTCTATTGTCATAATTTTCATCAGTCACAAGTTTATAAACTCATAATGAAAGAGCTGGATATTCCTTTTAACAAGTTCAAGGGTTTTCAGTTAGAATAACCAGTGTTATTCTCTGTTTCTCATTCTCTGTTTCTGTTCTGAAAGGGTAGAGAAAAAGAGAAATAATCAAAAAAAAAAAAAAATAGATGAAGGTGATGTTGAAAGATCTAACAGGGTCCAGAACAGTTTTCAGCTGTGGATACACATCTGATCATTGTGGATTTGATGTGAAATGCCAGGGTCTTATGAGACTCACCGATGGTGCTGACTTCTCAAACCTCTCTTCTTTTGTTTACTACTGGCAAAGGGATCATGCTTTTTCCTACCAAGTGTCTTTGTTACCTTTTCACTAGATTATTACACTAATTTGCTTCTGCTTGTAAGTCACCTTTGAAAGTCATACAAGTTTCGCAACAAGACACACTCACTGTATCTGATCTCTTTTCTTTGTATCAGTTGCCAGTTTACTGTCAGATAAAAATTAGTGTTTGAATTTTCTATGTAAAATTTTCTGTGTTGTATTATGTTTTAGCAAAATTTATCTTAAGGATAGACCTCTTAATCAGGATAAATGTCTTTTTGAGTCTTTTTGAGCTCATCTCAAGCAATGTAGCAATCCATACCTCTATCTACTATGATCCCATTAATACTTTGATTTGCTGTTAATAAAGATTTGAGAACTATGGAATCTGAACCCCATCTGATGATACATATAAAAGTATCCATTTAAGTTCTAAATAAAGCATATTGTATTTATTAATCACATCATTGTCTCTCAGCAGTTTCATTGCAATGAAAATCAGGATGAGTGCACACTACAGGTTTTAGAAATTTATTGATAACATTTGTCTTCTCATCTTTTTTATGTTGAAGAAGGTCGATTCTTTAAAATCAAAATTTATCACAAAGAAGATTCAATATCCAGCAGTACACATAGAAAGTTGAAGGAAGAACTTCTATCAGATGCTGCCAGTCAGATCTATTTTGACATTGGCTGTTTTCAGAGAGTTTTGAGCCGTAACTTTTCCTAAGATTACAACTTAAAGGTTGCATGACAGTTCTATGTTCAGAGTCACTAGGGTTCAGGTTTTCCAGCAGAGTTTGAGATCTGGGAAAACAATGGAGGAAGTTATTTCAAAGTAGCATGAAACCAAGTTTTAACATATTGCATTATTGCACAAAGCAAAAAAAAAAAAAGGTTTTGCGCGGTCATATTCCAAAGCACTACTGTAAATCTCTCTAGCCTAGAATAATCATCGTGGACTACATAGGATTATTCCAAAGACTGACAGGGTATGGTCAGACCTGGCAACAACTGTATTTACACATAATTTCTCTTGGTGAGTTGGTATCTCTTTAGGACAGTCTCTACTGATGGTTTTCCTAAGAGACAGCCTGCCTAACATTTAAATATACCCTTCTATCAGACTTGAAATTCTTTTGAGAAATCATACCAGGAGTTCAAGATACAACACACTATTTAATCAGAGATAACAGGCAAATATGAAAACTGGACAGTACTGACTGAGTTGTTCTACCAGGACCCATCAATGCCCTTCAGAGAGAGTTGGCCAATAGCCCCTTTGCACTGCTTGTGCTCCAACAGAAACAGAGACAACAGTAAAAATGAACAGTTTTGACAAGTGAAAATTAATGGTTGACCTCCTTTACATCTCATAAACTCATGTGAAAAACAAAATCTTAAAAAGCTAAGGGTGCATAAATGTAATTTTATATGCTTAACAAGCTAAAGAGCTGTTTAACTACCAGATCCTTCTGTCTGCATGGTCATGGAGAAGAATTTTTGGAATATGAACATACCCTTGACATCTACAATGACACCTATTCACTTAGTTGCCTTTACATTGTAGCAATATTCAGTCATTATCAGTCAAGTTCTATCTGAACAAATGACCTAAAGATAAAATGTTCCCTATCTATTACTTATTAGAAATCTTCTGGTTGTTTGTTTGTTTGTTTTTTTTTTATTTTGTTTTGTTTGTTTGGTTTGGTTTTTTGTTGTTTTTGTTTTAATGAAATAGTACAGTAGTTTTAGTTAAGCAAATAAAGGCTTAAACACATTTCAAGGCAGGTAAATGCATAAATACTTAATCAAGACCTGTGTAATTTCAGAAGGACTATCTCTGATAGAAAATAAACATTTGTCTACCTCTGAATTTAAATAAACTGGCCTATGAGAGCTGAATTTCATCCAATGTCATGCTTAAGTTATGCAATATGTAAAATACAATAGAAGAACAGTATGAGATGAAAGAGTTAGAAAGATAATGCCTTGATATGTCTCTAACAATAGACTTTGTGCTACTTTTCTGTCTTTCTAGGGTGTTCAGCATTTATAAGGTTTACCTTAAGGAGCTTCCATTGCTGTATGTATTACTAGCAATATAGGTTATTACATATAAAGCAGTTTATATCTTCAAAAAGCAGAGATATTTGCAGGTTGGGTTTGTTTGGAGTTTTTTTAAGAAATACTTATCTCTCTCTTTAAAAAGAACTATGATACTAATATTGTGCATGATAATGTGATATTAATGCATTTTATTAATTTTATGACTACTTAATAAATGTTATTAATTCAACTTTAAAAACTTATACTCTAGAGAAGCTCATAAAAGTAAATCAATTTATTTTAAGTGGTAAAACTAAAATTTGTTTCAAGGGGAAAACTGAATGCAAGCAAAGACAAAACACTAAATTATGGCTACAAAAGACTTTCAGAAGTCTTTTAACTTCTGACATGCATATTGACATGCAGATGTACACACATTCTCTCTTGAGCAGTGTGACCAAGTAAGCTTCTTTTTTCTAAGCACATTAACATCATCATCAACTTTGTTAACATAAAGAAATTTTACTGATTCTCGTTCTGTGTATGTGAATGCCAGTTTATCTCTTCTGAGCCTGAATTTATATAGTTCAAAGGGGAGAACTTATTCTCATAAAAAATAAGTGTTTATTTTTCTAATGTTTGCTATGTTATTATTGTAATGGCAATTTGAGAATGTTTCCTTATTATAGCCCATTAAGTATGTATATTCCCTTATACAATAATGAAACAATTAGTGTAAATTAATATAAAAATGTTTTTTATATAACAAATATTCAGGAAATAAAATTTCCCTATAATTTCCCAAAATAAAAAGCACTGTCAGCGTCTTCCCATCAGCTTCTTCACTTTCCCAGGAAATCTCAGATTATAATTATGTCCATTATATTTTTTTTTCTAAAGTGACTGTTCTCTTTCTTTAGTGTAGGAATTGTGACTACTTTTCAATATGGGGAAAATCAACTATGTCAGGATTTACTAATAAGTGGGCAAGAACAAGTCATGCCCAGAACTGCTGTGTCAGCCCTCACATGCTGTAAGAAACATAAAGTACAGGTTACTGTTAGCCATCTATGTTTTACAAGACCACTAATTAAAACAGTGGAATTGTTCATATTCTAGTCTTGTTCTTGGTAACACAGATGTTTTCCTATGCTTTTTCACATTCTTCATTTTTAAGTAACACTAGCCTGCCAATAAAATTTATAGTGATTTGTAGTTCTCATGGATCTTCATTTATCAAACAATCAAACTGTATAATCTTCATTGACTTCTGCTCTGTTTCCATCTCACAGTAACCCAATGTCAGCTGTTAAACACTGTTAGTTTTCAAACACTAGAAAGTCTAGTCTGTCAAAATTCATGCTGTCATCATATTGGGAAAGAGATTGTGAGTAAGCGTGAGATGTGGGTAGTTTTAAATTATTCCTGTCAACTGTGTTTAACAAAAGAGAATCACAGATTTGGAGTTAACCCCAGATGAGGTTCCAGTAGTCTTCCCATGTTAACAGAACCACTGTATTCATTATTAGTGGATTTTCATGCACAAAACCTGGAGCTGGCTGGAGGATGAAGGTGGCTCTTTTAGTTTAGAAGTTGCATACTGATTCAATAAAAAAAAAAAAAAGACTTCAGTACTAATTCCACTGCCAGGTTGTGATTCCAGGCTCTGCAGTCCCTGTGATGAACAGTTTCCAAGCAGGATGTCTACCAGACATCTTTATTGGGCAATTAAATTGCACTGTCACCAAAACCACTTTTATTCAGAATATGACATACAGAACACTTTTTTAACCTATTCAGTGCATTTACAAAATAATTGTTTAATGAATTCAAATGTTGAAGCTGCATATTAACTTTTCCTATTTGAACTTAATATATTCCCCATCTCCAGTGTGGGGTCTCTGCTACAGGAGATATGAACTTCTCCAATGTGAGTCCTTCCCACAGGCTGCAGTTCTTCACAAACTGCACCAACATGGGTCCTTTCCATGGGGTCACAAGTCCTGCCAGCAAACCTGCTCCAGTGTGGGGTCCTCTCTCTATGGTTTCACAGGTTCTCCTCCAGCATAGGCTTCTTACGGGGTCACAGCTTCCTTGGGGTATCCACTTACTCCAGCATGGGCTCGTCCACAGGATGCAGGAGGATGTTTGCCTGTCCTGGCTTTGGCCTGGATAGGGTTAATTTTTTCAGCAGCCACAAGGGGCATGGCCTAGACCCTGGAGTTATTCTATACCACCTCACTCCCCAGGGGATTTGGGTGCCTTGCAGGCTGTGAGGTCCTGTGTATGAGGTGAATCGTTCACCTATTTTGTACTCTTCTATTACTGTGGTTGTTGTTACTGTTCGTTTTCTTATTTCATTGCTTTCTCTAGTAAATTGTTCTTATCTCGACCCATGATCTTTACACTTCTGTGCGTCCAGTTCTCCTCCCCATCCTGCCACAGGGTCTGGTGCAGGGAGGGGAGGACCGGGGCAGTGAACAAGCAACTTTGGTCTGGGGATTCAGTGGCAACACTAAACTTGGAATACCATTCCTAAAGCATGAAATGGCTCCACCTTGAAGATTCATGGGCTACAGGAGCACAGCCTGACTTGCCAAAGCCTTCATGGCCTTCCAGAGCCTGGAGCACCTCGTCCCCCTCCTTATTCACTGACCTGGGTGTCCGTAGGGCTGTTTTGTCACATAACTCCTCTCTTCTATGGCTACAATTACTTCTGCATAATAACTTTTTCTTTCCATCATAACTATGTTATCCCAGAGGCCACCATCCATGACGGGCTTGACCTTGGCCAGGAGTGGGTCTATCTTGGAGCCAGATGGTATGGGACATGGGGGAAACTTCTGGCAGCATCTTAGAGAAGGCACCCCTGTAGCACCCTGATACCAAAACATTGCCAAGCAAACCAACTGCTACTGTTCGTGTGGCATTTGAATAAAAGTAGCCAGGTTTTTCATGTTAAGTGCAACCTTTGGTCACTTACACTGCTGCAACGTTCAAGATGGTCGTCACTTTATTGACTGTTTAACAGAGTTCAGTCCATCATATTTTACTTGAGAGAATCTTCCTATGATAGAAGAAGAAGGTAACTGACTCCATTTCTAGTTTTGCTTTGCTTCAGGAATTTATAAAAATGGAAACACAGTTTGAAAGTTTAATGCTATTGCTACTGCAAAAATGCAGTTATTTTCTCAATTACATTAACTACTAGAAAACATCTAAAACATTCCCCAGGGCCATTCAGTTCACTTTGTTGAGTGTTCTCTCAGCAAATTCAGGAACACCTTTCTGAGACTGACATAATTCCCTAACATTCTCAAAGTGCATTGGAGCCACCTCACCCTAAAAGAATGAAATTTTTGACCAGAATTTTATCTCATCACTGGCAAAACAAACAAACAAAAAAAGATCAAAGACAAGACCATAGTTCTGAATTAGTCTTTTCTTGTCTCATGCCCAGAAGCTGCCAGCTGATCACTTGAATTTATGTTTCACAGATCCCTTAATTGAAGAAAATTAATGTTACTCATTTAGCCTTGGACCTTCTGAAGAGACAGACTGATCCCTTGTATCTCTGGAAATCTTTCTCACATGTAATAATTTTGAAATTATTTCTCACAAGAGATACAGCAATTTTAAATTAATAAGTTTGGGGTTTTAATTAGGAGGAAATATTTGGATCCGTTATAAGTTCATCTGCTTTGGGTCAGATACATAACCACAGAAAGCAATTAAAAGATTAACATTTTCTCCAGCTAATGATCTGATCTGCCACATACAAAGCTATTTTTTATCTACAGTCTAAATTAATTTCATTATAGCTATTCTATTGTACAAAGGCTAAAATATTGAAAAAGAAGGTGTGTTCCCATTGTGTATTAGTGTCATTAATACTGGTGGTCTTCATGCGTTTCTAGATCCTCTTTCCAATAATATGAAATTTTTATAAAGAATTTTTTCAAAGACTTTTCCTTTGTGATGGGTTTATCATAGGTTTGTTAATTGAATCTATCAAAAAAAGATTTGGAAACTGGGTGTTTCATCTGAAATCAAGATATCATGCATGTTTGTTGGGTTTTTTCATTAGTACAAATAATATGGAAAGAGAACCCATTTGAGAGTCTGAGGAGGTATGCTCAATGAATGTTAAGTATTAATACTGCTTTTTTAAGTATGTAAATTCAGACATACTAAGAATGTTAATATTAATGTCATTTTGGGCTTGAAGAATTGTCCGTGGCTTTGACAAATAGTCCATGTCATTAGGAAAGGCTGAAATAAGTGCTCAGGCACACTCTGTTTTGCGTCTTTTCTAACAGTCTAAACATTTTGCAGTTTTACCATATTTTCTGTATTATGCATGTGCTATATATGCGTGTGCCTTTGGGGCAAGCAGCATCTACATGCTATGTGTGAACCCACGTTCCTTGGCAAAATATTTGTTCTCTAAATTTACGTATATATACACACATATATAGCTGTATGTAAGGGAACATTAGCAACTTTTCATTTGGAATCAAAACAGCTATATAACATTATATATCATGAGATACATCAATGCTAGTATGTTTATCTAATACATGCAGACAACTGATCCTAAATATAGCATAAACTTTGATAGGGCTAGTCACCTAATTCATTGACAGGAATATACGAAACAGCCTCTACTTAAATAACCATTTCAAAAACCCCACAGATGAATTATAAGAGACTGAAAAAGGGTTGTAGTCAAAAGAATGAATGACTTACATCTTTCATTTTGCCTGTTAACAGTGAATTCTCAGTTTAGTTAGCACTGTAATAGTAAGATTTAGACATCTATCACTATTAACTGGGTTTTTCAGTGCTACCATTTTATATTACTCTTTTAGCGTTCTTATGGTTAGGAAGCTAACAGCTAACAGGTACCAACTATATTTGACCCAAAATACCAGCCCCTTGGAAGACACCAATCTTATTCAGCGAAATGTTTTCTCATGTATTGAGAATCAACATTTCTAAACATGTAGATATATAATTACATATTTTGAATGGTGGAAGCTAAGAATGCACTAAAAATTTGTAATGTTCCACACATAGGAGTTAATATAAATGTTTGGGTTTTTTTTCTTGAATTCCACCCAAAAAAAGAGTGCATACAACTTACAGAAATACTGAAGCAAAAGCCTAAAGACTTTGAGAAGCATACTCATAACAAATTATGCCACTACACATCTGGTAGCGCAAGAGGTATACTTACTCAAAAAGACTTTATGAAAGCACCATAAATTGTTAAACACATTATGTTGCAAATTGTTTCAATACTGATGAACATGGCTATCCCTGTTTTATTTCTTCAGAATTAAGAATCAAGAATAGTTTCAGTTGCAAATTAGTAGACATTAAGGTAACACCATTCACTTGACCAAAATAACTCATCCCACATAACCTCACATGCCCAAGGTACTGAAGAAAAAAATAAAAGGAAGGTTTTTGAAGATTTTGGCACAATTGCATCCAGTGGAAGCTATGAAACTACAAGGTATACAATGACTCTGACTTTCTAGGAGATGCCATCTCTTCACAGTACTCATAATACCAAATTATATTTCCTGTAGAGATCAACAGAGCCACTGTGATGCACTACAGAAATCTCTAGCCAAAACATACTTTGGAGATATGTCTGGCTAAGAATCCTGCAATGAGTAGTTGACTGGTGACAAAATAACTAAGAAATTATAGATCAAATAAATCAATAAACATATATATTTCTCTGCTGAAAAGTTCTAATTTTATGTGCTATTTTTGACAAAAGTAAGTGTCTTCATAAAACAACTATTGTAAAGAAAAAACAAAAAAAGAATTTTAGTTTTATTCTGCATTTTGCATCAGAAAAACAGAAGGAATAATAAGGGTTGTAGAAAGGATTCTAATTCTTTTTCTTACACACTTAACAACCATGTTCTTAAGCACATTTGTCCAAGCATTTGAACAGGCCATGTCCTCAAAGGCAGAGTATGGCAAAAAACTAAGAAAGTTTCATTGGAAAAGTTGACTCAGCACTGCCTTCAGATGAAGTAGAAATAAAACATTTCTAGGCAACTGAAATTTGTCTCAAACAAAGGAACATGGATTTGTTTACAGTAATTAAAAATTACCAGTTACCTGACTAGTTCTAATGAATGAATGGAAAACACTTGCAAAAGCACATTAACAACACTGATTAGTGCAGCCTAATTCCTAAGACTTATTAAACTATGCCAACAAGTAATATACAGGCATAGCACTACTCCTGAAAAACAAAAAAAAAAAAGAAAAAAAAATCAGATGTGGCTTCTAACTGCAGAAGAAAAAAATTACCAGCACTGACTTAAGACAGGAAGAGGTCTCAGAGTAGAAACCTTCCCTACGAATATGTTGTCAGAATGTCCGTGCCATTATCACTCCTCTACTGAAGGGACTTTTCACAGCGACTTTGTTATTGCAGTTGCCAGTGCCAAATACAGAACAATCAACAGTGTTTGAAGGTCTTCACTGGGTTAGGAGAATGTTATATACATAATTGATGTTTGGTCATAATTGTATTTTCATACCATACCAGTTGCAAAGAATACTGTATTTGAATGGGTTGCTACAGAGATTCTCGAAGAGAAAATTGCTAATTCTTATACAATAAAGTTGCTAGAAAGATAGATTACACAGGGGAAAATGGCTCAAAAAAAAAAAAAAAAACCATTCAAAGGCATCAGAAGTCCCCAGATTTTCTAATGATTTCCCTGGAACAAGGTAAAAGAGTAAAGCAGGCCAAGGAAACAGTAAACAAATTTAGGTGTAGAAGCTGTTACAGCCAGACAAAACACGAAAATGCTCACTGAAGGATAGCACATCACAACACAATTTCAAAAGATTACTATAGTATCTGTGAGAAGGAAAGATGAATTGCATTATAATCATGAGATAACATTTTCAAGAGTGCCTCGGGGAACATTCAGGAAGGCTTACTTGTCCTGGAGATTAATTTCCCTAAACTCCATCTGTAGGCAACATGTGAGAGGGATCTCTCCTGAAGGCAATTCAGAATGGTGAAGTTGGCTCTTGCTTCAAAGTGTTTCTGTTTGGGAGCCTGGAATATTGGGAGCAATGCAGAAACGTTAGTCACATAGGTTTTTTTCAGCCAAAGACTCTTCCATGAAAAACATTCCTTTATTTAATGATAAGGAAACATTTTTCTCATCTGATCTCTTTTCAAATTATTTTTTATTCGATTAAAAAAAAATACTGAATCCCTTCTGGGGTACATGGTGGGCAAGCTCTTTTTTGGGGGAAGTCAAAGAGAAAATGAACTATTAACATAACTTTTCATTCTTAAATTAACAATATTATATATTAGAGAGAAGAACATACTTACACTTCCATATTTTTCTTACTGGCTAAGTATGGATAAAAGCTTGGTGGGATTTTTACCTCTATTCTATCAGAAGCCACCAAATGTTTAATAAATATCAGCCGAGGAGCATGAAAAAAGAATTTGCGTTTCTTTATGATTACACTGCTTGCTTTGTTTGATTCTTTCTGGTACACAACCAGCTGTGGCATGATTTGAACAATGAGAAATTTTCATTACCACAATTTTAAATGTTATAGTAGGCAACATGTAAACATGTTTTAAGTCCACAGTCATATGATTTGGATGATATGCTGGTTCAAAAGTGATAGAAAATAACTTTTTGGATGAATAATGAGAATGAGAGTAGTATCTTCCTCCCCAAACTGGGGAGGTAGTAAAAGTAGATTGAAGACATACAAAGCACTGCAGTATTGGTAGGAGTCCAGTTGGTCAGACTGTCCTCAAAAATTTACTCTGCCCATCTATTATTTTGATAGATGTATATGTATTATATGTGCATCAATCACACACAAATATGAAATGGATATTCCAAATAGATGGCATTCTTACATATATTTATTAAAAGAAGGTAAAAGATAAATTCAAATTTATTTAGGTCAAGTGTTAAAATGCTCAGAACTGTTTGCTGGCAAATTATAGTTTCCTTCTTGTTTCCAATAATATTTATTTATGCTAAATATTACTGATATATACCCATGGCAATCAATACATATCAGAACCAAAATTTATATATACATTCAAAATGGTACCACAGTGTAATGGCAATAGTCCATAACTTGCTTCAGTTATTAGTAACCTAGCAGACTGGGGTCTATAGAATTAACAATCTGAATAAAACACAAGACCTTGTGCTAAGGCACTTCTATTACAACATTTTGATGTGGTTTCCATGGAATAACTAAGGGTTAAACATTTCAGTCCTACAGAAGTCATTAGCTACAGAAAGCTGAACTGTAGTCCGGTTGCACGCAATGTCAATTTAGAAGTCATTTGCTTCCAATAGAATCACTCATTATATGAAGGTAAAGGCAAAACTGTTAGTATCTCCTTATTAGATCAAACACTCTGCAAAGAAGGATTTTAAAGTCCAAGACTAAATACCTAGAAAGTCTGCACATTTTTTTGCACTCGCCATCTCTAAATGTTGTTAAAAAAACTGCAGTGATATGCACTTAAGTCTGTAAAAAATAATGGGAAAAAAGGTGGAGGAATTTCTGTCACTATTGTTTTGATTGTATATCTATTTTTCAACAACATAAAGCATGTGAAAAAGCCTGTGTTGACAGAGTTATAAAAAAGAACCATTTATTTTCTTTACTGTATAATTTTGTGTAGCACTTCAAATTTACCTTGACAGTATAACTTCTACAATTAAATTCAGAAATTATTACAAAATAAACCAGCAAAAATATTATAAAGGATATTTTTAAAAGGTGTTATGAAATTTACAAGGTTATACTAATGACAACATCTGAGTTACAGGAATCACAAAGTAAAAAGATAAATAATGATCAGATCTTAGAAGACAACTGTGTGTTAGAGAATATGAAGTTAATAAATGCCAAACTCCTGCAAAGAGAAAGACTAAAAGATGGAGAAGAGAAATACGCATGTGTCCTATGATAGGAGAAAGGAAGTAAAGCTGATCAAGTAACTGACTTAGTTTCATTAAATATGAGAAATACAAAAATAATACAGAAATACAAAGAAGCCTATCTGTAATTTTGTGAATGGAGTGAATAAAGGAAAAGAACTTAAAAGATTGATCCAGCATAAAACCTGTTAGGAAAAAAATAATTAACAACAAACCCAAAACTACAACAGTTCCATATCTAACAATGAGTTCAGTACAGAAGATTGAAAAAATTAATGAATGGGCTGATAAAAAATAATATTATCTAAATTTGTGCTAAAAATGTTAAAATTTTGTAACATAGATCCTAATTTTAATCTCAGCTGAAAAAGAATAAGCTTAAGCCAAATACGTTTATTTGGGAAATAATGCATCTTATAAAGAGTATATTTTTTCTTGTTCTGAATATATTTCCAAATTAATTCAAAATTTTCTGAATATTCTAGCTGAATAGTTTTATGTCAATATGGTAAAAATTATTCTGTGAAGGAGGTAATATTCCAGTTTTGTCTTCAGCATTGTGGTTATTCACACAGAATATGGGATACCTGAATTCAATTCCTTTCTTGGTTGTGTTGGTTTTAAATTCTGACTTCAAGTATAATGACCTCTGAAGGCATAAAGGCTAAGAGGTCCAAGATAAACATTCAAGAAAATGAAAATTATATCAGGAGACCATGCGTGGGTTTACATTCTTTGTGTTAGTCCTCTTAGTATAAGAAATAAACCGATAACTGAAGGGGTAGCAATGATCTTCTGCCCCCCTATATAATGTCTTTTGGATCCTGTTAGAGCAATTTCAAATATCTTAAGATTGATCCAATGATCATGAAAATGATAATGCATAAAAATAAATGCAACAAGATTTCCAGTGAAAATTATAGATAATTCCTGAGCTGTTACATAAAGGATCTTGTGGCTTTGCCATCTATTAACAGATTAGTAAAACTGCATTTAATTTCCTTTCCTTTTATAAGGACTCAGCACCATTTTTTTTCCTTCCAGATCAAAAGGAACATTTTCAATGAAACTAACTCTAGATTTTCAGTTTTGAGAGACATTTCCTTCCCTCAGACAAATAAGAGTTTTAGCTGATAAAATTTTTTGAAGGTCATAATAATTTTGAACTGCAAACACTCAATTAGTTATTCATACAGTTTTCCATTATGATCAGTTAATTTGCATTCATTTTATGTTAATTCAGCTTGAGTGATTTATTTTAAGCCACTCCCAATTTATAATTCTCAGAGGAAAAGGAAAATAGCATTTAAACATGAACAGTGGTCCCTGTGTGGCTTTAAAATGTTGCTTGTTTTATAATGCTATTCCTGAATCATTAGTAGGAAAGGTCAAACAATATTTACTTATATTAGAGAGGAACCTTGTGAAACTATCCCTGAGAGTACTAAACTGATACATGTGCAATACTGGTTAATTCACTGCTCAATGAAAGCACAAACAGCACTTTAGCTCAACTCCTGTCCTCAACTATAGTTTCTTTATCAAGCAAAGATAGTTTCATCAAACAAGCAAGGTCTTCTTCATGCAGGCATTATAACATTCAAGAAAGAATAAATGTGTTCCAAAGATCAAAAGTGCAGTAGTTTTGTCCTTAGAATTAATGTGTTATATAATTAGCAGTGTGTTTTCTATGTAGAGAAATGACATAATTTTCAGTCCTTTGTTTTACTTGATAATTGTGAATGCAGAGCAGAAACTCAACTGCCATTAGATATTTGCTTTATTCAGACATGAAAAGCTCCTTATACCAATAATTTCTTTTCCTTGCAAAGAAAAAGATGTTATAGTAATGCAGCAATAATAATGTTATACAATATATACCGTTATAATAATAGCATTAAAATAAATATAATAAAGAAACCAATACAGGCAGAGATTCCAGTCATTTCCTCCTTTCATATACCAAATATGCAGAAAGAAAATGTCTGGACATTGCCTTGAGCAACCTGCTCTGGATGAGTATGTTTGAGCAGGGTTATTGCACCAGACCTCCACACATCCTTTCCAGCTTCAACCATTTTGTGATTCTGTGAAAGCATCATCCTGAAAAAGATAATCACCATTTAAAAAAGCAAAACCAAAGCATCTTGTTTTTTGGCAGTACTTTTTCAGTAGATAAAATAGCTACTAAAAATGTAGTAGCTGTATAATTCTAGGAGTACATCTGTAATTGAGGGGAAAGAATACTTGCCCATATAAAATATTTTAATGTCTGTGTCTCTGATGGAGAGCTCAAATGTGCCTGAAAATTTCCATTCACTAAATCATCCATATTTTTCCTATTTCATGTTCATGGGAGTAATTATGTAATAGTAACTGTGTAATAGTCTGATGGAAGACAGTGTCATGGAAGTTTTTTTAAGTTCCTCGAAGACATTAATGTGTGAATGCTGAATGAACACACACTACAGACAAAACTGTATGTCAGCAGTCTGGGGAGCTTCATATGTGCCTGTTTTAAGAATGGATTAAACTTCCCTGACTGTTATATACATGGGGACATCCCTCGCTTGTGCGAGGCTTGTGTGAGGCAGCCTTGAGGCTGACTCACTGGTTTCTCACTTTGGAAGCCCCCTAGGAAATGCCAAACACCTTCACCATAAGCCTTGTCCACTCCAGAAGATGCCAGTGCTCCAAAAACTGGGCTGCACGTAATGGATTTTTCTCAGAAAGCACTGTAGAAGTTCACGTCCAAGATCCAGGAGCAAAATTTGTGGCTACCCTTAATGTATACCCTTAATGAATCCAGCTAAATGATCCTCTTCTCAAGCAGGTAAAAGCCATTTTTTATTGTGTTACAAAATTAAAGTATTAATTAACAGTAACAGAACAGGCAAAGTAGCTCTCACTGTGACACACCAGCTACCCTGTTAGTCCTACTGATAATAAAGGCTTAGAGTTGAAAAGTATTTCCAGCTCCCAGAAAGACAGAGGTGTGTATATTTATAGTGAGATACAATTACCTCTGAGAAAATGCCTTGCTGTGCATTGAAAATACTGAAACTGCACTAAAAGAAAGAAGAAAGCCAGCAGATTTCCCTTTGCTTAAATAGCCATTGCAAGCATATGTTTTCAAACCCACTGCCATTAATATAGCATAGACAGATAAAAAGGTCCGCCAAAGCAAAAGAAACAGGTGATCAAATGTTGAATAATTTGTCAATGTATAAGTTACTGATGCCCTGCAGCTCTGGTAAATAATGCAAACATTTTTTTTTATTTTTTTTAAAGCTTCTTTTCATGATAGAGGTCAAAAATAAAAGTACTCCTTCTTCAAAACCTGAGTCGTCTTTTGAATTTTCTCACTCCCTGGGTGCATAATTAAAAAACTTGCACTGCATTGTTCAACAAGCTTTTTTTATTTCTATTTTTTTAGATACAGGAAAATCGGACTTCGGATATAAAGCTCCAGTTAAGCTGTATGATGATAACATGGCACCAAATAAAATAAGTTGGTTGTGTCCTACCTCTTTATTGCTGTGACTATAAAAAACAAAAAAGTGTGTGTTTGGCAAGAAAAAAGTATCATCTCAGACTTAAGCAACTAAGACTGGCCACTGCCACCAAGGTAGACAGCTAAATGCAAGAACATAGTACATCACATTTTGTAATTAATTCCTTAGATTTCAAGATTTCTGAAAATCAGTTAATAGTAATATGTTTTCACTTTTTCTTCTTATTGTATACCATACATCTGGGGTTTAAAAAATTTTAAAAAATTGAAAATAAATCAAACTAAACTACAGCTGATACTCATTATAAGCTCCAATCCTGATTTTCAGTTTTGGATTCCTCTTCTCTCCTTTGCTGTTCTCAGAAGTACACCTCCACTCATTTTTCAAAATGCAAGTTAAAAAAAAAATTGCACAGCTAAAAGATGCACATTAGCAGAAATATATGTGTGTATATTATATATAATATATAAAAAATTCTTAAACCTGTCATTCTTAAAGATAAACTCAAATCCAAAAAGTCTGACACTATGAACTAATGCAGTGCCACTCTACAAAAGGAGAGAGAACAAAATGGTGAAGATCACACTTTTGCTTGCAGGGCTGGTTCCATATATCTCAAAAGCCTAAAAGGATTTGAGAGGATTATCTTTGTCTAGATTGCTGTCACTCCTACTAATCAGTCTTTATTGATTGCTTAGTCTTTTGGTCCCTTCAAGTTCAACAAAAAGTCTATAATATACTGCCCTTGAACACATAAATAAATCTATTTGAGTCACACGTGGACTGGAAGTATGTGAATATATGATATTTACGACTTTCATAACCACAAGTTCTGGAGGAGTTTACAAGCATTTTTAACATATTATCTCAACATATCCATCAAATCTCATCCATTCATTATGTATCAACGAGTTGAAGAATTTTAAATGTTCTACACCAGTAGAATCCATGTTTAAATGATTAAAATGAAGGTCAAACAAAGAAGACATGAGAGCTGTTCAGAAAAACAATATTTTTCATCGCTGCTCTGTGTACTCATACAGAGTTTCTCTGACATTGATCTTACCAGCAAAAGTCACTTAAGATGGGGGGGAGAATGTAAAATAAATTAGAATATGGACTTCATATTGTAGTTATGTTTACTTTTCTGTAGGAACACTGTTTTATATTTTATTTGTTGAATATCCACAGAATTGTTTGTAGGAATCTATTTCATACAAAGCCAAATGTGTTTGGGGGGACTTTGATGAATGCATAAGAATAGTGGCATTTTGGATTGGTTGGTTGATTAAAAGATATGTGCAACTTCAATGACGAGCTACAAAGTTTAAAGATATTTTCAATTAAATACTTGGAATTGTAAATTATTGTCAGTTCTGCCTTTTTAATAAAATAATTTTTGGAATTACTTTGATCAGGAAACAAGTTAATATGTTTTTACCTGCTTGTAAAAAACACCACATCTTCATCCTCACAAATATTTGGGGTTTTTTTGTTGGTCATCTAAGCTTTTAAAGTTGATAAATTACTTACACAGTGTTATATTTGTGTGCAGTTTTGGGTACCATAATATAAGAAAGACATTAAGCTGTTAGAGATGTTTGCACATGGCAAATTGGGCAATGAAGATGGTGAAGGACTCTGAGGGGAAGCTGTATGAGCTGTATGAGGACACTTGGTGTGTTCAGCCTGGAGAAGAGGAGACTGAGGGGAGACCTCATTGCAGTTACAACTTCCTCTATGGTGAGAAGTGACAGGGCCCGAGGGAATGACCTGAAGTTGTGTCAGGGGAGGTTTAGATTGGGTATTAGAAAAAGGTTTTTCACCCAGAGGTTGGTTGGGCACTGGAACACTTTTCCTTGTGTGTTCCTTTCAGCTTGGCATATTCTGTGAATCTGTGGAATCTTAAAGAGGTCATGCAAAGCACACTGTGCTAAGGAGAATTTTCCTTTCTCAAGAGAAAAAAGTAGTCATCTTCATAGATTATTCCCTTCGTTTCATCTTTTCCCTATTTTAGAAAATTGTGATCAACCCTCTGAAGGTGCTTACTTCTCTACAGGAATCTCCAGGTTGATCTCTAAGCTGATGTTTAGATAGGGTAGTAGGAAAGATGAATCCTGGTTGTGACATGGCTTATTTCGATAAAGGAACTTTTATGTTTTTTTTCTCTACTTCAATCTCTTGGAAACACAGTAACACTTCAGAGCAGCTCTCAGTCATAAGGATGACACACAGTCAGCTGAAACTGCTATCTTGTTCCTTCATAATTTGGTGGCTGTAAATTTAGGTCTCACAAAAACTCTCACAAAATTAGAAAGATTTTGTAAAAGGACCAGCTTTGTTAAATAAATTTAATTAAAAAAAAATCTTCCTGAAAAAATAAAGGGGTTCCAGAAAATCAAGCTATTAAGGGAAGCTGAGTGTGATTAAAAATTCCAGATTGGGCATTTAAAATTTATGGTAGATTAACAATGGTAAAACTTAAACAAAACTTTCAAAGTTATGAAGCCTATGACAAAGTTTAAGTGCAGAAGGTTATGATGAAACAAGTTACGATCCATATGTTCCTAGTGGTAGATGGCAATTTAATGTTATTGCTTAATGATACATTTGATTTCATTTTATATTGTTTCCCATAAAAGGGAGGAAACGACACTAGAATAATGGCTGGATTCAACTTTATGTTCTTCATGTATGCAAGTCCTGAAAGCAAAACAGTACTATGCAAAAAGAAATTGTTTTTAAAGGTAATAAAATATATGCTTCACAAGAGACTTACTGATCTTTTACAATTCTGTAAGGGAACACAGTGGCTCACAACATTTTTACAATAACATGTTTGCCTAAAAATTACATCTTAAAATAAAAACATGGATGACAAAGAACTTCCCTGTACACATGCCTATTAAAAAGTCAAGTTCAGATCTTTCAAGATTGATAGTATTTATTTTCAGAACCAGGACACAGAGGACATCCATATATAATATCTACTCATATTATTTACAATTAAAAGAATTATTGTACTTTTATTCCCTACTGAAATTCTCCTAAAACTTTATTTGGCATGTACAGAAGATCACTGCAACATATTTCAGCACATAAGTGATGAACATTCCAATAAAAATTTAGTCCTCTGCATTTATCACATGAAAATATGGCTTGTAAATCAGCCATCAGAAATATTTTCTTCACTTTATGAAACCTCTTACCAATTCTTTCAATCACAGAAAGGGGGAGGGGGACAGGGAACGTCACAATTAAAATGCAATTATTTTTTTCATGAAATTAAGAACTGGTTCTAGAAGTTTCAGGAAATAACATTAATTGTCAAACCAAGGCAAACACATTAATAAGATGGAAACTGTCACAATGTGAGGACAGGTAAATGTAAATATAAAAATGTGGATGTATGCAACAAAAAAGGGATTCTTTTTTTACATGCAGCTGAAAGAATGAAAAGAAGTACAAAAATTCCCACTGCCCCACTGGTTATCACAGATCAAATTACCGAGTGAAGGACTTTGATAGTGTATTTCTGGTACTACTTTTATAACAAGGTTCGTTCCACTACATAGCTCTTTTCATAAAGGGCAAAGCTGGAATAATTCAGCAATTACTTTCCTGTCAAACTGCCCTCTGGTAGTAAGGCAGCTTTGGGAAGGAAATGTCACTCATGCTGTTGACGTGCAAAGCCCAGAAAAGTCACAGACTGAAGGCACATGGAAAGTATAAGAAAGAATAAATGTTTCCCTAATTTATTTTGTAATATTTTATGGGAAGAGAAGAAATATTTAGATTGCTAATGGCATGAAATTTTAAGACTACATCATAGCACATCCCATCTTTTGTTTACATTTTGTCTTTTCATTACTTTGATGTGCAGCAAATTATGACAACCGAAACTTCAAAACTATTAATAGTCCAGCAGAAGCAAAAATCTATGCTATGAATGCTGACACCATTTTCCTAATACTGCAATTGGAAAATTACCTAAGAAATTGCAGACGTGATGGTTCTTTTCAGCCTTTTCCAGCAATTTTCTTTTTATTTTGGTTTCAGCTGTCTCTGCCCACCTGGCTCTTTTTCTGTGATCCCATTTGCAGAAATAAATGTCATACATTTTTTATAGAGCCTGTTTACTGTCACAGGAAATAACTTATTTGGAGGGAGAAAACTTATTCATTGTGAAGAACAACAAAGCCATTGTTTTTCTCTGCAATGTTGTGAGTAGATACTGGAGTATGTATAAAAACAAACATTTGTGTATGTACGTATGCAAGTGCTTTCCTGTAGGGAACATTGTAAAGATATAATTGAATTAATTTCCCTAACTAAATGGATCTTAACAAATATGCTATGAAAATAAAGTTATCATTTCACAGGAGGTTTTAATTTGAAATTATGGATGACATACAGAGTCAGTCAAGGACAGATGGCCACAGAACCCAAAGCCATTGTGCCTGCCTTGGCAGACTAGTTTTAAATTTACAGGATGACTCAGTGAACTTGAAATGTCATGCTGGATTCTAGCAAGAAAACTATGCAAGGTTTTACAGTTTATCACTGGCATCTTAAATTAATCTTGGAACTAATTAGGAAGCTTGCAGACTCAGAATCCAAGTGCTATCTGTTCCTATTGACTTTTTCAAACAGAAAGTGAGGGTTCAGAACTAAAAATGTGTCATTCCACAACCTTTTGTTCTTGTCACTGTCAACTAAAACCAGAAGACAGTTATGTGGGAGAGAACTAACATTTTATAATTTTCATTATGTTAGAATATAAAGGCAGACTTGATTTGGGCATTACTTTTTAGAATTATTTTTAAAATTAAATAGAAACAGGGAACAAGGGTAGCAGTGAAAAATTAAGGGATTATTTTTTTCAAACATTTAAATAAAATTAGAGGGAAATGAAATACAAATCACAATCTAATTTGGATCATAAGAAAACCATCTCCATCAATTTGGCAATCATTGATAACTAATTAGCTGAAGAAAACCACCAGATTGGCTTCCATTTGTATTTGATTGTATGTTATGATACTTACATTCATTATTGTAAGGGGTTATTCTTTCCTAATAAAGAGTTATAAATTTGTAATCCTAGAAAGCAACCTAATCTGCCAGTTATCTTCATCAGAAATCATGAGCTAAGTTCATATTTGTGGAGAATAATAGAGAAGTCCTTTAGTAAAAAAGTCCAAAAGCCAGTATTAATATTCCTTGCACGTACCTAGTTGTCATCTATTTGAATGTAGACAAGGTTTCCAAATACAGATGCTTAAATCCTACACATTCTGAGTTGTTTAGGCTGTTGATCAGTGATCTGCTTTTCAGAAGTGCCATGCATCAGTCAGTTCTATGTGCTAATGGAAACTCATGACCAGGCCTGACAAAAATCCATGCATACAAACATAGAAATTTAACTTAGAACTCATAATTTATAAAAATCTAGACTATTCATAACTAAATAATTTTCTGAGGGTTTTTTTTTATGTAGAATGTGTCAGCATGTTTGGCAGCCACACTCTTTCCCTTCTGAGTACTAATCACCACATTGTGCAGGGTTGTGTCTAAGTCTTGAAGCTGTACTGAACTAAGCTGAGGTGGAAAAGCAAGGAATATATCTGAAAAAGGATTATTTAGAGAAATCCATTGAAGTGCTTTCAGATGGGCATCTAATGGGGCCATTAACATTCTGGATTATGTATTTTCAAAAGATTTTTTGTCCTAAAATGTCCTTTTGAGTGTTTTTGTGAGAACGATACTATGATACCTTCAGGTATTCATTTTCAGGCTTTCAAGTTATTAAACTACAAATAGCCCATCCTCCTTATCTAAGAAAAATGACAACACAAGCTGTAAATCCACCTACTGTACCTGTGTCTAAGTGACCATGGGGAAAAAAGTCTTTGTGTGACTCAGTCAAATGACTTTAAAATTTCAAGCTGAAATTGATGTTTCATACACAAGGAAACCAGAAAAAAGAACAATTACTGGAGAAAACTGCAGGCACTGATATTATTGGTCATGGAAAGTACCATTCAGAAGAATAAACCTTTTTTTTTTTTTTTTTTTCTCTTTTATTCCTCTTGCCTGGACTGCAAGTGTACTTTAGACTGAAATAACCATCAGACTGGCTTAAGGAAAGTGGAAAAAAGGTTGAAAACTCTATTAGGTCTTTGCATTTGCTCTCTAGATTTCACTGTTACAAACATACAGTGTGCAGTCTTTCTCCTCAAAAATCTTTCCTTTACAGGAAAAACTGTTTTTTCTTTTTATAATATTAGGATAAGTGCAAAGAATTTAATAAAATATTTCATCATTTTGTGTAAGGTTAAAAACTTTGAAAATGTGTTGGTCACAGATAGTGAGAATGGCTTTTTATTTTTCATAAGATGACAGTTTGATTAAAAACATTTTCATCTCCTCAGACTAGTGTTTTCAACACCTGGCTTAGCTGGCAAAGAAATTAAGGAGCAGAGGATCTGCAGCATATTTAGCACCTAAAAAATCCAGTTGAGTCCAAGGGCCCAGTTGTAAAATTAGATCTTGCCCTTGCTAAATGCAGCTCAATGGACACACTACTATCACACATATGACTTCTCTTTGCAGCAAGGTAGATGTGCGAAATAACTGAATTTAATGAGAGGAGGACTGTGTTCAGTATTAGAGATTTCTTCTATAGCACATTTTTGGCAAGACCAAAGAACAAGCCAAACCATCCTGTATCTGAGTCCAGAAATGCTGTGTTGTCAATGTGTTGAAAGTATAGACATTTGGTTGCTATTGATACATTACAGGCACCGTGGCTCCAAGCCATGCTCAAAGACATGAACTGGAAAACATCTTTTATTGCAGAAGCTACAGATTGCTGCTGTGTTTTCCCACTGCTTCTTACATCCCCGAAGTCCTCAGTAAGAACCCACAGGACAGACAAATAGATCCAGAAAGGGCAGATTTTTATCTCTTGCATGCAATGGTGAGGCATATGCCAAGGTCTAGTCAATTATGACCCAAGAAATACTAACTCAAGGGCAACTGAATGGTCCTAAGAAATGTGAGTGTGAAAGGTATGCCTGGTAAATCCCTGCCACAAACTGAGCATGGAACTCAGCATGATTCTCATAACTTGGTACTAATAAAATAATCAGTTTCAGTGGATGGATGGACTGACATGTACTGTGAAAGTAGAGAGCTATGAGACCTCTGGTGTCAATATCTTGCTCCTGTTAAGTAACATCACAACTGCTCATGCTTTCAGTGGTGTGGGAAGGGAATTGAAATCTCTACCTCTCATGTGGTGCTAGTAAAACTAGTTATTATTAAAACTAGATATTGGAAGGTTTGGCTTTAGGCATGGCTTTGGTAGTTAGCTAAAAGAGGATTAAAATTTACTGTTCTGTTTGGAGTGTGTTTTTGCAGCAAATCTCCCCATGAGCCCATTCAACACTTTAATTTGCTTTGTGGGCAGGCTTGGAATGTGAAGAAGCACTTTAGGAGTGCATCCAAAGCACTAACAGGCCTGGACTAGAGTTAGTCAGAAGCAAACACACACACATAAATATGTGTTAATGAGTTCCTCAGTATACCGAGCAGTTTGCTCTGAGGATCTGCTGTTGTTGCACAGCACTGCCTGCAAATGTAGACAGCTGTTGTGTCCCGGCAAGCAAGGACCCAAAGCAAAGGAGAGCACCTTCTAATTGTGAAGTTTCAGGAAACTTCAGCAGATCACCAAAACTTTCTACTTCTTCATTGATCAAACAAATTTAAAGAATTAGTTATGGAAAACTTATGGAAAACTTATAAAAACTTATGGAAAAGATAAAAAACTGTAGCAAGTGCCACCTAACTTTAGCACTATATTTTTTTTTTAATTTTTTCTTCATATTACTTCTTTTCCCTCCTTTTTGGTGCAGTTGTAAACACCCGTTATGTGAAAATATTTAGCAGGTTAACATTTAACTCTCTAGTTTTGCTCTCTTTCATCCCCCAGCATCATTTCTGTAAAGGACTCTTGTGTTAAGGTGGCAGAAATGAGAGAGCAGACAGATGAAATGAATTGGTCAAGGCATAAGAGACATTTCCTCTCTCTTACCGTTTAATAGACATAACAATTTGTTGGTCTTATTGTTAAAAATCTAAAGAAACATACTCCTCTCAGGTAAATGAGTGCAATTCCTCCTGTTAGAGACTTCACTCTCACTGGCTGACTACTGATACTATGCTGTTGCAGAATTAGGCTTAAAGAGATGTAATCACCTGTAAAATTTTTCTGTCCACTGGTCTGAAGTTGGCACTATTAATAACTTCTTTTCACATGCAAATAAACATACTTTGTATGTTACTTTAGTTAACAAATATCTTAGCTGTTAGCCACCATTTCGTACTTTTATTAGCTTTCTACTTCAGTCATTCATGTGATAGATTTTTAGGATACCTTGTACTACCAGTATTAATATTCATTACAATCATTAATACCTTCTGTGTTGCCATTGTACCTAGAAGTGAGTATAATGAGTAAACTAAGTGAGGTAACAGGCTTGCAAAACTAAAGTGCATGTTGTGTGACTTGACCATATTGTAAAATCAGAAATGTGTCTGAATTACGAAGTAGAAATCGAAATCTGAATATTCTCCCATTTAGGAACATTTTAATGTCATGCTGCAATGTGACACTTGTTCATAAGGCCCTTGCTAAGACTTAAGCATCTCATTTTCTGCAGAGATTGTTTTTAAGGCTTTGGAGTTGCTAGCAAGTTTGCTAGCATATACAACCCTTCATAGATTAAAGTAAAATAGCTGAAGGATCCTTCTGATATTAGAGAGATAATAGTGGACATAGTTACCAGTTAGACCTTTCCTAGATGTAAACCTCAGTCCTAAGAATAAGATTCCTAGTTCAAAAAATTGTTTGATTGTTGACATACCGAATGTCAACAAATTCTATACTACTTATTCAAGGTGATGATTGGCTGTCTTGTGCTCTCCGCATTAGAGATTTGTCTGCCTATCTTGGCAAGATGTTGTAATTAAGCCTAATGGCAAGAAAGTGATGGTTATGGAAAGTTACTTAAAGGAAGAGAGTGTATGTTACCTCATTCTATTTATTAGTATTAAAAGCAAAGGGTAAAGCTTAATAAATTAGAACTGGATATTTTGACAGATTCAGACACTTGTCCTTCGAGGTACACAAGCAAAGCAACTGACTTTAAAATCATAATAAACTAATTCAAGGAAAAACAACAAGGGCTGTTTCCACTTTTTTTTATTTTTTTTTTCCTTTGCATTTGTGTGAATATAAAAAAATATATTCAGAAATACTCGTCATTCTGGTATTACAAATAGTTTACTGCTAAAGATGTCAGATGCTTCTCATTCACTGTTTTACTGCAGCAAAATCTAAGCTACATTATATAGAGCACACAAAGAAAGGATAAACTTTTCCCTTTGGATGTTCAGTCTTTGGGCTAGTGAAATGTAGGGGATCAGAAGAATGATTAGCAGCAGCATTCTTCAAAAATTGTTCAGGTCTTCTAAGAATCCACTAATAAATAAGGCCTTCTAATGCCAGTACTTCACGCTAATAATGTTTTTATCCATTTCCTTTTCAGTATCCTTTCAGCCCCACATAAGAATATAATGGCAAGATAGACACACTTTTTGTATGAAAATTATGAGATTTCTTTGGTTTTCTGCATCAATTACATTAGTAAATGTGTTCTTTTTATATTCAGTGATACACTTAAGAAGCTAGTACAGTATTTTCATAAACTTATGATGGACAACTAGGTCCATCATAAGCAGCCTAGCCCCTCACTTCTCTAAGTCTTTTGCAAACCCTCAGAGACATGACACAACTGATTGCAAAAATAATAAACATAAACCTTTTGTATAACAATCAACCCTGGTTCAGCATACAGTCTTGTCCGCCCCACAAGTTGTACCATTACAAATGAAAAAGTAGCAACAGGAATGAGAAATTTAGGTTCAGGAAGCAGTATCTGCATAAGCTGGCACTGCTTCCAAAAGCATAACATGGCCTAGGGCTAGTTATCTATATCTCTCAGGCACAGTATGCTTGAGAGTCATTCAAATAGGATCACCAACAGAATGGCTGCAGCTGGAGGGAAAGATACCCAGACTGCCATCAAGATCAAGGCAATGGAAAATGACAGCAGAAAAGACAAAAGGCAAAAAGACACTTGCTTACTGAGTTGCAAGTATGTCTTTTTATTGCCAAATCTGAAAAAGAAGTTTCAGATTTGTTTGCTTGAGAAGACAGAAGGGACTCCAAAGCCAGAAGACATGAGAAAGCTAGCAGGAATTCCTCAGGGTCATAGGAGGAAGTCCGGAGAGAATCTAATCCACCAGCCTGCCAAATGAAAGAGACTGTAAGGAGTGTGGAAGATCTAGGGCTGGAGCATGGATCAAGGGAGAAGGTGGGTTTGTCCCCCATTTTCCCAAAAAGTTATGGTCACACTTGAATGTGTGCATAGAGCAGATTATCCTCTCCTTCCTCCAAAACTTTATGGTCCAGGTCACACGATCAAGACCTAGGAGCGTTTTGCCTTCTGCCAGAGACCCCAAACTTGATTCCTTTCATAGAAGTATTGGCCAGAGCCAGTGGAGCAAATCAAAAGTGCACAAGTGCACAGCTATTGACTGTAGAAGGACACAATTTTTGTGTCCATGCAGGCATGCATAAGCACATGTAATAAAAAGGTAGGAGAAAATGGCTAAATTGAAACTTTTTGTTTGTTTGGTTTGGTTGTTTGTTTTTTGGTTTTTTTTTTTTTTGTTTCTTTCTTATGCAAGCTTTCTTTTGCATAGGCAGGCCTTTAACAAAGAATAAACCTACAGAGCAGCACTTCCAGAATGTCCAAAATACTTATTTAGGAATAAAGGAATTCTGAATTTCTAGGTGAGTATCAGGAAATGTAAAAGGTAGACAAGGCTACATTTCTACAAAGCCAAAAGGAGAAGGAATAGTAGTGTCAAGAAAACCTTACCTGTGGAGAAGCCCATAAATGTAGTTCTTTTTACATTTCAATTAATAAAGGACAACTCCAAATTTGGCTCACAAGTCAGAATTAGTGACTATCAGGGACCAAAACAAACATGGAAAAATCTACTCCTGAAAGAAATCTCAATACAAAAATGTATACTTCAACTCTCTTGGATCTATAATTTTCATCTCTATGTGAGTGGCTGTTTCCAGAGCTGAACTTCAAAGCCAAAATTTCTCTAGTCCTACGTTTTTACTGTGTTTAGAGAAGATCCATAACATTGATGTATTGATTGTTGATCACTGATTAATGACTTTTTCTCAAACATATTTCCATACAGAATATACAAAACAGCATTTAGATCATTCCCATAATAACCGAATATTCCTGGTGTCAAACAGAAGAGATAAGGCAACCTTAGAACTCCATCATTCGTTTTTCTAGATATGCTCATTTACTAAGAAAAGGGCATATGGCACTAGGCCATGGAAAGGATCATCTATCAGTAGCATATTGATCTCAGCAATGAAGGGAATCTGGTCTAGGCAACAAATGATGAGAAGAGAATGGAAGGCTGTCAAAACCAGTTATCTCCGTATAGAAAAATAGGAAGGATCAGAGTAATGCATCCCAGTGTATCTAGACCAGCTCTTGATGGCACTCAATAAACTTTCTGCCATGTTTCTGTAGCTTCCATGACCATTGGATGCCTTATATAGTATTCAAAAATTTGAGACAACTAGAAACCCATATAACATAAGAAGTTACTGTGCACCTTCTGTGACAGATGATTCTTCTCTAACAACTCCAGCCCTAGCTGAGCCATAAACTTTTCAAAATGTCCCCTAGAACATTCTTCAGAATATTCAGGCTGTGATGGAAAGATTACTACATTGATATGTTGTAAATTTTAGTAGGAAAAGAAAAAAAGGCTCAAATGCAACATGCTTTTTTGCATGTTATGCTTTTTTGGGCTAAATTTTCACAAGTTTCAAATAGAAGGTATCAGCAGTGAAGGTTGATGATGTGGTAACAACTGCAGAATGGAACAGCATGGGACAAAGATGACAAGGGGTCATGTATATCCCTTAACATCACAGTCCTTCAGATTCATAATTTTAGAATATCAACACGTCCCACTTTTCAATGTGATTCAAAATGTGTTGAGTTGCAAAATCTTTGGGTCATTATTGGTATATACATACAACAGATGAAGACTGGGATTTAGATTAACTGTGTAGTAGTCAGTAAAACTATTTGCATAACTTCACCAGTTTATCATCATAATTAATTCATAGTTTCTCCATAACTGACACAGAGAGATTGCAATGTTATTTTATTAATCTTCATTTAAAATTACTTAGTTTAGCTATGACTCTCAAAATAAAAATTAGTATGGGAGCCTTTATCTCACATTATATTGCCATTAATTTTCTGCTGATTATGCAGTTAGTAAATTTAAGCAATATGCCTTTAAGAAAATCTAAGCATAATGACTCACATTTAAATGTTTAATCTTTAGTCACAGATACCATCAAATGTTACCAAAACCTTCAGAATTTCCTTATACTTTACAAAAGGAGTGTTCTAAAGTAATGGATTACACTGTGTTGAAGCTTTTGAATAGAAAACAGTTACCCCACCATAAGAAGTCTCAGCTCAGATGAGACCTCAGAGACTTCTTTTTGCAACACAGGCCAAGTGATGTGGAATCTATTTGGCCCCCTAATAAATTCAAACCAACACAACACCACATACTAACTCAGACATGCAAAACCAATGTCAATGTTTGTATAACTCTTTTTGGTATCCCTTTTTAGCCCTTTGTTTGGTTTAGAAATGTTTAGGAAGCTTTATTTTTTTTTTTTTTTTTTAGCATGACACCTCTAAATTACAGAACATGAAACAACTCATAGATTTAAAGACTTCCTAAAGCCATAGAAATTTATGGCTTTGTAGATTTGAATTAAAAGATCAATTAAGCCTGCCATGCTTAGGAGGCTTGTTCTTTTGTTTGTTTTGTTTACAGATTGTGCATACATACCAGTAAAAGTAATAAAACATTATCTTGGCAGATTTGATGTACTTTTATATTACTTACAAACTGCTTAGATGCATCAAAAATTTTACATGCTCTAGGAATGTCATTTATCTTTCCAGAAAGATACAGTAAAATGACCATCTTGTCTGCTTTCAGATTTCAACTGATGTTTACATAGATATGATCAAAACCTGAAATTTCATTTAAATTTATGTTTAGTTCATGATTATGTGCAAATGGAAGGTGTTTGGTACAGCTATACAACATACAACAAGGAGGGATAATCTCTATTTATATTCAATCTGTGTGTTCAAGCCCCTCCAAAAAATTAGTTGTACATTTGTCAAAATAATTATTGCTGCAGAGAGTTAACTTTGTAATTTGAGCAAAATATATGAGTAGGTGGTAAAAGAAGAAAACTTGCACTCTGCCTTTTATGAGAAGTATGGCAACATACAGAACAAAATCATCAGTTTTCTGTCTCTTGATTAGTTCACATTTTATCATACAGCAAACTTAAAGCCTTAAAAGGAAGATCCACTCCAGAGTTAAAATTCATCTCATAATAATCCAGACAAAGGTTTCAGACCAATTCCTCTCTGTGGACGTTATTTTTTCCCCAATGTTATGCCAATGCTGTTCAGCCCAAATCTCCCCTACAAGGAATTATTCCCAGTCTCTATAATAATGAGCCACCCGCAAAAGCAAGTCTGCAAAATCCAAAGTTGATTAATTTAGTTTCCTATCAGATTAGCTGTCCCATCTCCCTTGACTGATTACAAAGGGAGCCCATAGCAACAGAAAAGTTATTGTTCCCAAGCCAGATGAGTCTTACAAACTATTCTATGACAACTGTCATAGGAGAACAATCATTTACAAGGTGACAACCAAATGAAGTTCAAAGCCTTGAATTATATACTAAATAATTAAATGCCAGCTGCAAATTCCAGATATGGAAGCAGTGATTGTGCACTGCCTTATATCCATCCAGTATTCCCTGGAGAAAAATATGTGTACTTGCACTGCATACATAAGAGATCCAGGGCCTTTGGCCTGGGTAGAATTTAGTGTGTGTGAACTGTACAATGTAGGAACAGTAAAACAGACATTGCTGGAAATTCACGTGGACACAGGAAAGCCATTGAGTGATTCCCAGAAGCTCCTTCAAGGCTGCCTGATGTCCTGAAATATGGATAAATAGAAAAATGTTATTATATAACACCCGCATAAGCTAATATTAAAACAACCAACCAACAAAAAAAAAAATAAAAAAAAAAAAATAAAAAAAATAGAGAATGGAAGTTGAGAAATCCAGCTGTGTGGTCATATTTGTTTGTGATAGTGATAAACCTGAGCTTGAACATCATGTTGTATAGCATAAAAACAGTGCCAGAAAGTTTGCTAGAAAAAGGATGTTTAAAATCCTTAAAACTGCTTTAAAAAAAGCCTCCTCAGCCACCAAGAGTCAGACTTGGCAAAAATGCCAAGACTAAACCATGAAGTGTATTTACATTGGTCATAAATGCTGGACAATAGCACTGGAGTATGCTTCCAGTGTAGATGCAAATTATAGCTCAACAGATCTAAAGGTAGTGTTCTTTCTATAGTCCATGCCTCCTCAGAGCAATCACCAGTTACCCAGCAGAAAAAAATGAAAATGACTGGGGAGTTCTGACGGCTTGTTTTCCTTTATACCACCCCAAAAAATGAAATTATCAGACCTTTTCAACATTTTCCGTTAAACTACATCTACATTCCTATATTAAAATGTTGCATTAGTTGTGTTGACTCAAAAAAACAGCCAAACTATTTTATGCTGGATCAGGTCCTATTAAATGTGAACCTCTGTACTTGACTGTAGAGTCATTTTTTGAGAGAATTTTATCCAATGCCGTATTTGAATGGGATAGATTTTATCTAAAATTTTCATTATGAGTGCATATAATTACTATTTTTGTATTATTAATAACAGTATTACTATAGCTATTATTATATTTTAATAAAAGAAAACCTATTTTTTCTCAGTTGCATAATAGAAATAGGATTTGGCTACTTTTTCACAAGTGCAAGAACTTAACTCATTCATTTATACTGCTCTTGCAGTAAGTAGAAGTTAAAAGGCTCTTGAAGTTAATAAGGCTGGATTCTACTGCTGTTTCAAGTGTGGCCTTGGGCAAATCACTTCACCTTTCCAAGCCTTTCAATTTCCACCCAGAAAAAGGGGCTATTAATACTTATCTGCCTCAGAGGTGGTATTAGGCTTAATTCGTTACTGTGTATAAAAGGGCTGATAAACATCTAGTTTCCCGGATACACTATCCATTATCACTAAGGGATTAGATCCCATTCGATACACTATATGAGTTCAAGTTCTTTATGACATTGTCATTTAACTGTAGCTAAACAACTGTGACTCTCAACTGCTAAATGTCAGGAAAAACGTTTCTTTTAATTTTTAGCCTGCAGGAAAATTATGAACTTTGAATGGATATCTCTCAAGTAATGTTACTAACAAATAATTCATGATTTTTTCTACATGCCTATCCTCACAAACAAATAGCTCTTGCATCCTCACTTTTATGAAGTTCAACATTATTCATACTATGAACCATGTCAAACAGAATAAATGAAATATATGTTGTTGTGTCTACAAGTACAGACTGGCTTCTTGACAAGAAGAGATAAGGGTGCAAAAAGAATTTATTGAGGTGACACACAAATTAATCTCCCATTTCCCTAAAACACAGAAATGCAATATCAGTGCTTAGCAATTGTTATAGGCACTGCCCTGCATCAATTAATTTCTAACTGCAATGTGATATCATGACACCAAAATGAAGGAGTGTGACTCAACTGCCCCATAAGAAACTAGAGTGTGATGGTGATTACATCATGGCTTTCTTGTTGCACGATGGCTTCCAGCTCCTCTTGTTTGTTATCCATATTGTGTATATTAGTGTACATGCACTTCAGCCAGGCTGCTGATTTCACTCCTAACCCCAGATTACCACTCTTAAGTTCATCTCTGGAGTGCCTGGTTTCATCCTCTTCCTCCTTCAAACCCAGTTTAAAGCCTTCTTGATCAGCCCTGGCAACATACATACTAGAGTTCTTTTGCCCTTGCTAAATAGATGAAGGCCATCTGACTCTAGCAGGCCTGTTACCATAAAAGTTGCCCCATAATCAAAGAATTCTGCTGTTGGCACCACTCCTTGAGCCACTTATTGATAAAATGGGTTTTCCTGATCCTTTCCTTATTCATTTCTGCTACTGCAGGAATGGAGGCAAATACTACCTGTGCTCCTGTCACATGAACCAATTGGACCAGAGCCTTGACTTCTTTTTTAATTACCTGGTACCTCTTTTATTAATCTCATCACTCCCATCCTGGACTACCAACAGTGGGTAATAATCAGAGGGCCAAATTAGCTCAGGGAGTCTCCTGGTAATATTCCTCACCCCAGCCCCGGGGAGGCAGCTGACTTTCCTGTGGGATAGGTCTGGTTGGTATACAGAGCCCCTAGTTCCTTTCTGAGGTTCCCCCAGAAGGGAGTCACCTGCTACAACTAGTCTTCCTTTCTTCTTAATACTTCAGGTAGTGATCCATCTAATAGACATTTGAGAGGGGATTCTTTTACCTCTGTGATCAGGAACCCATTTCCATACACCCCCATCTACTTGGTCTTTTCCTTCTAGCTGTGGCAAGAGGGATGGGGCTTCTCTGGCTCTTGCTGAGCCTCTTTCAGGGTTGAAAGGATGTGACTTCACCTGCCTATTTGCCTTTCACTCTCCCTCGTGTTCCTTAGTCTTTCCACTTCTTTCTTAAGTGATGTCACTAAACAGAGCAGATCATTCACCTGATGGCACCTCACACAGGTGTCTTCTTGAACTGTCCTCTAGTCGAAACATCATGCTCAGATGCTCCCTGCAGCCACTGAGCTGGACAGCTGCATCCTTCTTGGGTAGTTTTGTCTGGCTTAGCACACTCCTGCTAGCAAGAGCAACAATGGCTTTAGATTGTTTGTAAAACTTTGCTGGATCTAGTCAAGTTGAGGAAAAAAACCCACAACAACAACAAAAACAAAACAACAACAAAAAACCCCAGCCAAACAAACACAAAACCACCAAAACCAAAATGCACACCTATCACACAACCCACCCAAAAGTTGTGGGTGTGCCCTTCCTTATTGCCCTGCCTGCATGAGCTGCCATGTTGTGCCCCTATTTGCCTGCTCCTGCACGAGTGCTCCCTGGAGCTGTACAAGCTACCCACAAATGGTCCTGGCAAACACCCCTTGCTTGACTGATTGGTTCCCAAGTATCACAAGGAAGTGAGTATTAGTGAGTGTGCACTTCTGCTTCTTATTTAAATACTCAAGACTTCTACCATTTTATTTTTGTTTTCAAATAGTGTCTGTATTGCTTGTTTTGTGGACATTTGGCATATCAGTAGGGTAAGATTAACGTTGACATTTGTCATAAACTTTTAAAGATAAAGCAGGAGTGCAGTGTCAAGTGCAGTTTTCCCTCATACCATCTTCAGAGCTTCTGCAGACATTAACTCAAACACTAACTCAAATATTAACATAAAATATTGAAAATACTATAAGCATGTTTGTGAATACTTGCTGAGAATGCTGAAGAGATGGTTTGCTCATGCTAAATATTTAGAACACTGAAATTTGAAATGTGTGAAATGCCACGAATATTAGCTATAAAAAAGAACTTCCATCAGAGCATTGAAGTTGTGCAGTTTCTCTTTACCTAGAGAAAACAGAGCAAAATGCAGCAATAGGTTTCCCTTAAGTGGCCTGATTCTACATTGCTGTGAACTTTGTATAGTAATTAATACCATATCAGTAAGGCTAACATGTCGCAAGGGGAGAATTCACAAAGACATAAATCATCACCAAGCAAAGGACAACCAAACTGAAAAGACTTTTCAAGGATGTTTTTTTGATAAAGTTGTTATAACAAAGCTTGAACTGGATATCATTTTCTGAACATGGACAAGTGTCTTAGGCTTAAATCCTGGTCTCACTGAAGTTAAAAGGAAAACACCCCTTTATATCTGATGAAGATAAAAAGGGTCTTCAAAAGGAAAATTTATTTTACAAATGTTGACACTATATATAGGTCAGTAAGAATGTTACAAGATGCACATTTTTTAACTTAGTCTATAGAGGTGGCAGTTTGATGAAGATCTCGCTTCAGTGAAGACAGTAAGTTGTCATCTGTTTGAACTTAGAGACGTCTTTTTCTCAATGAGAAAACCCAAACAAAACCCTACCAATTACTTCCTCACATTATTCTTGTAAGCATAGAATTTAAGGTTAGCATGGCACTATGGCATTATCCATATGGTAGAAACCACAATTGTACCTAAGACAGCTGACTCTTTCCAGCCCAGTATTTACAGATTGGTAAGTATGGTGATGCAAAGTATGACACTGCAAAGGTCACAGATTTACCCTAGCCAAGCTTCAAAATCTCCTTGATACTTATCATAAATGGAAAGTTGATGCCAACATGACTTTTACATCTGGGAAATTGAAATAAAGTAAAACACAAAAGGTGTGGTAGATGCAAGAAGTTGACAACATAAACACATGAGAATTATGGAAACACCTAGCCTACAATGTCAGATATCTTTTATAAGCTTGAAATCCAGTTCCTGGACTAAGGCATTTATTGATTTATTCATCAATTTTTAAAAAACACTGCAGTTCAGGAGTAGAAGTTATGTTGCAATCCCCCTCTTCCTTCCATTCTTTGAATGGTATTGCCTTGCAAATGTACTGGGTTTGACAGGGATAGAGTTAATTTTCTTCACAACAGCTAGTATGAGGTTGTGTTTTGGATTTGTACTGGAAACAGTGTTGATAACACAGGGATGTTTTCGCTATTGCAGTGCTTACACAGGGTCAAGGCCTTTCCTGCCTCTCACCCAGCAAAGAGACTGGGGGTGCACAAGGACTTGGGAGGGGACAGCCAGGACACCTGATCCCAAATCCAAGGGCTTTCCCAGACTGTATGGCAGCATATAAAACTCAGAATTGCCGTGGGTAGAGTGGAAGTTTCAGACAAAGTCTGTTAGAGAAGCCCTCCCATTAAGACACAATGTAGAGAAAGGACGCTCTTGCATTCTAAACTCCTCAGAGAGGAGCCTTGGTGTGGCTGAATCTGATATTAGCCTAGACTTTGTCAACAATCTATGCATAAAGGATTATATAGGTGTAATTGAACCTTTATACAACTTTGTCCGACACAGGATGGCAAGTGTGGCAAACCAGATATATTTATATAAATATATATGATTTATTAGGGCAATGATAAAAATATCTTAATCAGAATAACAACTAGAATAACAACTATAACAATTATAATAATATAAATATATAACAATTATTATAGTATATTACAATATATTATAGTATTATTTATTTTTATAATATAGAAGAATATATTATTTTAATATTGCATCAATACTGAAGCAATTAGATTGAAGTAACTGTATTAAAGCTAACAAAAACAGTTATTAAGTAAAGATTGATGTTACCCATACCAGTGACAGTGGGTAAATCTCTTTTTCTCAGTCTTGAGGAGTAATAGGAGTAACCTTGAGGGGCATCCTCACTCAGGGGAGTAATCTCCACACATACACTCCAAGAAGACCCTGTTATCAAAATTTAGGACAGGGCTTTTATAGTATAAAGTGATTGGCTATCAGTCATATGTCTCCAGGCCAGCTGTGTCCATTCAGAACCTTTGGATAAGTTATCAGTAGTATCACTTGTGTGTACTTTTATCCGGATATTGTACCAGGTCTACCATATCCTCATCTCACTGTCAGGATGTTTAATTTTGGGTTTGATGAGTCAAACTGGTTTCAGCAACATTCAAACCAAAAGCAGCATGATGTCCCCTTCTTCCTTTACCACTGATAGCTTTGCAAATACGATATTGTTTGAGTTGTTTTCCTCATTCCAGGCAGAGCATCCTGCTACAAGCATATGAGCTTGCTGACAATATGCTCAGCATATAAAGCTTGGAAAAGGAGAAGGAAGGGGCTTCTTTTGGAAATATGTCATCTGCTTTCCCTACATGGAGCCTTGTTTTCCCTGGGACAGCTTGGACATGCCTGCCCATGAGAAGTGGTAGATGAATTCTTTTGTTTTACTTTGCTTGTGTGTGAGGTTTAGCTTTACCTACTAAATTGTCTGTATCCCAATTCCCAAGTTATCTCTTTTATGATTCTCTCCCTCATCCAACACGAGGAGAGTGAGAGAGCAGCTGTGTGGGTCTTAGTTGCCAGTTGGGGTTAAGTCACAACAATTTAGGCTGACATTTCATTCAGTGAGACTTGAGAATATTATAGCACTTCACACAGAGATATACATATACAATATATATCTATCTATATATGTACTTTGAATCTCTTCAATTTATATATATCACTTTGAATCTCCTTATATAAATATATATGTATAAAAATCTTAGTTGACTTACAGAAAAAAAAAATTGTCTTCATCAATACAGCTTGCTGAGCCCTATGCTGCTGAGAGAGCCCTGGATGCACCTGCTTCTGCATGAACCTGAGTATCTTGATTGGTCTCACATGGACTCACACAGGAGGCTCTGGTGTCCTTTGACACCTGTTAGCCAGAGGTTGCTCTAGAGAACAGCTTCTGCAGAAATCTATGTTTCTACTAGAGCAGGGTTCAAATATGTGAGAACAGTAAGGAAGCTGAAGAAAGCTTCCACAAGCAGTCACATGATATGGGAATGCAGGACAACAGACACAAGCACTTCTCTTTCACTGTGAGAATTTCCTGACAACCGTCTCACAAGTAGAAGGATACTGCATTACATTAGCAGAGATTTTGGTGGAAAGAACCTATTCACCTAATTTAAATACAGCATAACTTTTTTTTTTAATTCAATTCTCAGTTTTCTCTAGAAGCATGAAATATCTCAGAAGCATTTTGTTTATTTATGTTTAAGTTACAGAGCTGTGTTGCCCATTAGTGAAGATACGGAGATCTATCGAATGAGAAATAGATGTAATACCCATTAATGATAATATGAGTTCTGTGCATAAAAGTGTGGAACAAAACACTTCTGCTTGTCCTTGGAAGTAATTTTTTTCTGTATTAAGTGCAAAGCTTCTAAAACAATAGGCACACATCAAACCAAGTCTATCAATACAAAATAGTTGCACCAATATAAATATAATTTTATTTTCAAAAGCGCATCTGAGCTGACAAACAGTGAGCTGTGGCTCAGTGATAAACCCTGGTAAATGGGGTTTATAATGGAAACACTGACAGATTTCCTGCCCTCACAGCACTATCGTTATCTATTGCATTGCACATTAAATGCACATATCACCTGATAAATACATAGCATGTTAAATCTGATAAAACTTTTACTGAATCAAATAGACAAGGAGTTGAACATGATAAACAAACCCCTGTATCTGATCCATCAGTTTCAGAAACAGATAAGTAAACTACTGAACATGATACAGTTCATCACTGTCAGGTGATTAAGGTCACCCCTTGGGAATTGTCATTCTCTGACTAAAAAGCTGTCATTGAAAAATCTGTCCAGAAGGTTTTGTTTAGCTATTTTTAATTGGGTCCACAGGCCTTTAACTAAATTTTGTGAATGGATTAATGCAAATACGAAGACACTCCTACATTAAGAGTACTCAAAAGAGTGTGTAGTTACCTCTTTTAATCTCTGCCTCTGTCAATATGGGCACTGCCTTTATGGAGAAAGCTGTACTCATTACATAAGTATATGTTAAGTACTTTTTCAAGGATTACTCAGAAAGTGAAAGCTTGTTAGATCAGAAATGTATCTGGACAAGAGACAAATGGAGTGAAAATTATTCAATTAAATTTATGACAAGACCCACTACAAGATTTTTTTCTGCTGGAAGAAGCTATTTTAACAGGTCAGTTTTGCAGTAACGTGGAAAGGTACAGTGACAAAATTACAGAACTAACAGCAGGATACTGAAGAGGGTGTGTTGTTAAGCATGATCTAGAAAGGTGAGTAGATTAGTTTCTGCTAGAGAGAATGCTGTTCTGATTACGTCATGTGAGGCTGAACTGTTGGTTGTGGAAGTTAATATTTTATGGAAATCTTCTAGACCTGTTCAGTATGTAACTGGCTTCATGTATTCTTCCACTCTCATTTTTTTCTAAATGTATTTCTCAAGTACATTTGAATAAGCCACTGCCTTTAGCTGGTAGCTAGATCAAATTAGCATGCTTTGCCTAACTGCTGTGCGTATCAGTTCTGCACACTGGATTCTACTTTAAATGCCTGTATTCTATTCATGGGTTTTTTCTACGCACCACAGTCATGTCCCTACTCATTTGTGTTCAGAGACAGTAAATTTTCATCTTGGTGCATGCAGAGACAGACAGTAGGATATCCAGGACCTTGCGTTTGACTCTGTTCAGTGACTGGTCCCCAGAACGAGGTGCAAAAATCCCCAGCATCCATCATTACAGATGGAGCTAACCACTGGATGCTATTTAATGCCCTGAGATATATACACTTCCATAAATCTATTTTTATTATTGCCTAATCTAGTAACAGTGTTACACTTACTGAGTCCCACTAAACTGCCATTGCAATTGTCTCAGCAAAATGAGAGAAACCCCCTATTTTTTATTAATGGCTCTTGTTCTGTATGTATATGTTTTTAAATTTTGATGAGAGTCCTCAGGAAAATGCGTTGCTTGACTTTTACACACTGATTAATAGTTTTCTTTCATTTACAGTTCTCTGATTCAGTTTTCTTCATTACTTTCCAAATTCAACCTCAGTCTCTGTTTCTCCTAATGTCTAATATATTTTCTCATGCACTTTCATGGTAATAAGAAATTCCAAAGAAAGACTATTTTCATACACATATTATGATGATTAATTTTATAAAAGCTTATTGAAAATATAAAGGCTACTCTTGACTGTCATTTTTCTTTCTCTTTCATTTTACATTGGTATATTAATAGAAAAAGATGTATTGTGGTATTTTGAAGAACCTCCATTCAATCCTCCTTCATATGTAATCTAGTTTGATGGATAACCTGTCAAACATATATTTAGCCTGAGAGCATGACAGTATCTGACAAGATCAGAGTGCACCATTCAAACTTCTTGTGTAATCTTATAATAATTTATACTGCTCTTCTTTTTTAACCATAGAGCTTTTTTGGTGTGAAAGATCATCAATATAAAAGGTCTCTCAATGGCATTAAATACAATAAGAAAAATATCTAGGGAGGTATTTGGTCTTCTGCAACTTATTGTGGGGGATATTTTCCTTATAAACTAATACACACACACATCTGTTTCTTACATATAATTAAAATAAGATTCTGCATGCAAAGACTCCTGAATATTATGAATCTGAACTCTAGGGATATATTCCCCTCTCAACTACTATGATTTCCAGGATTTTCAAAATTCCATTTCTTTAAGAAGGAACTTTTAGGATTTATGTTTTTTTGAGGGGAAGGAGAAGGAGAAGGGGAAGGGGAAGGGGAAGGGGAAGGGGAAGGGGAAGGGGAAGGGGAAGGGGAAGGGGAAGGGGAAGGGGAAGG
>JAWWMO010000043.1:17216568-17242434 GCA_035047845.1 Dendrocincla fuliginosa
GGGAAGGGGAAGGGGAAGGGGAAGGGGAAGGGGAAGGGGAAGGGGAAGGGGAAGGGGAAGGGGAAGGGGAAGGGAAGTAAAATAATAAATAATGGGGGAATAATAAAAAACCAGAAAAATAATTTAAGAGTGGGAAAATAGAAAAATGCACTATGATTATCAAGAGGTTTCCTGGAGCATTTCTGTGTAAGGATTGTATTACTAGACTAGTAACGACCCACATGAAAAGCAGGATTCAGTAGTATGGCAGAGGCCTGGGGTGCAGGATGAGGATGAGGAGCCACCTTCAAGCTAAGGATGTGTTTAGCTTCTGGGAGAAAGGAAGTTGGTGGAAGAACTGGATTTCAGGATTCATCTTTAACAGTGATTTCATGAATCAGCTGCTTGAAAGAGAGCCCCAAGTCTGAATCTCAGTCCATGAAAACATGGTTGAAATTCCATTAAGCCTGTTCTTGGATAACTTCTAAAAATCTGTGCCCAGACTATATTGTCATCACTGCTTCTTACCCATGATTTATGCAACTCTTTCCAACACATCACAGGAAAAGCCAGGCTGCATGGCACTCTGAGTAACCTGTTCTAATGAGAGATGTCCCTACCCAAAGCAGGGAGTTTGGAACTAGATGATCTTTAAGGTTCCCAACGCTCTTTTTTTTGGTTGTTTTTTTTTGTTTGTTTGTTTGTTTTGTTTGGTTTTTTTTAGAGAGAAGATAATATTTACAGATATGAAAGAAATCCAGAGGCCTATATGTAGCTCCCTCTTTTGTCATGAAGTATGGTTTTGTCATTTTTGGTATGTAATGCAACATCAAAATCAATGCCTCTCTCTTAGCATTATTTTATTGTGTCTACTGAGAAGAAGGGATTGTGTGAGAGAATCATGTCTCAAGGATAAATCAGCAGGCCAAACTGACAACAAATCTCAACCTAAGCAAAAGCTGTGTGCTACTTAGCAGGTCAGACACTGGTTTCTCCTAGTCTGCTGTCAGCTGTGTTATATGAAAGACAGTGAGTCACAAAGAAGTGGGAAAATAAAAAAAAAATAAAATATTTAAAAAAGCAAACTTATGTAAAGAGTAGAATAACAAGAATCATAGTCACTGCACAATCAGGAAACAGAATTTTTTGCTGTGGATTTTCTATTTTTCAAATCCTAAAAGAAACAGAAAGATAACAAAATGTTAAAGCCATAAAAAGGAAAAAAATACATGGTCCCTGATATGTTTGCAACAAGATTTTGACTTACAACTTTTAAGAAGACAAGTCCTCTGTATAAACAGAGAGCAGTGTACACACGCTGCATTTCAGTACAAGAAAAGTTGTTCCAATTTCTTTCATGTGGAACTTATTTGAAAATGTTCAACCCCTGGCTTGTCCTGTTCGTTAATACATAGATGCATGAGCATGCCTTTATGTTTACATATTATTTGTATATGTATAGATAAATAAATAAAAATCTATTTATGGACATATGCACACACATCTGTGGCACCATACCGCGTGCTAGAAATTACTGTCTATTGGAAGAATGAAGCTATTTCTATGCAAAAGTTCTTCATCTGCACCATACATCTGTCACCAACAGTAAATAGTTTAATAAAACCCACAGTCCACACAAAACTGCCTCTATTCCAGACCTGAGTATCTGACTGGCCACTACAAAGGATCCTCAGGGACTGTGGCACCCATCTTAAGTAAGTGTTCCACTTCCGCTTCCTAGAAAATGAACTTCCTTCATCTGAAAGTGAAAATGTCATCTGACAGAAAAAAAGTTCTTTCTTGAGATCTTACATTGCAGTGATATGGGACATATCAACATGTACACTTGAGCAGTAACGTATCACAGAATCAGAGAACACACTGAATTGGAAGGGATTCTGTTACATATCAGAGCATTATGTCACCCTCTTTTGAAAGGTGGACTTCTATAACTTCATGTAGGATCAAATTATTTTCTATACTCTTTGTGAATTAACAGAAGAAAAGAGGTTGTTTTCTATGTGTTCAGTATTTTTCTAGCTCCAGTGAGGTTGTATTTTTGTTTTTTATTTCTGCATCAGCTGCATAACATATTTTTTTATTAAGAGATTATCTGAAAGGTGTTAGAACCTAATACAGGGACAAAGTCATTAAGAGCTTTATTTCTTAATGCATGTATGGTCATATTCATGGGTGGCCATTCTTATGAAAGGGGGAGTTGAGGAAAATAAAAAACTGCTGCTATCCTTGGCATTAGTTTCTTACTCTAATTGCTCTATATTGTAGTCTGAATGTCTTGTCAACAGTGAAACATAGGCAGGACTGGCCCCATCAGTTGTAAGAACAGCTGTAGAAGTTGGGAGTGAAGTAGGTCAGTGGACCACAATCATTTATGGAACATTTTCAAAGCTTTCTGAAAATGTCTGCTGTGACTTCCATATTGTTTTTGTCTCAGTGTCCCTAACCAGCTAAAGTCTATCCAATAAATAAAACTGGTCTCATTGGAACCCAATATGGTGCTAAACAGAGATAAACAAGCCTCTTTCTTGAAATGCTAGTTATTTTTATTGACATTTTTAAATAGTATTTCAGAAGTGAAGTGAGTAATAGAGCAGGTGTTTGGTCATATAAGGCATGAAAGGTAATGAAGGTAGGGTACCTCAAAATTTAAGCACAGTCAAGCATCCTTCTTTATCACTGGTCTCAGCAGTGAAACCAGAGTCACTCGCAATGGTTTCATGCTTGTGAATGAAATGCTATACCTACTGCTTTAAGGCTGCTTTCTATTAGAAAGAAAAACAACAAAGGCAAACATTAGTCTAGATTTCTAGTTGAATTTATGTAATTACTAAATCATAATGATGAGGACAGTATAAATAGATTGATGTGTCACTCTAATGAAGACTTCTAATGTTATTTTACTGTGAAATAATTCTGGATTTCCCTGTCTCTGAATGCTGAATTCAAAAGAAGAAAAATACATTTGATGGAACTAAATGAGAGATGAGATAATTTTAAACACTCAGTGAACTGAGACAGATGCATTGTTTTTAAAGTCTAATTTTAAGCAGTATTGTTTACCACAGAACCATTACAATCTATCATGTCATTGTGCTGCCATATAGACACACTAATTCCATGCACTAAGTTCCTTCTGAATTTTTTAGATGATTTCTTATGTACAGTAGCTACTTTTCAGGCAAAAAAATAATTCAGATGAGAATTTTTCCTTATGTTTAGAGAACATTACCTGTAGCAGTGGGCCTGTGAAGAAGATGAAGAAACCAGCCAAAATGCCTTAAAACCTGAGGTTTTTACTGTATTGTAAAATGGACTCTTGTGTTTTTTTTCCCTGAGCAATCCTTCTTCTTCCCAAGACCCTTTGAAACTCTCCTTATCTAGGTAGCTAAGCTCCAAGGAATTTGTCCTTGAAGGTGTCTGTTTAAGTTTCTCTATTGGCCCCTAGTTAACCCTTTTTCACTGGTCCTTATCCCTTGATTTCTCTTGGTAGTAATTTGGATTCCCCTAAAACCTATATGTATACCCCAGCTATGCTAATAAACTCTCTCTCTGCTTTCCCCCCGTGTGGTCTCTGTGTGTCTCTCTGGGGTGTCTTGGGGGCTATGAGAGAGGGGGCTAAAAGGGGGAGCAATTCCCACCAGCTGTTGTAATTCTACTGTTTGTAGAACAGCTGTTCTAGCTGTTGTAATGTACTAAATCTCTATTACAGGCACTCAAAAAGAGGAAGATAATCCTATGATATTGTTAGGAATGGTAAGATATTACCATTCTCATTCGATTATTTGTACAGACTCTTCATTTTATTTCCCACCAAAGTTATGTTGATTCACTTCATCTATCTCAGTTTTTTTCTTTTTTATATATATGTATTGTTTATACTGCAGCAACCCAATGGTGATCCAAAGTTGAGTGTACTATATTGAAAATTTTCTCAGGGCTGGAAGTCTGTAGCCCATCTCCTGTTAGCCCCTGAGCAGCTTTACAATTGCCCTTACTTGCCCGCAGAGGTTTCCAGGATAAGCAACTGTGGGTGTTGGTTAGAGAAATCCATTTGCAGTTTCACTGCCACTACTGAGAAACTGAAAAATTATGTCATCTCTATATGCATCTGATATTGACATTAAAATGTATAGTGGAGATGATAGGGAGAGAAAGGCAAGAGACAAATATTTACATGGGAGGTATTTGTGCATGCAGGTGAAAAGAATGCAAAAGGTGCTAAATACAACAGCCCTGAAGGTCAGAAATGCCTGTGCTTTACTCAGATAAGCATTGTAATGTAGACTCTGTACACAGCAACATTGAGGGGGATTTTCCATCAGATTTCCGTCTTCCTTGACCATGCAGGTGGTAGAGTGAAAACTTTTTTTTAACTTACAGAGAATCTGAGTAGGAAGTTGCTTAAATTTTCCAGAAATTGCATGAATTGTGAGAGGAAAAGGGCAACTTAGATTGAAGAGATTTGTCTTCCTGTTCAAAATCATCAGTTAAAAATGCCTTTGGCACTAGTTTTTAGGCTGAGTCAGTCACCCATAACAGTCATCCAAATTCCAAAGCTGGCTCTCCTGTTTGCCCTTTGTTTCCCAAGTAATTCCTGCTGCTGGCAGCAGCACTACTGATGCAGGGTATAGCAAACACTGTTACAATGTTCTCTGCTCACCTCTGAAATGGAGCTCTCTAATGAGATGTCAGGACTACGATAATAAAAAAACAAGCCACTCTGGTTTAGGTTTTGTGTTTGGTTTGGGGAGGTTTTGTTTTAAACAAACAAGTGAAAAAACAACATACCAATCAACCAAACACAACATTATCCAAACCCAACTCTGAGTAGCTTGATGACATTTGAACATTCATTGTCTGTTTTCCAGGCAATTGTCAAATTACTATTATAGAAACAGTACCCTTTGAAAAGAGTACAGAACAGCAGGGGACAAAACAGTGGTTATTGGTTTTAGGCAGATCCAGAAGTTAGGTAGTACCTGAAAGTAAATCTCAGCACTGATGAGACATATGGAGTGTTAGCTTAAGTCCTGGCCTTCCCATGGAGCATAACCAGTATGTCCATACTGCTTCAGCAAAGAGCAGTGAAGACTATAAAGGGGTTGTAGCATCTGGCACGCAAAGAGAGGTTGATAGAGCTATGACTGTTTAGCCTGGAAAAGGAAAGCACAGAAGGAATCTTATCAATAGGAGTACCTGATAGGAGAAAAAAAAAAAGATAGATCCAGACTATTATCAGTATAGGTCTTCAATCTGTAAAAGGACAAGGGGCAACAGGCACAAATTGAAATACAGAAAATCTCAAACTTCATAAGAGAAAATTTCTTTACAGCATGTCTGAGCACACAGTATGGGAATAGTTGCTCAGAGTGGCTGTGGAACTTTCTTCCTCAAAGATATTCAAAACACAAATGGGCACAGTCCTGAGCCACCTAGCTGACCTTGTTTTGAGTAAGTGTCATGGGTTTCTCTGATTAGGTTTTTTGATAAGAGGAAGGGTGGCTTCTGTTAGAAGCTGCTAGTTTTCCCCTATTCTGTAGAGCAGAGCCAATGATGGTCAACTCCAAGAAAATCTTCCTACTTTTGAATCATGGTAATGCCCATGCATGAGAAGATATTTAAGAATATGGGTTGTTGTGCAGTTGGAATTGGCAGGCATGGATTAACAATGCAGACATCAAGGTCAGTGCTGGAGGAGAAGGAGGGGTAGGGACCCCATGGGAACAGGGAAAGGACTCAAAGCTATGATTCCCTGATGAGCATGGTGATGACCGTGGTGTTATGAGTTGTCGCCTCAAAGACAATGGGAGTCCATCAAGGTGCAAAGACCCTCCTGTCAGTGCAGGAGGATGCATGAAGGAGGCTGTTACTCAGTGGGAGGCCCCAAGATGGAGCAGAGTCCTGCAAGAGATTTGTGGCTGGGGCCCACGGAGAGATTAACCTATGCTAAGCAGGTACAGCCAGCTTATCCATAAGAGACTGCATCCGATGGAATGACCCATGACAGAGCAGAGGATCTCTCTCATGGGAAGGACCCCATGGAAAACGGGGGATTCAGAGTTATGATTCCCCTGTGACCGTGGGGATGATCGTTTTCCATGGGGGGATTCAGAGTTATGATTCCCCTGTGACCGTGGGGATGATCGTGGTGAAGAAAGCTGTCATCCTGCAGCCCAGAGGAAAGATCCACGAGACAGCAGATTTAGAAGAACTGCTGCCTCAGGGTCTTGGACTACATTAGAAGTGGCTGAAATCAACTGACTGCAAACCTTCCATTCCCTGTCCCCCACAGAATGAAGAGAAAAAGTGTTGGAAAAGTGTTTCTAAACTGTTCTTATTTCTTATTTCTAGTTCTTAGCTTAGTAATAAATTTAAGCATTATTTTGAGTTCTGCTTTGCCCATGGTAATTAATCAAAGTTTCTCTCCTGGCTGCTATCTCTAATCATAAATCCCTAGCTAGCTGTTTTTTTTTTTCTTTCCCTCTGGAAGGCGAAAGGGGGCAAGGGGCCTTGAGCAGTTTGGCTGGACACTGGGCATTCAGGCAGGGCCAAACCACCACAGTAGGGGGTTGGACCAGGTGATCTTTCAATCTCAATGCTTCTGTGATTCTGTAATTCAATATGTTTGCTTTTATGGGTTTATATGTTTGCTTTATGAGTTTAGGTGGTATCATCTTTTGTGGAGTTCATTATTCTAATAAATCATTAACATTTACAATACTGAAGCTAAATTATAGTAAAGGCATTTCAGTTATCTTTATAACCTCATAGTGAAATGTGATGTGTTACCACAGTGACAGCCTCTACTGCAATACCCTGAAAAGGGCAGCTCTTATTGCTGACCACAGGCATGCCTTAGACTTTACTTCACTAGGCAGAACTGGTATGCAATACGATGTTATAAACTGACAAAGTCTCACAGAGAAAGAGTTCTTTCAGAGTGAATTTTGATGACCATCCAGATCTGAAAAATGTGAAAGGACTTTATTTAACATTCTTACATTTGACTTGTGACTGAAGCCAGAAATTCCAAAGCATCAGTACTGAAAGACCAGAGCCTTGATGAGCTCCATACTCATCTACATAAGGAAACATGTTGGGCAATTCAACCAGTATTTGCATACCATTCAAAAATTACTTGGATACTTAAGGCCTGAGCACAGAGGGGACTGGAGAGGACATTTGCTTTCATTAGCCATCACAATCCCTTGAATCCAGAAAAGAGTCAAAAATAACAATCAAGGCAAAAGAAGTGAAGGCACTTTGCATTTTCTACATCATTGTTTGTTTGCCATATGCATAAGTTAAAGATACTAATATGTCATTAATTTCATATAAGAGTAGCCAAAATCAGTCCCAGTATAAACTGTTAGTCAGCAAATAGTTAATCAGTATGTCTTTCATGCTTCACTCTATTTGGCTACGTTTGACTTTCTTTTCAGCTAATTTGTGCTTAAGTTCATGTGATGTATTAGGCATTCCAGCATCAAAGAAAATAGATCTCAAGGAAAACTTTAAAACTTTATCATTCTTTCCTAGGACAGGATCCCCTCCACCTTATTCAGCCTTAAAATCTGTCTACCCAGTCTGTTCTCCAAAAACTTCCAGTGATGATAATTACACAGTCTCTCTAGACAGTCCTTTTCCATGATTTATGGTTGAAAATCTTTTCCTAATACATAATCTAAATTTCCTTTGCTCTAATTTAAGACCATTACTTCTTGTTCCATCCAAGACTGACACAGAGAACAGATTATTCCTTTCCTCTTTGTAACTACCTTTTGCATATCAAAGAGTGTTATTTCATAACCCTTTTTTTTCTTCAAATCTTATCCTTTCTTCAGAGGTCGTGTTTTCAAGTACTCTGATCATTCTTCTTGTTCTTTCCTGCAATTTCTCTCCTAAGTACCATTTTATAGTAATACAGTGTTAAGATGATGAATTTTAAAAGCTCAAATCCTTTTAATTTGGAAACCTGACATTGTGTGAATGCCTAGTTTCGCATTATTCAAGTTTCATAAGACAATTTCAGGGTCATAGTGTATAATAAATTTCAAAATACCTTTAAACTTTGTGAAGTCAAGTCACTCCTGGTTTTAGCTACAATGGTTTAAGAGTTTGCTTATCCCAATAGTCAATACCTCAACCACTCAAATTCTCAATCCATACCTCAGCTGTAGTGTTTGCCTCCATCAATCAGCCTGTGAACAGCAGCTGTTGAAATATGACTGCAGATTTTTTTCTGTCAGCTTTTTCAATGATGGCTGCAACCTTAATCAAGGGGGTAGGATGAGCATCTAGATGCTACAATGCCTTACATACCACAGCTGTTTGTTTCAGAATGTGCCTTAGAGGCCTTTAAGTAACTGTAACTAAATTTATCTTGATATATTCCGAAAGACTACCCCTGCCAAGGATAGGCATTTGTCACCTCCCTGAAGACTGATCACTTCAGAGGCCAACTGTGGTCACCAGCTCTGATTATCTGTCAGGTGCTGGTCCAGACAATTCCTTACACAGGAGGTACTATCAGTGATGGAAATATGTCTGCCCACATCATAGTTCAGCAGTCTTCTGTAGCAAAAGAATGTGAACATGTGGTGCAACCATCATAAAGATACAGGCCACAGGCATGTTAGGGGATTCTTGCTGTTCCAAAACACACTTTACTTTCCCATGTAAAGTGAAATCAAATTTGCAAGAATGGAGGGAGGAAGTGCCTGTTTGGGTGGTAACCAGTGAAAGGAGTAGAAGCAATGAGCACAAGCTGCAATATGTAATATTAAACATAATGAAAACGTAATTACTGTGAGAGCATCAAACACTGGAAAACACTGCCTAAGGAGGCTGTGGAGTCTCCACCCTTGGAGATATTCAGTACCCAGCTGAACACAGTCCTGGGCAATACGTCCTTGGTGACACTGCTCTGTGTAGGAGGGTGGGATTAGGTGATCTTTCAATGTGTCTTTCAACTTCTGCCATTCTGTGATTTGGAGATTCTGTGGATTTACGGCATTCAGGTATGCAATTCATTTTTGGCATTTTGAATTATAGGAGCCTAGTGAACAGCAGCAAAACAAATAGACAGGGTTTCCTTCAGGGATTTAATCTTCTCTTAGAGATCACTTCTGCCGTCCTCAAAAGGTGTCTGTCAGATAGAAGAACCATATAAGGTTCTACTATTACTTCCCTCTCACACTTATCAAGAATTAACACGTAGTTGTAGATATCTGAACACAGGTCTTTAATGTCCTCTTAAATGTTCTTTAGTGGAGAGACAACATGATTTGTGTATTTGGTTCACAAGTGTTTGCAACTGTTTAGTTCCCCGGTTTGCTACTTGATTTGTAAAGGCTGAATTTTAATATTGACCACCGTATTTATGAAGAAGCAACAGTTCTCAATGTTAGATTCTGCTCCTTGAAGACCTGTAGGGACATATGGGTTTTCAAGCATTTCATGAGCAAATTGATGCCAGGCTCCTGCACAACAGGAAGCAAAATGAAAACTGCAACAAAGGTTAAATATGATTTCCATTTTCCCAGTTTCAAGTATAACAACTAAAATGAAAGACAAATTTAAGAAAGCAAGCTGTTAATAAAAGAGGTATTTAAAATAATTACAGTAAGATATGCAATATTTATTCACTGGTATGTCCTATTGGCATTAAATTGCCATGAGACCAGTGTAAGTCATTATGATCATGACTTTATGAACATTTTACACAACTGGTATGTACAGTCCATGATTTTAAGATTGAAAAAATTAATTTTATTATTGTATTCTCTACACCTTATTTGTCACACATTGAATGGAGAAATATTATAAAACACATCGATTTTTTTTCCCTTCTAAGTGCTCTTTTATCTCTCACAAAAATGCTTTATACATAAAACTTCATGCAAAGTAGTCCTATACTCAGAGAGAAGATAATGCATTTTTCTATTGATCCTGTTCATATTAATTCATAAACTTGACTCTTGTTCATTGCCATTATTGTGGATCTGGCACAATCACACACACTACAATCAAAAAATGAACCTTTTAAGCCATTAAACTTGTATCATTCAGTAGGGAACTATTTCTTCTATCCCTGAAATTGGGGGAAATAACGGCTTTTTCTTACTGTCTAAAACTGATTTGAAAATGGTGGGTAATCAAACAAAATTATTTGAGATTGCAGTACTACATTCTAAAATGTCTCAACAGAAAAGATATATTTTCAGCAGTAAGCACTTTCCAGGGAGTTTGGAAGCCATAATATGTTTTTAGACCAAAATAACGCAAGTGTGAGAAATGCAATGTTTCTGAAGACAGTGTGCAAACTATTCCACTAGGAAAGTCAATGGAATTTGTTTTACAGAAGATGCAACTGAGATGGAAAAAGAATCAAATTCCTCTATCCTTGTTCTGTGATGCACCAACTTAAAGTGAGTGAAACAGGAATAAATCTGTCTTTCTGTGATAACTCTTAACTAAAAAAACCTGATTCTGTATGAGTGTCTCCTTCATTTCATCTCAGTTTACAAAACCGGAAGACATTGTCTGTTTACAGGGCCTCTGATGATGATCACATAAGAGAGTAAATGTTTGTCATGGGTGTGCTAGGTGATACATGCCTACTGGTCTTAAAAGTAGGTTTGGGACTTTTGTCATCATATTATACGGATAAAAATTAATTTTATTTATGAGACATCTGCCATACTGCAGGTTCATTCTACTCCAAATATTCTCTGTGAGTCTGTAGTTGATGAAGTGTCATCTTTCTCTGATGGATCTCTACTGATCATTTCTTTTCCACAAGATATCTTTTTTTTCCTGAAGATTTAATCTGAATGCAGGCATCTTCAGAACATACAGTTAATATAACGTTAAACCAGTGAGAAACATGTTATTTCCAATCTTGAAGAATCTTGACAAGGCTGTACCTAATATTTAGTTTCTTCTAAACCCTAGTCCACATCAACAAGATATGAAGTTAAATCTAGTCTGAATAATGATGCCCTTCTGAAATTCTCATCTTTTTTGACCATATCCCAAGTATGATCATGCCTCTATATGAGGAAACACAAAAGAATCTCCAAAATATAACTGAAATACTCATAATATTGTAGTTATTAAAGTTGTCTGACATCATATGCAGCACTTTTATAACTTGATGTGGCAGTTATGTGCATTGTGCTATGCATTTACAGGCAGAATTATAATTTATTTTCTCTGACAAAGCAAAAAAGAGTAAATGAAGGTGGAGTAAAGAATGCCAATATTATAACTATGTTGGTTTGTTAAAGTACATACTTATTATAATTAAGGTATGGATTATAATTACAAGGCAGAAAACTGAAAATCTGCTCTTTCAAAGTACTGCTGTACTAAATAACAAACCAACATCACAGTAAAGAAAACTAGAAATTAATTCTTCATTCTCATGTGAAAGGAAATGTGCTTCTGAAAGATAAATTTCAACCACTGGGAGGTACAGATTGTCCGTAGTCATCTGTCTTGACATGATCGCCACTGCAGGTATTGTAAAGTAGTACAACTCCGGGACACCTAGAGCCATGGAAAAGCCTTGGTCCTAACATACAAGTACTCCAGTGGCAAGGGTTTATTTTCATGGAGAACAATTGTGTCATTTACCATCAAAGCTTTACCAAGGGTCACCTAAGTAAAGATTTCCCAAGTTATTTTCTTCTCAATAAGCATGAATGGGAATGGTAAATGTGTCAGCACCAAACCCACCACCGCACAAATTAAGTGTAAACTGGGACCAGAATATTCTATCCTTGCACAGTGGCTCTTATTTAGAAGGGAGAGCATTCATCAGCTCAAAAGCTTTAGGGCCAACACTGTTGAAATCTAAGCTCCAGGCACCTGTTTGCCTATTGACCCAGTGGATCTGACTTAGACTTCTAGTTTTCCAGGAAGTACAGAAAACCACAGTCACCAAAAAAATGGGTTTATATCAACAAATATATTGAGCAGGGCCTAAAATGAATTTACAGGGTATATTGGGTAAATGGTGTTTTAAATCTTCTCATCTCCTGGATATAAGAATCTTCTTGGGGCCACCCTCATCCTATCTATAGCCTACAGCCATGCTTTGTCACCTGGCAACTGCTGTCTGTCTTCAACATTCAAAGAAGTGATCAGGATGCTATAAACCAGAAAATTATTATAACTTTTTATTCAATGATAAGTTATCACATCTCAGCTCAACCATGCAAACCACTGTGTGCAAATTTTGAAGATCACCATACTGGACACAAGTCTCTACACTACTTTTCTGAGCCTGAGTCTTGCTGCACTTATAATTCAGTATTTGATGCTACAGTTATATTCCCATGACTTCAATGGGAACAATGAATGTTCAGATCTCTACACATTTTCACAGGATCATGTGCCAAGTGATTTTTTCCTAGCATACTCCCTCAATACCAGAGATCATGCAAAAATGTACTGAAGATATTTTAAGTGTAAACCAGTTATAAATATATTTATAAGTTTACTTGTGCAAATAAGAGGGAGAATCAAGGAATCACAAATCAGAATATTCTTATGTATCACAGCCTTCTCAGCTGTTTAACTGCATATTACGTAAAAATGATTCTCAGTCAAGTTTATCTCACAACACAATGACTGGTCATGTAGGCTCCCTGTATAGTCAAGAGAAATAGAAATGTGCCTTCCCACCTGTCCTAGACATATGTTTATATTTTAAGTCAAATAATCTTTTAGAGGTTCTTATCGCTCCCAAGAGAGGAAACTTAAACAGCTAATGAAAACAAAGAATTATATTTTACCTGCTTAATGTTGGTAGAGGTAATGCACATGATTCTTCCTCAGTTATAGATATGCTGTAGTTTTCAGTGAGAAATACACTACTCTTAGATAAAGTCTTTCTATTTCTTCTTCTTTGCTTTTGATCATTTATAGCACAAATAGTTTTTGAAATTTTTCTTGTATATATTTATTTCTGTAGTTCTCCACTCTATATATAAATCATAATTCTTTCATCTGTCTAGTAAATTTTCTTATACAGAACAAGAATCATTGTAGTATTTAGAGAAATCTAATGAAAATATTCAATTTCACTTAATAATCATTATTTTAATTAGTCTTCACATGATTCACCTTAAAAAGATTTACTGAACATCAAAACGTGGTCTACAGTTAAGTATGGTCTTATGTGAACTTATAAGAGGTAAGCATGTAAAGAAAAGATTGTTAAAATCAAGATTCTAGACCTTGGACTTAATGGCAAAAGTGTTTTTCTCTTCTCCACTGCACTTGTCATTTTGAAAAAACTGCAGAGAAATTTTGAAGATGTGAAATGAACAAGTACAAGAGTGTTTTTTCTTTCATTTCAACAAGGGTGCAGGGGGGGAGGTGTTGTGAGGTTGAGGCAATTCTGGTATTAACTGCCTAAACCTGGCATATAAATTAAATTTTTGGGGGGCAACAGTTTAGGGAATGATTTTTCTTTGGACTGAGAAGGTAGGACCAACCAGGTTACAATAGCATCTCATGCTATTTCCAGGTCTCTTAATTTCTTTGTTTTTTCTTTCCTCTTTCCTTAATCTCTTATAGCTAACTTAAAACTGATGGCTTATATTTTACTTAAGTTGTAGTTGTCATTCTGGGTGCTTTAGTTTAATACCTCTCACTGGCTGTATGTTACTCCTGTGAACCTTTTGCCAAAATGCCTATTCTCCCACTAAATTAAATGAAGTCTCTTGGGAAACGCTTCTAGTGTGTTCTCTTTATGCAAATTCAAGGTATTAAAGAACTTAAAGGCTCTGCAAAAGTTTGGTGGGTGAGTTCTTGGAGTCTAAATACAAGTAAAATTCTGGGGCAGCGTGTGGCTTAGACCTGTGGCTTTACAGACACAAAGAAAGGTTGGAAGTTATATAGATTATGATTAATTTCTTACATACAGAATATCATCTCATAATAGTACAGAAGTGATTTAGTTTTCATGTCAAATGGAAACATCTGTTGAGTACAAATTAACAGAGATTTGCTATTGCATAAGAGGATAAGCAACTGTAATATTAGTAAAACAAATAATGCCATGCAATTTATGTATAAAATCATAATCTTTAATGACTAATCATAAACCAAGAAATTTAAAATAAGACTAATAAAATTGCTCTAGTAAAACATGATTTATAAGTAGCATTCATGTTAAAAAAATATTTTTTTAAATAAAGGCTCTACAAACTACATTACCTAAATAACTTTTTCATGTTGTTTTGTTGTGGTTTTTTTTTTGTTTTTTTTTTTTTTTTTGAGAGGGAATTTACAGTAAAATCTTAAGTGGGATGCACTATATTCATATTCTGCCATGTTTTCCTTACTTTCCTTGCTTTTGCCTGTGGCCATAAACTCAGTCTTCATGTAGACCTTATGATGAAGATAATTAACAAAACAGTACCAAGTAGTCTAGAAGCTGCAATTCCATACATATAAAGGGTACAATGAAACATGAATGACAGGGTAAAATGTACCAGGATTTACCTAATGGCTGATTTCTTCTCTTTCCACATCACAAGTAATGGGTTTACCACTGTAAATATTAATTTCAACAGAATGTGCATTCAAACATCTAAAAGCAGAGCTTAACACTGACATTGATGTGGAAATAATTACTGAAAAATTTAGAAATTACTGCAGATTCATAGCAGTATAAATCTATATCTCTAGTTTCTATGGTTATTTAGGAGATTGTAGTGCTATCATAGTTGTATGACAAATGTTATAGTAAACTTTATATATTGGAGAAATATAATTTTGTTATTTTTGGTTTAATTTCAATATCAAGGTAAAAAGAAAAAGCGATATATGTATGCAATATATCTATGCTTGCTTTCACAAAAACTATTACAGCATCTCTGAAGTTTGCTGTATGTAAGCAAAGCAGGAATTTTTATTTTTAAAAATTCCTAACATTTGTGCATCTGCATTTTAGTTAATATTTTCAAACCAGAAAATAATAAAATCCATTGCTTAATGTTCTCATGAAGTGGTTTCTGTGGGAAAAGACATCTGATATACTGTGTGCACTGTGTATTCTGATTTCTCTTCATTTCAACCAGTGCCAGAATAATAATATAAGAAAATGCAAATATTGTTTTTATAGCTAGAAAAATAGAGGAAAAAAATCATATCTGAATTATTCTTATACACTTACACAACTGGAAATACCCCCTGATTTATTTTAAGCTTTTTTAATGCAGTTAAGTTTAGAATTTCATACAGAGGGGAGAGAAGAAATGTAAAATATAAAATAAATATTATTTTAAGATCATTTTTCAATAGCTACTACGAAAACATTATTTACTAGAAAACTACAGCAAATTAATTTTAAAAAAGGAATGCTAATTCTGCACATGTAAAATCCGTGTGCTCTTTGGAAATCAGATATTATAACAATAGTTGTGATTGCACTGGTCTGAAGCCATATATGAATCAGAACAAAATTTTTGCATATTTACACCTTTTTAATAGTAAGAAAATAATACCATTTTTTTTTTTGGAAATGTAAATCCTATTAATTTTTTTTTCTAGTATCTTTGTATATTTAGCATTTGAAAGGAAACAAGCTCCTTAGAAATGCCATGCATAAGGCATATTAAAAAAAAAACAAATCTGTGACTGCAGAGAGGAATACATCCACATTTTATGTAGAGGAATGTGAGAACAAAAACAAACACTAAACTTGATCCGCCAGTAGGCAGACTCTTGCCAGCAGTGCCCAGTGACAGGACCGGTGGCCAGGGGCACAAACTGAAACACAGGAGGCTCCGTCTGAGTGCTGTGACCAGGGACTGGCACAGGTTGCCCAGGGAGGTGAGGTGAGGTCTCCACCCTTGGAGATGTTCAAAAGCCAGAACTCCCTCACAACCTCAGCCATTGTGTTTCTGTGAATCTGTGATTACCTGAGTGCTGTCTCCTGACATAAGCAAAAGTGTCCTGAAATTACTCTATATTTCAATGGGTGCCTCCAATACTGGAAGATGACAATAGGTCACATAGACAAGACCATAAAAAACCAAAGAACTGGCCTTAATTTTGCAGTATAACAGACAAGAAGAAGTCGGCATAGAAATCTACATGTTACCTCAACAGTGTGAAAGGTGTTTGTATGAAAGATTAGATTCATTGCACCTCCCCATCTGTCTGAAAGTTTGGAAGTTTTGAAGAAAACAGAAATTAGTTATAAAAGCTTGTGTATTTTTAAGAGAGAGAAGAGGTAATACATCTTTATGGATTCTTCTCTCCAACACATTTAGAGACAATCTAGATGATTGATTTATACTTGGAACCTGATATTAGCTGATGGAAGTTAGTCACTTGCCTGTTTCAGTGACTAAGGAGGTCCTTCATAGTAGTATCTACCTAATATGTCCTTATCTGGGCTCAGTGGGTTTCACTGGTCCAATAAGAAGTTTCTCCCCAGAAGTACCTCACAAAGGCAATGGAAAATCTTATAAGGGATGTACAGATTTCCCCCCTAAGGGAAAACTTCAGATTCAAAAGATCTCAGCTGCTGGCAATTTCCCTAAGGTATTTCCTCTATGGTAGCTGACACTTGTAAAAGATCAACATTTAAAATGTGCGTACAATGGAATTGAAGAAGTCCATAGATATATGTAAACATAAGCACATCATTGCAAAGAATGAAGAAAATTGTTTACAAGTAAAATAAAGAATTTTCTGAAGACTTATCAATTGGGGAAATGAATAGAAAGCAGGCAGCAGACAACATATCATGACAAGGTAGCTGAGAGAATTGACAGAGGCCATTCACCTCAGGTTCCATGACTCCACATGGGCTACATCAGTATAAATAAAATTGTATGCTGCTCGATGACTGTCTAGTGACCTATAAAATGGTAAAATTAAATACTTACAAGAGGCTGAAATGAAGTGCATGCACCTCATTTAATTCACTCCACCCAGTCACCCAAAAAGACTCTAGCAAAAATGACAACTTACCCTCTGCTTTTATTATAGGAGACACTTATTTGAACCTGTTCGTTAATTTTGCCTTGCATTATATATTCCATACAAGTTCCCTGTTCTCATCTTTAAATACTTTTTAACATCACTTTCTTTTTTAATTTTAATTCTTCATTCTGACTTTGCTTGTAACAATTCCTTTCAGTACTTTCTATCTCATTTTTTCCTCCATGTTTCCTATGTAATTCCTTTATGTATTAAAACAATCCCTTTTCTTGCCTGCCATCCTAGTACCTCTTCAAAATTCTAAATATGGCTCTTACATACTTTGTCAAATGAATGCTCATTTCCTCCTATATTTCTCTTTTCCATTTTTTTTTCTTTCTTAATTCTGTATACATTAATCTTTGAATCTGCATGTGACTACTTGAAGTGCTTGAATAGTGAGCTTGGACCAGGTGACTTCCAGAGGTCTTTTCCAATCATTCTGTATGATTCTATGTATCCAGACATTAAGGACACACTTCTGTTTTCAATTATGTTAATACAAATAGCACTCATTTTAGCAGGAATTGAATGTCTATACATCTAAATGCAAATTTGACCTTTTTAGTTGTTTTAGTAATATCTGTATGGCAAACACAGAAAAAGTCAATGGCTTTCATCCCTAAGAAAACAGGAACTGGTCCCCCGAAGCCCCCAGAAAAGAAAACCCAATATATTAATCAAAAATTCAAAGCAGATGCTAATAAACATAATTTCAAATCAAAACATTATCATATAGATCAGTTATTTCTAATTTCAACATTCTTCTGAGCTCCAGAGTTTTAAATACCACCAGGGAGACCACAGCAATTGCCCTAGAAGGAGGAAGCATTTATAATTCTATAATAATGCAGTACTAGAGACATTTGCAGCTTTGCAAGTGTCCCATTAAGTGTTGTTACATACTTCAAAGAAAGTGTTACCCATCTGAAAAACATGTAAATCAAAACTTTCTATGTAAAGAAAGTTTCTGATGTAAGCTGTATTTTCCCACCCATGGGACACACAGAAGTCTGATAATAGGGAGACAGCATTATGCATCTTGAGCAATTGACTTCTACAGTACAACTTTTGAAGGGGAACATGGAGAAATGGAGAATGGACAGAAATCCCACAAAATACTTGACTGTAATTGAACAGACTTAATTCTGTCCTGAAGCAAAATTTTTCATTCTTCAAATTATTTCTCTGTATTAGAAACTTTTGTTTAAAAATATTTTTAGACAAACAAACAAACCCCAACACAACCAAACAACCAAAAAAGAATTTTGAAGAGGAAAGTCATGCCAGAACACAGGGGAACAACCAAAATAACACCCAAAACCTCCTCCATAATTTCTGTGGTGGACATGGAGAGAAAGAATCCAGATATTGAAAGACCCAAAAGAAGGGAGAGGAACAGAGTATCTAGTGTATTTATAGCATTATTTCTATATTTCACAGGTTTGTTTTTTTTTATGTTTTTCCAATTTAGTTCTAGTTTTCCTTTTCTCTTGTCCACTTTAGGCACAGCTGAACCAGTAAGATGACCAGCTCCACCAGCTGTTCATAGAACACACATATAAGTCTTTTTCTATTGCTAAGCCCTTTGAACTATTAAATGCCATAAAGATGAAACTAAGAAATTTCAGCTGGTTATATAGCTTTAGGAAAAGTAGAAATATTAGAGCTAATAGGAAACTATTTGATTAAATGCTGTTTTTCTCAGTTTCTCAATTGCCTCTGCATAAAAACTGGTACTTTTTTATGAAGTTACACTAGCCTCCAAAACTAGCTAAGGTCCAACTAAACTTGCTAAGAGCTTAAAAACTGGTGCCTTGTAGACTTCTGTTTTCTTTAGTTTCTCAGCCAGCTGCTCATGTTCCTATAAAGACAACTGTTACAACAAGAAAGAACAAAAGACTTTCCCATAGTTTTGATCTGTTGGAGCAATCTTTAATACTTCTTTGAAAAGGTATTTTGATGCATATGATTTGCTTTGCTTGAATCAATTACCCTAGATTTATTACCTCTGGGTGTCTCTGCTGATATTAACCTCAGTTTATTACAGGTAATCATATTCACATCTTCAATAAGCTAGAATATAGTACCTATGGATTACCATGGACTTCACAAAATATATCCAACAAATTTCCTTTATTTTTACCCACCTAACAAAAAACTCTAGTGTGTTTCTTATCTAGACATAAAAGTGTATAATTGGTAAGAAAATAACTTTTATAAGATCACAGTCTCTCATTTGGGGTCTCTAGGTGAGGGTAGACTGCTAGAGTTTGCATTAACAGAAAATAATGCTCTATGTTAATGTAATTCATCTTCATTCCTTTTTTATGAAAAACAGTTTGTGCCATCAATGAACTCACTATCTTTATTTGCGGAGATATTAATGTGAAAGGTTGCATCCACCTCCTCGTCTTAGTATTATTAAATGAAGCTTTTCTCCATTTATCTTATGTGTTTACCACAATCTGAGCTTAGAAATAATAGAAAATGCATATCATTTTGAAACATAAGTTTACTTAATTATTATAATTTTGATCATCTCAGTTTATGCACCTATCTTTTCTCCTGTCTTTGGGATATGCAAAAGCAGAATAATATTTTTATTTTCAGTTTTGTTTTGTACCAGTTCTGCATTGTACAGTACTACATTGATGCATAGCACAAACCTATGACTGTGTTTTTACACAGTCAGCAAATTTATATTCTGACTTCTTAAAATTTTAAGAACAAAACAGTATACTAAAGTCTAATAAGCAGATCTTGACTATTTTATTCAAATACCCTGGGAGAACCCACTCAAGAAGTTTCTTTCTTATGTTTTCAACCTTTCCTTTCAAATTTTTGAATAACAAATTAACTTATATTTAAAATTCAGAATTTAATTAAAACCTAATAACTTTAGCGTGTACACTTTCATTAAAATATTGTGAAGAAAATTGCTGATTTTTCTGAATCTTCAGCTTCTCTGTTATCCAAATTTCTCATAAGACTTTCAGTGGCTTATATCAGATCATCCAATCCAAATACAGAGTACTAGAGCAGTTTAGTTAATTTTCCAGAATAAGACCTAACAACTAAATTGCTTGTGTACAAACAAACCATTAAGGCAATTGTGACTCTAAGCTAAACAATTGACATTTTATTCTCAATTGCTCAGTATATAAGGTACATAGGGATTTGAAGTTGCCTGAAAAAATAATCATAAATATTTATTTTGAATAAGAACTGTAGACTTGATGTAACTGCACATTTTATGTATCTGAGTCAGAATGGAAAATATGTATTTTATGGGCTGGGAAAGAGAATAAAAAAATCATTCTCATGTGCTCTTGTCCCCACAGAAAGTAATTTGAAGAATTCTGACTCTGTGAGTTAACAAAAAGTCAATGGAACAAACTTTTCAAAACTGAAAATCTTGCTCTTCAGAGATAATAATCAGCATTCTTTACTTGGGCCGCCAAGCTTACAGGCTAAGAGGTTGAGTAAAATATGGCATTTAGTTGCATATAATATTACTCCAGGGGAAATCCTGATGATTTATGTCTCTTTTTATAAAAAAAAAAAATAATTTAAACTGTTCTCTTACAGATAGCAAAACAAAGATGCAACCTTACTGATTAACTGAAGAGTGTCTGAGAGAGTAAGAGTTGCAGAATAGGGCTTCCTCTACTTTATAAACTTGGTCATGTCAACACCTAGCACCAAGTATAATAGACCTCAGTTTGTGTTTGCACAGCACCAAGCATAAAGTTTGCTGTTTGCACATCATCAGTCATATATTTTACAGCAATACATTTTAGAAATAATTGTAGTTATTTCTTCACGATAACTAGTCATTCTATATTGAAGCATTCATATGAAAATATGGAGATGAAAAGGGGCAGCAGGCTGTAGCTAACCAAACGAATGGAAGCAAGACACACACAGCTGCTGGGCCTCTGTGTTGAAACACTTATATTTTTGATTCTGTTTTGAAATTCCCAAGGAAGTCTGTGATTACTTTCTTTGGGACCAAGATGCTGTCCTCTACCTCATTTGGAGTGTGTCCAGCACACTCAGTGTTTTATTGCAATCTACACAGGAATCATACTGCATATATAGTACAGAAAGGACATTAGCTAATGACCTTAGCCATCAACACAGGTACCATAGCCAGAATTCCATGCACAGGCTTGTACTATGGTACAACTTTCATGAACAGAAGCCTTGATATATTAATATCTTTGCTTTTATGTGACTGTGTTACTGAAATTTTAAATTCATGTTTGAGGACAGCCATCACTGTCAATGTACAGCAAATGTAGCTGTCATGGTATGAATGATGACACACTGATTCATACTACACAAAGAAAACTACTCTTGAGAGATGAAATGCAAACCTGAGTGCTTACCTTGCAGAAGTTTACGTTCTCTTGCAAGAAACATGTAAGGAAGCTAAAATATTTTGTACAAAAAAGATGATTTTAAAAGGATTTGTATTTAATATAAGAGAAACTAGGAGGGAGCATATGCACAGTAACATCCTGAACAGATCCTTCGCATTATCTTTCATTCTTGTGAAGGGAACTAAGGAACTCTAAGTCTTACAGCTCACCTGTGAATTAGATTGAGAATACATATGGCAACTGAAATAAAATCAAATTTAGGGATGAATACAGAATCTGCCTGAAGTACTGAACAATACAACAACACTGAACAGCATGTTGAAATGTAAAATGACCTGAAGAAAACTGAAGGGAAGATTCTGAAATGCAGAAAGTAATGAGAAGACTAGAAAATTCACCAGGATGTTCTGTTTAGCATTTCTTAAAAAAATTGTCATGCAAATGTACATGGCCAGGTTTCAGGATTTTACCTTTAATTTTTGAGGGCAGTAAATTTACTTCATGTTGGACTTTCCCCTAGAAGATATCAAAACATCACATCTATTTTACAGAAAACCAATGGAAGTACAGTGTCTAGCCTGAAGTCGGATGACTTCAGTTGCAGGAACACAGTATACATCCCCACAAGTCTGTGATCAATACACTGCTATCTATAGTATTTGTTATCTAGAGTGCAGCACAAGCTCCAGTTCCATCTAACATCTGTCTCTAGACTGGGGCTTGTATTTACACCTACTTGTAGGAAACAATGTCAGACAATGAATTACCAGCCTTGCAGTGACAAGCTGCCATCTATATATTGTTGCAGTCCAACTTCTGTTGACTGAGACTTGACAAAACCATAGCATTAAGAGCTACAACCATGCTTTCTAGGATCAGACAAAAAGCATACACAACAACTAGACAACATGCAATTTCAAAAAATCCATTTGCAGATGAACAGATGTGGTCATTAGGAGAAGACTTTTGCTTTTGCAAAATGTCTGTGGAAATTATTTTCAAAATGAGAATACATTTTTCTTGGTGACTGCAGAAAAACATCTTGTTATCTGACAGAAGGGACCAGTGGGCAACACGCTGACTTAAAGACTTGTCACCAGAATTTATTATAGACAGAAAATGTTTTTAGCTGCACATACTGACTGGCAAAAAACACAATTTAAAATACTATCTTAAAACACGGTCCTTCCTTCAAAGACATCTATCCTTTCATGAGCACAGAAATAACCTCTATGAAATGGACTAGAAAATGTATTTGAATGAAAGGAATAGTCAGGATGACTCTGTTCACAATTCTCAGATGGTTTTCAGGTCTTTGGAATAACATTACTTTCTCCTCTTTTTGATCAATCTGCACCATGCAGAGCAGAAGATACTCCTGCTGTAAGAAAGAATATGATGTTTTTTAAGAGGTGATTTTATTTTACTTTAAGATGATTTTTAACTGCCTACCCATAATACTTCTTCAGCTGCAGTCATCAAAACAAACTTATTCAAGAAAATCCTTTTTGAAACTGTGGATATGAATATAGAGTACAATCCCTGTTTTGACAGTAACACATTTAGAACACAGTACAGTTTGTACTGAACTTAAAGGCAAACAGATTGATAGGCTGGAATTAGAATTTATAACTAATTGAACCCTGCATGGTTTCCTAACTAATAATTAATTTCTAGATCATAGTTTCATAACTCAGTATTTCATTTATAAGACTTTTTTTCCTATGAGTTTTATCTTGCTTAAAGATATCATATAAGAGCAGCTGTTAAACACCTTCGCAGCTGCAGCAGAAACAACAGCTCTATAATCATCTTTGGATAGATATTTTAAATTCTTTACCCTGTCCATAATTACAAATAGGAAACCAGTCTTTGTCTTTTGCCATAGGAGAGTCCAACAAAGATCCTTTAGGTCTCAAATTCCATATGAAGTACTTTTGCTCCCTAATTTATGAATGTGCAGAAAAGCGGCATTACCTTATTGTTCTTCATCAGGGAACCAGAGCACAAAACCTTTCTGAAAAGTGGATAATTTTTAAAGTGAGGCAATATTTGAGTGGTTACAATTTTACTTTATTTTTCACACCTAAAACTCAATTGTATGTTGTGATCCAGTCATGGAGGATACCTCTGTACTCAGAGAGGGAGATGAATACTTCCACAGCATTGTTCAGACCATCATGAGATATGTCCCCAAGATAAGCAAGGTTAATTTCTTTTGTAGAAGGCTGTTCTGTTTCTGTAAGATGAGTTCCACCCATACTGGTTTATGGTATATTTATTTTCAGACTGCATTTCATCATGTTGGATAGATAAATGTACCATTTTTCTTCTACTGAAAAAAATTTGGCCATGATTATTATCATGTTTCTCCGAGACAATACGTATTTTAATCCTATATATCAACCTTAAGCTTTATGCCATTTGAAATCTATCCACAAGTCTGCACATAAGTTACCAATTTTTCCTTCTTTATTTCTCACTGACTCAGTCTTGAATCTCATAATATTTTATCTTTTACTCACAAGTTCCACTCCTGGTAAGAGGCAATTGCAAAACAGTCAGTCTTTATACAATTATAAGCAAATATTTCATTTATATCTCTACAGAAAAGAAAACTTGAAGTACTTTTACTTACCTGTTACTGCTATTGTTTCAGTGCAAAGACATACTGATCTATGTTCCATATACAAGGAATCACTGAGGATTTTTAACATGTGAGGATATAATTTGAAGATGGAACACTGTACTCTGTCAACAAGCTTAAGCTATGAAACACAATTCAGGAAGCCTTTTATGCCTTGTGAAGACATAAGACTCAGAAATAACTTCATGCCACTGGAATTTCTCAGTGCTGACTATTGCTGGCAGTAATTATGACAGTGACCTCTAGCCTATCTGATCTTTCCAGGACTGTGGAGGTACCACTGGAAGTAAAAAAATATCTGAGAAAAAAAAAAAAAAGGTGAAAAAATAAAGATTCATCAGAAGAAAGTCTTATGTATTTGGTGAAGGCAACCTACTGGATGTCTAAATAATCAATGAATTCAACTTTACTTGTCCTGTAACTACCCATTGAAGGCAATGTTCTCCCTTAAGTTGTTCAAAATCTTAAGAGATGAATGTAAATATCCAGTCACAAATTCTTCACGATCCTTCTCAAAGTTAAGTATAAAAAGAAGGAAACTCTTTATCAATTTTAAATTCCCATATAATTTACAGATAGTGAAAAAAAACCCTGTATCAGTGCAGTGGATATTTTGACCTACATTTCCACAGCTTCCCTGAGTACGTACTAAGCATTCATAAGTGGCTATAAGCCATGAGTATCAATAAGCAGCCTTTCCAATGATCATATGAACACTATTAAAATATTTGCTAACAATTATCTAGATTTTATACACTGTTTAAAGGTAGAATTCTAAAATAGCATGTAAAGGTTAAAATTACTTTTCTTTAAACCTTAGGGAAAATAAAAGGTTAAAACTGAAAAATGGAAATATACAAATGTATATGTTGGCAAAATGGATACAGACTCCATTTATTTCCTGAAACTTTGATAGCAGTGTGATTTTAGTCCACCAGAAATATGAAGACAGGAGGGAATAAAATTATGTGTCAAATTTTGTTTCTCAAGCAAAAAGTTTAATCAAAAGACTGCTTAGAAAACCTATGAAATTAAAAAACAGAAAAAAAATAAAAAGAAAGGAGACATCAATAAATTGCACACAGCTTCTCTTTTCAATCAGGTTGCCTCCATTGAACATGTCAGCAATCAGCAGAGCTGCCATAACTATCTCTTACCTTTTGAAAACCAAGATACTGAGAATTAAATGAATAGCAGGGAAATCTCTCTCACTTCTGTCAAAGTAATGAGGCTCATATATGGACCACCACGCACCTGACACCAAGTTGTTTTGCAAATAAGTATGGTTCCTCACTTCTACCCTTCCTATTACAAATGTAAGTCCAACAAAGGAAGAAAATGCAGCCTATTTCTGACCAAGGAAGAATGAGAACTTTTAACTTGGATATTCCAGTTTCTAAAAAGTTTTTCCTCTAACATTTTCTTTTAAAATTCTCTTTCATGATAATATTTCAATGTTTCAAAAGAACTTAGTCCACATCTGAAACTTGGAACTTGTAGAGATGTGACAGAATTACTAGGATATAGTAGTTGTATTTAAAGTCTATGTGAGCACTGTTGCCTTAAGGAAAGGGGAAAAAAAACTTTCCAAGATAACTTTATGTGGGTAAAGCAGAGAAGAGTTCTTTTACTTATAGGGTTTTGGGGTACAGAATATAAAAGAGTATAGAAGAGTATGTAAAGTATAAAAAGTATAAAAGAGTACAACACGTGTTGCCAAGTAACAGATAGAAGAGACCAGTGTTAGGATGAACTCACGGCCTCAAGAATACCATGTGAGCTCTTTTCCAAGCACCACCGCTTCAAAACATGCAGAGTAAA
>JAWWMO010000043.1:17258949-17290629 GCA_035047845.1 Dendrocincla fuliginosa
AGCACTGGAACAGGTTGTCCAGAGAGGTTGTGGAGTCTCCCTCACAATCACCTGGATGCAATTCTGTGTTATGTGCTTGAGCAGCTAGGTTGAAACAGATGACTCGCTGTGGTCCATTCCAACCTGACCCATTCTATGATTATGTGTTTTAGTAGTCTGTAAGAACCGCATTCTCAGTCTTACTTGAAAGAAAATTCTGTTATTAATGTGTCTCCAACACTATGTATGAATAAGGGATTTGTTCTATAGACATGATGAAGAAAACTACCTGAAGGGTAGATTTAATAATAATTAGAACAACTACACTTCTGAAAAGGATTCATATCTCCTATTTTAGTCACTTAATGGAACATGAGCAAGAATTTGCTTTGACAGAGACCAGATTAAATCTGTTTATGTAACAGGGTGTTTTGCACATTCCAAGTACAGGGAAAATAATTTACCCTAACTAACTTTTAGGTGCTTGATTTAGGGGTCTAAGCTAAGAATTAAGTGACATCAGGTCAGTGAAAAGAAATTCACATTTACAAGAAGATATACAAAGCACAGATGGACTAATTCATCTTCTCTTTTCCTTCTCTCTCTCACCTATGGGGAGAGACTCCTCGTCTCAAATCTCAAATTAAACTCTGAACTCTGGAAACTCATAGACATTTCAGATACATTTCTAAGACTAAGACTGTGCACCAAAATTTGATGTGCTAAACACATTCATTGATCTTTTCATTGGTCTTTTGATCTTTCCCTATACCTTCTTCCTGTGACTTCAAAAGGCCTAACTAAATTAATGTGATAAGTACCTAGAGAGCAATTTCAGTTTTCTCACAACTGAAAATTCAGAAAAATGCATTCAATCAAGCATTATTAAGCCCTATGCTGAAGAAAAGCTATTGTAACTCCAGACTCCTGAAGAATATTCCTCTAAAATTGATAGGTTACAACCACTTTGAATAGCTCAGAAAAGTCAAACTGGACCTTCCAAACTGGAAATTTGTACCTGGAATGGACTTCTGCCAGCACGACTTAAAACACTTGCAGTCTTCCCTAAGTACAGCATAGGCAGAGTTGCACATTACACATTGCTCTGACACATTATAGTCATGTCCTTATAGCTTGAAAACTCCTTCCTGCTCCACATCATGGCTGCTCATAGATTTGTCTAAACTTAGGAAAGCGTGTCCAGGTTTTCTGTGGTGAATGGTCTGCTAGGGATACAGAACACAAAGTTGTTTAGCAGATAAATCTACCTGTCCTCAGGGGTTTTAAATTCTCAGCTCACACCAACCTAAACAGCTTTGCACAATTGCAGGCAGCTTTCTTAGCTGAGAAGACATACCACTGGCAACAGATTAAATAGATATTTACAAATTCACAAAGCCAACCCTTTCAGCTGAATTCCATAGGCCTGAAAAATATAGATATTAAGTCCGGTGCTTTAGATTTTAAGCCAATCTTGGTTTAATATATTTTATGGAAAAAAAATCCAACAGCATGTTACTTCATAGTAATCAATGTATGGAGTTGACTACACTTATCACTTCCTATAAACACAGATAGTTGCTGGAAACACGATACCAAATTATGGGGACCACTGGTCTGCTAAAGTATGGTCACTTTTATGTTCTATGTATCAGTTTTAACTATACCTTATTTTGTCCATGAATTAACAATGAAAGAGATGTGTGGTTAATCTAGTGTTGTAGCTTTAAGGCATTGATAAAAATAGGACATAATTTCCTACTTATTTGAACAAACTACATCAGTTGTTCAAACATCTTCCTCACAAGAGTTGTGTCTGTTGTCCTGTGCAAATCATTGAATAATCTGACTTATGCAAAGCATCTGCAAAATGGAATGTGATGTAGACAGACATACAGATCTAACTGGAACTTAGAAATCTCAGATGTTTGTTACTACTTAAGTGGAAGCTACCTCTTTACAACTAATGTCCTCCAAGGAATTGCCAAAGGGAATGCTGCAGCACAACCATTAGGTCTTACTTACGTGAGACAAAATTTAAAAAGTGCAGTGTATGCTTTGATTTCCATAACACCAAATGAATGAAGGATCTTAGTAAATAACAAGGAGTAAACAATCAATTCTGTGGCCTAATTTTTCTTCTGTGTTTCAACAAGTACTGTAGACTCCCTTTGTTCTGTTAGAACTGTGGATAAATGCGGTATCTAATCCATCTCTTTTCTACAGTGTTCTATGGCTCTTTAGTTGCAGACTGGAGGCGTCTCATCTAAAGCACCATCACTTTGTCATTCTGGTGTCTGAGTAGCTCCTTGTTTTGGATATCTCAAAGGTGTAATACTCTCTACCATACTTTTTAAATAATGATGAAAATATCCTCAGGGAAAGTAGCCTTATTTCACCTCCTACATAAACACTTCAAAAATTAAAGAAAAATTGCTATGGTTTATGAGGCCAAAGCTCCAAAGAAAGTAACTCACTTCTTTAAAGCCATTTGCAAAATAAATGGCATAAATGTACTGAATAAGGTAGGAGGAAGAGACAAAAAATTATATTTATAGAATACATTCTGACATTGTTCTGAAATGGAACAGAAACTAGGATAAATGCAGCTTTTGAATGTCTTCTTTCCAAAATTATTTTTACTTGCCAAATCATGAAAAAAGAAATAAGGCATCAGTTTTCAGTCTTAGTGGAAAGTTTCTCATTTTCATTCTTCTCATGTATGAATGTTGACAAAAGGCATTAAAATAACTGAGAACACAAACTGCTGAATGGTATATACAAGACATGGAAGGTTACACAGGAAATTTTATCTTGTTTGGGGGACATCTGGACAATACTAGGAGAATATTCTACATTCCAGAGATGAACTGCTATGAAGGAATTTAGGCAGTTTCATTCATTATTGCATGTTCAGGTTGGCAGAAATGTAGTTATTCATCAGAGTGAGGGACTATCTCAATATGACTGAGGCTTTAGTAAGAAGAATGCTGTGAATCCGAGATGGAAAGGATTAAATGATGAGCAAATATTAAGACTAAGCATGCCACCAAAAAGTGAAAGTTAGAGCAGAAGCTAGACAGATGTTGTGACATGTTGAACACACCAAATTCCTTTTAATGTCTGTGGGAACTGCTCAGCAGTAACTAATAGGATTAAGTGTTAGGATAAAAAGACACTTTATATCTAGTGAGTTATGTGAATAGTTTTTTTATTTCCTCACTAGTCTTTTCCACAGACTTTCCTTTGACATTTGACTTGACAAAATGCTTAATCAGTCTCCCTCACAAAAACAGAACTAAACCACAATTTCCCATTTGTTAAAGTTATCTGCAGTAATCTACATAATAATATAAAATCATCTAAAATATAAACAGGCAAAGTAAGAAAGAAGAAAAAAGTGACTTAAGAAGGACAGCATGAATTTGACAAGGCTGAAAATTATATATTTGTTCCTAAATATTAACTTATTACAAGCCATTTTAAGGTGTACGGAGCTAAAGAATTTTCACAAAAAATATTCTTCATATAATTTGGATTATACTAGGTCCTTTGTCCTAGTTCAGCAGGAGGGGCCAGTTATCACTGTGTGGAGGTGATCAAAGCTATGTATTCTACCCACTCTATTCATTTCCCAAGAACAATGGACCATTTGCAGCAGCTGCCCAGGAAGTCATTAGCACCTTCACACCCAGCCTGAGGGGGTGTGGCTGCTAATGGGCCATCAACAGTTCAACAATACCCCGTGACTCACAGAGTTAATCACCCATTGTGTGAGTCCCCGCCCTGGGGGTGGGACTGGGTCCTCCCTGAGGGTACATAAACGGGGCTCAGAAGAGCTCGAGGACAACTGGTTGGATCCAGAGGAGCAGCAGGACCTCGACAGGAGGAAACCACCACTCCCTACCAGATCACAGCCATCATCTGCCCCAATAGGTCAGAGAGCCCAGCACTCGGCCAAGTAGGAGGACGAGGACACACACTCTGATCTCGGCATCACTAGATGCTAGATGGTGTTCCTCTTTTCCCTTCTCAATTCGACTGTTTTCATCCGTGAGCATTCATAACCATCACAAGGTTTGCGTGAGGGAAAAAGAGGTGGGAGAAAGCTCCGGTTTCCCTCCCCCTGCGGACACAGGATTGTTGATGCTTTGTTTTCCATATTTCTCTCACGGGAACTAACCTGGGAACTGCCTGCTACCTCGCCTGAGGGAGAGAACCCAGCCGGCCGGGCGCGACAGCACCACCTGCCATCTGTGGATATAATCGCATTTCCCTTTTTGGGAGTAGCCAAGAGGACCTTTTAGACTGTTTTGCCTTGTCATTTTGGGGTGGAGGGGTTTGTTGCAGACTGTTGTTGTATATATATATGTGTTGTGGTTAAGAACTGTTATCTTTTCCTTTACATATATTTTTCCTAATTAAAGTTCTGTTTTCTAAATTTAAAGGAGAGGGATTATTTCTTGGCCAACATAGTTATCTTAGTTCTCTCTCGAACTAAGACATCCTTAAACATGGAAGCACCTAAAAAAATACTGTACTGTGAATCAGTATAGACTAACAATTCCCATGCACACTCATGTCATCTGCATGTACATCAGACACTTCCTGTGTCATCACCATCTGAAACCGTGTCCTCACTATACATTATCTGTCAAAATGGCAGCTACTGTGTTTCTTCTGTTGCAGCCTATAGTTCACCAGTCACTGATTTAAACTACAGTGATTATTGACATACCTGGCTATGAGCAAACTATACCATTTTTACGAACTTTTGAAACTGTCATAGTAAAAACAAAAAATGTCCTATGTGCTAGAAAACACACCTAATTAACTAGGTGAGGAACAGGTAAAATTAATTCTTAACATTACTAAACTATGGACATTTGGAAAGGAAATTACATAGATATTTCTTTCTCTTTCAAAGTCACACATTTAGAAATGAGGATGACACTTGCATATTTTATGGTAGGCATTAAATTTAGAATAAACATGCATTTTTTCTCAGAGATAGCATGATTGCTTGCATTTTCTCCTCTCTTTGAGCTGGGTGGATGACCCCCTGATCTGCACTACTTCCAGATGCAAAATTCTAGTCTACAGATGTCTTCAGAATTGGCACTACCTACCCTAGCCTTGCTTGTTATTTGTTTGTCCTTCCGATGGTGATCAAGTTTTATTAGGTTAAGGTTCTGCTGTTCGCCTTAGGTCAAATAGCTTACTTATGACATAACTCTTCTGATGTCAGTAGATTTCAGCTGGAGGAGGTCTGGAGTAAAACACAGAGTAAGCTTATAAAATTTGTAGAAATCTGCAACACCAAATCTTTGCTTCCTGTCTATACTACATCATTTTTGTAGCTGAAGAAATTTATCACTGAAATATAAATTCTTAGGTGGTGTTAGCCTATCCTAACTTCCTTTCTTCAAAAACAAGATTTTTTGAAAAGGAGGCATTCTTACACCAATTACATCATGGGTTGAGAGGTTTTCAAAGCACAAGAATTTTGAAAACATAAAAGCTTGGGGTTTTTTCCTATCCCCATCTTTGCAAATGTTTGTTCTTACCATTTTCAGACCATTTCTTTTTTTAATTTCATAGCAGCAGACAAGATACATTAACTGTCACCTGCAGTAGGAAACACAAAGTAAATCACAGATGGAAAAGGTTTATAAAAATTACTCAATTGTCACATAGCGAATAAGCCGTGAGTAGGCGGTAGCAAATCTGAAAAGAACTTTATGCTTTGGAATAAATGCAAAAACTGACACATTGAACCTTTTTATAATTCCCATTTTTAAGTATAAAATAAAATAATCCAAGTGCAGTGAAAGTACCCTACAATTGACAACAATTACCAGCTGTTCTGGGTTATCGTGTTCTTTTTAGTTCTGTTTGATTTGTTTATTTGACAGATACTTAACCTTTTTTTTTTTTTTTTTTTTTTCTGCAAGATACCATACAGAGATTACTCAACTTTCCAAAAGGAAAAGTTGATTAGACAAATCAGGAAATGAATATAAGGGATTGAGAACCCCATGACCATTAAATTTGACAGAAGTTCACAGTGCATGGAAGCAATATGTCTATATATTACTGATGAATATTCTAATGCAAATCTGTTAAGTTTATTTGAAGAGCTTTTGTTGCACAATTGTGACACTGAGGCACAGATTGTTGCTAAATGAGTCCTTGACTTAATCAACAGGCAGCAACCTAGATTGCAGAACTGTGAGGAAAGAATTATGGTTTGATTCAGTCTAGTGCCACATCTGAGATATTTAAGGGTTTAAGAAGGGAAATGATTCACTGTCTATATGTGTACAGTGCTCTGTGCATTCTGTAATCAACATAGGAAAAAATCTAGCTGGTAAAAATCCCATGGTTAGGTTAAGTTTACTCTCCTAGGTAGTTCTAAAAGGTATCAGGGAACTATAGAAAATGGTCCAGTCACACAGAGATGGGTTCAAGCAGAATGCTACCTTTGTGTGCCATCAGCTTCATTGCCTCATGCAGAACCCAATGTATTTAAGCCACCCTCCTCAGAAAGGAGAAGATTCCTGCTACAGAAGTGCAACCCAAGCACAGCAACTATTTCTCAGATCATAGCAAAGACTGTAATGGCCAAATTTTTCCCCTTTAGCCAATCTCCCAGCTTGAAAGTGCATAGTCATGCCTGAAGTTAGTTAAGGATTTCCCTTTCCACCATTCAAGAACCATCCACTAGGCAGACAAAGAATTGAGGCTCCAAACTCTGCCTCTGCCACAAGTTATTACAAGTGGCTGTCAGTACAGAGTGCTTCAGTGGAGGCGAAGAGAGTGAGGTGTCACTCAAGACGAGACTACAGAGTTGAAACCAGTCTAGCCTGGAGGCACAGACATTCTGTAGGTTCTCCTATGGTGTTATAGCCACCTGTTCCTAAAGTGCTCCAACAGGAGATGCTAAAGAGAATACTGATTAAGTCAGTCCAAACTCCTCCTGGGGATTCTTGTTTCCTTTAATTTTTCCAACACACTGAAGGGTGAGATGGACATAAGGCAAGACTGGGGACATACTGTGCTATGTTAAATTTCCCATCTTCTATCTCAATTTCTCAGGAATCATCCTATCATGAAGAAAACTTCTGCCTTCCTGTATGTTTTACCTTTCCTGTACACTTGAAATTGACAGAGAACAAAGGCATACTGCAGCCTATCTGCAAGCTTTCACTGAATTGTGAATAATTTTGGACTGCTTTAATTTTGGACTGTTTCTGGCTAAGCAGTATTATGGGAAATGATATTGTATGGCAGTCAAATTAGGTAGAAGATGCAACAAAAAGAATGTTAAGAGTTTTCCATAGAAAAGGAAATGTTTGCATTGTATTCATGGCAAGGTGAAAGTTTCAACTAGCACATCTAGTCATTCTTTGCACAGCCCTTATTCATACTAGTCCTTCAGTAGAACAGTCCAGTCTATGTTACAAAAGCTTGGGTTTGAATCTTTACATGAAACAAGTTAAATTATAAAGAAATCCAGTTTAACTCTATCCCAGTGCTATGGTCCAGCTGGCTGCACTAATGCTTATCACATTAAAACAGTGAACTGAAACATAGTCTAATCCCTTCTGGCAATTGATGTATGTAAATTCTTGAACTAAAGTAAAATGTCTTTGAGAAAGTTCATTCCGACACGCCCAGCTGGTATGAACTGTTTCTTCCCTCTTTTTCTTCATTGACTAAAGGCCCATTCAATATTAAAATACATTCTGTATTATTATAGTTCTTGTCTGTAAGTCTGGACCAGAAGTCTCTGAGTGTTAAGGGTAATCTCTGCATCTGTGCAACCCTAATTTGAAGATTCAGAAGGCTACTTTTCTAAAGCTGGACTTTTTGATATCTGTTACTATCCTAATGTTGGTTTGTTATACTAAACTGCCCCCTTGTGTTTTATGACTAGAAGTGAAAACTTTTTGGTGTGCAAAGTGAAAGGGCTCATGGTAGGTAAATATTTTTCTAAAGATATGCTAGCACATTTTGAAAGTAACACTAAAACTTGGTCTGGAAACCAAGGGGTTTTATATAAATATATCCATACTAGCAATAATCAGTGCTTAGCAGAAGTAAAGTTTATTTTGAAGCTTAATAGTGTAAAAATTACCAAAATAATGTACTGTCCCTTAAAACAGGGAGGAAAATTGGTCAACAATATGATAGGATGAGGGCCACAATCAATTTAAGCTAAATAAATAAATCTCCATCTAAAAGGCATAAGCTTCTCCTTTTGCAGGTCAATATCAGATAATTTAGAAGATGAAATATGTTCAATGAATACCACACTTGAACTAATCTCAAGGTCAAGCTTTTAGCAAACTTTTGACTAGATAACAAGATATACTGTAATGAAAAGTAAACCATCACAGTGGAGCCTCTATCAATGAGAAAATACATGAACTAAAACTGATTAATCAGTTCAGGGGGAATCAGAGCAACCTCTCTGAATCCTCATTTTTGAAATATGGACCCCCCCAAAAAATGCCCTTCATATTTATGGATGAATTGTGATTGAGAAGTATTAACATACTGTTTGAAAACCAGTTCCCTTATTTTTTTGGTATCAAAAATTATCATCAGTCAAGAGAAAAGTTTGACAATATTCACCTTAGTGACAGAAAGATAAAAATGGCAGCCACTGATTGCCTATTCAAGCAAGGGAGGATTTCCAACTTTTCCTGTGGAACTTCATAAAGAAACAAATTAAAACGTGGTTATATGTTGGGAACATCTGGAAACTGTCTATCAAAGAGAAAGATGTTAACAAGCCAGCCGGCCTTGGAGCTGCAAAGGGAGAAAAGAAAGTCTCTTCCTCAAACCATGAGAATTCACAAAAGAAGAGATAATTCACAAGACTTGTCTAGTAAATCACTAGCTTAGTTTAAAAGCCCTAATTGTTTTAGGTTTGTAATTAGGTTGCAGTTATCTGTAAGAATTCTCTTCTGTTCTTGTCTAAACACTATGATACATAACCACCGAGAGCCCCGCTCCTTATCCAGCACTAATGTTATCTTGTTACACCTACTAACCCTATATATTGTGAAACATGCTTTCAATAAAGGTTTTCAGTTATTTCCTTCTAACTGGGAATGTCTAGATTTTTAGCCATCACAGTTATAGGAAACACTCTACATTTTTCTCTTAAAAAAAGCAAGTAGATCAAACAGAGGTGGTTTTTATGGATGGATGGATTCCCAACTGCAACCTTCAGTGTGGAATGCTTCTAGTTTGATAAAAAAGGTAACAATAGTATTTACTAGTAATAGTTTTTGGTTGAATTCCAAACCAAACTCAAAGTGTCTTCTACATGCCCAGGAAACTTTTAAAAAACAGGGAATTGTCTTCCTGTGGCAATGTAATTTCAATAATACCCAAGTTCTACAACATAACACAAAAGCTTAACTTAATGATGAGAGAGTACAAGTTTGGGTGCAATGAGTGAAGAATGGTATTCACCTTCAGCACTTTCCTCTCAATTATATTTTATGTGGAATCACATTTGGAAAAAAAATAGATTTTTTTTTTTTTTTAAGAATATGACTCCCTAAAAACATTCAGTATTTTGCAATTTGTGTGCCCTTACACTGGTGCCAATGAGGCTACTGACATGAATAACTATTCACCAGGGTGAATGAGGAATCAAGGTTCACAGACAATAGAACAAGTAGTGACATTAGCAAACATTGTATTTGGAAACAAGATTTTAAGTCGACAAGAAATTATGGTAAATAGAGTCAGGTCTTAAGCTAACACTGTAATAGGTATTGTAAAACAGAGCATGTGCTACAAAAATATGAGTACCAAGGAAAAAGGTAGCCTCTTACCAGTACAAGAACACATAAAGTATGTAGTTCTGGAAGAATAATAGCCATCCTAAAATTATTCTGACTATGAAACTATGTCCTTCTAACTAAATGGGAAAGCTTATAGGATTAAATTCAGTGGAATTCATATTGCATTAAAAATTTATTAGGGCCAATTTTTAAAAAATAACCACCTTGCAGAATAAAATTATTTCCTTGACTTTCTTGAAAAGAACAGAACTCTAAAGGCTACATTTTAATTTGAATTACATTTGCCCATGTTTTAATTGATCACCTATATTTTTTAATTCAATGACAAAATATTTGCTTTGCATCATGTCCCAGACTGCATTTGCATGCTCCTCAAGTAAATTAGATCTTTTGATGTGGTCACCAGCAATTAAATGGAAGAACTGAGTCAGACACAAGGAGTAAGTGAGGCTCAACATTATTAATTACCCTGCTATGTCAGGTGCACTGCAAACACAAGGCAATGTGACTGATACAAGAACCTGAAGGATCACTTATGCCATCAGAGGATTTGGTGTGATTTTACCAGACCAGTGTCAGAATATTTCAGTGCTTCCACACATTTCTACAAGACATATAGACTGTGGCAAGAAGGAGACCGTTTCTTGGAAAGTCTTCTTCATTAATCCCAGAGAAGCTGAACATTTAGTTCCCTGAAAGTTGCAGTCTTTTCCAGGTTGTTGCTGCTGATTCTGACCTTGCAATAAATACAGTGACAATGAGTTAAGCAGAGAGTGTAACCTGAGGGAGAGAAGAGATTTTCAGCATCCTCTAGGAAAGCCAGATGGATGACTGTCTGACCCAGGCAGGTCACAGAGTAATGGTAGTGCAGAAGAAAAGGTTTCACAGAAGGAATAAAACATCTTTCAATGTTGGGTATGCAAATGAAAGTCTCTAGGCTTAAGGTAGGCATGGATTAAATTCAAGACACAGGAGAAAACTTCAGTGAAGGAAAAGGTGGTTTGTTGACACACCTAATGGTTCAAAAAATATTGCAAGTAACAGATGAGTAAGGGCCCAGTGGAATAATGCTCAAATGATATTTGGGGACTCAAAGAGGTACCAGAGGACAGAGAGCTGAGTCTACCAGAAACTAACCTCTGCCTCTCATCCTAAAATGTTAGGACACTTTTTAATTCTATATGAGAAGATCATGGCAGAATACAGCATATTGGTATCCTTTCTCTTCAAAATTATTATCACTCAAGCTTTTCATATTGCACTTATACTTCTGCCTATCCATTTCAATCACTGTTGTTCAGATAACAAGCAAAAGTAGTGAAATACAAAAAGACAGGAATGGGTACATAAAGAACAGTCAGCTAAGTGAAGACCTAATCATTATTTTTAGAAGCCAGCTATTTGCAGTGCACTGTGCACATAGTACTGGATATTTCATTTCTATGACAGATCAATTCAATACACCTTTTGCTAGTCTGACTCATCTGGGCCTTCCAAAGATAGTGTTGGTAAAACTCACTTTAGCACACAGAACATTAAATAAATACTGAAGTGGATTGTGGCTAGCCAAGATGTTCCAACAGAATTTTTGAGATTCATATATATTTATGGGGAACAATCTACTCATATCAAAGGAAAGAGTGAAAAATGACAGCATTGTGCAGTCACACTAGTGTTGAATTTTATCTCTAGCATCTAAACTTAATTACATATTCACTGGCATGTAATTTGACAGAGAAATATTTTGGTTTTACTACAGGGAGAAAAGCACACAAAACAATTGTTCGTAAGGAACTTGGAATACAGTTAATGAAAAATCTTCTTTCTGCTAAACATGAAAAAAAGACTACAGAATTGCTAGTTGTGCTAACACACAATTAATTTGGGAAACTAGAATATTATATATCATTCTAACTAATATTAAGCAATAAACCTTGAAAGAAGGAAGATATAATATTGTCAAAGGAAAACAGAGGTCACAATTTGAACATGGAAATCATTGGCTACAGACTGACACACAGGAAAGATAGTTCAAAATTCTCCTTATTCCTAGAGTAATACCACAGACCACTTTAGCATTTTTTGCTTACCCAAACAGCAAACCAGAAAACATTAGCTTACATTCACAGGTATGATCTATGTTTTAAACAGGATGAGAAATGTATGTTCATACAATGAGATATTACAGGACAAGCTTATGAGCTGTTGCAATTTGATTGATTTTATTCATGCTTCTATCCCCTTCAGTCTTCATTTCTTTCCTTTCACAACCAAAAAAGATCTTGTACAGAACCACTTTATACATCTGCTTTTTAGAATGTGCATTTGAAAATTTATTGCAATTTGCTAGCTGAAAATTAACTCAGTATGGAAAAATAATTATTTTTTTCCCATCTAAAATCATTCCTAGAATACTTCTGTTGCTGCACTTTTTTCCTCATCTCTCATCCCTACCTTTGACAATACCTTTGGGAGTAGCTAGCTATTAACAACAGCTCCTTATTTTCATTAGGAGCCACTATAGGCAACGAGCTCTGAATTGGTAATTTTCCATAAACATTAACTCCCTGACAATTCTTTCACTATTCTGGTAGCCAGAGTCAATGTTGGAAATTTTCTTCAATTTATGCTCCAGCCTATTCTAAAAGGTCTGACAGTGTGAATGCATGTCTGTTCCTTTCCTGTCTACTAACACTCACAACACTGTCTTAATCCCCTTTTTGGTCCTTTTAAGAGAAAACCATCAAAAACAAGCTGACAAACTATGTCATCACGGGATGGCACTTAGCAAATTTAATGGTACTCTTAGATGGCTCTGAAAGAGAATCTAGAAGAAACTTCTACATAATCACATTGACTTCCTTGAAATAGCCAGCTATACATACTTTCACGCTGCAGGAAGAAAAGGGTGTACACTTTTTCAGGCAGCATGAAGGAAGATGCCAGAGGGAAAAAAAGAGTAAGTAGGTGGCCAGTAGGAAGATGGGTCAGGCATGGTATTTCCAAGGCCAGGAGCCTCATCAGGGCTGCTTATAACCTAACAGCATAGGCAAGGATCAGATGATCTGCCCAAGAAGGAGAAAATGAGATCTTGTGCTGATTTCATGGGAACATCTTTCTGCTTCTGAGAGCAGGAACTGTACTAATGGGTGAGGAGACAAGCAGCAGGTGTGGGCATTGCACAAAGCTGTGATATGGTGGCATGAGGGCTGCGAGTTTGTTCTGTCACAGGATGGTTCCTTCCCTTCCCCCACCGTCAGAAGCAATCTGGCAGGAGAAGCCCTTTCTCAAGGAGGTAGTGTCTGTGCACGAACATGTATGCCAGGCACTGAAGTGAAGTGCTCCTTTGTCTTGTTAAATAGTCCCCGTCTTGTTCTGGAAAATTATAGTTCTTTTCTCTGATTATACCTTTCTTGTATCTTTTCACTGTGCTCAAAGCTGTCTTGATGGTAGTAGCTCAGCTACTCATGTCATTCCTTTCTGCAGGAAAAATACTCTCTCTTCCTTGTCAGCCACTTTCCCTGCCTGTGCTGTGCAAGATTTCCATACTTGGACTATTAAATTTCAGATATTTTCCAGCTAAATTTTAATCTATGCTTATAAGAATGCAAATTCTTGTTACACACTGCTCACAGAATTTTGTAATGCCTTTACACTCTTTCAGTGAAGGAAATGCCAGAGTGGTAATGCAAATATATTTGAGAGATTGGACTGGAAAACATGAATTCATTATCATCAATTTTTTATGTTTGACAAATTTGCACCACCTATTTCCCCCTTGCTTAATCATCAAATGAGTATTGCTGGATTAGAATACTTTACATTTCTTAATTTATATTTAAAAGTGTGTCCAGTCTCTTTTACTTTGCAATTTGCACACTCATTTTGTACTTTTATTTTGATTTTTACATGTATGTAGTATGACTTTGTACTTCACTGAATTCAAGAAAGCACTATGAAATGGGGACATTCAGAAACACTTTTTTCTCCTGCACAAACTTCAGCCATGGGCCAGCTATTGGGAAATCTGTCTTCAATCTTCTTCCTTTCAGAATCTATTTCTCTTGAACACAGCAAACAATTCTGATATATTATGGTCACAGAAAGAAGACTCATGTTGTTAGAGACAGTGATCTATTTGGTAGGAGGTCCTTAACATCAAGAATGAAGTGAACAGTATAGCCATTCAATAGATATTTTCTTTGGATGGCCTGAATCCCTTGAAAGGCTCACGTGCTAAATTTTCTGTCTTCTAGGGTTTTTCTAGTGTTGACATGTTCACTTCTTGATAAAGGACTATACTATAGGTGCTATCAAGCAATTCTATCAGTTGAAAGAGGACTTTGCTGGTTCAAGTTACAATTAGGCAAGCTACCAAAAAGACTATTCATTTGAGAGAAGACAGAAAGAAGCAGAATATGCTTGGTATTAATAAACTAAGGACAGAAAAATAATTGAATCTGTTAGAAATGCTATAGTCTCAGTGGTCAGGTACTGTCTGTGGAGCATCTCATCTACCTGACTTATTGATGTGGGGCCCCAGATTCCCCAGACCTCACTGCAACAGGAGACCATGTGCTGTGTGGAGAATCTCACTCAAAGCACTTCTCCCTTCTGCAAAGAGAATGGATGTCAGCAGCAAGTCATAGGATGAGGATTAAAAGCAACAGCACAGTACTGTAAAAGACAATGATTGAAACAGCGTATGCTTTTGGGGAGCATAATAATAATAGACCCAAAAAATCACGATTCAAACGAGCTGCAATCACAGCTGCAGATTGATCTCAGGCAGGAGCCTGAGACAAGAGACTGTGAACTGCTGACCCATGACAAAGGTCCCCCAGACATGGCGACCAGACACTCATGGGAGCAACAGGAGCTGAGGACTCCAGACTTTCATGCTTAGACTGTGAGGGTAATAAAACCACAGGGTTTCCTTTTTTTGGGGTCCCTCTCTGCTGGCACCCAGCTCAAGCTCTTATTTTGTTATTGCATCATGATTCAATTATTTTAAGGATTGAGATGTTTGAGACTCTGATATGGGGAAGTTAGGGTCGAGCTGGTAAGGAAACCTGGTCTGGTGTGGGTATGGGATGTGTACTTGGCAAGGGGGCCTCACTCCCAGCTCAAGTAGTGTGGGTGTGACTGCTGGAGTCAGTCCGATGGATGGTCAGACAGGGAAGTTTAACTACACAAATATAGATTTGGGAATGGAAAAAGAAAGTTAATCTTTAAAGTTCCCTCCAATCTAAACAATTCTATGACTGATCTTATTCAAAGGCTACCCTTGCTGAAACAAAACTGAAATTATTAGCAGAACACTTCTTCCCTGAGTAGTCATTTCAGGGGGTTCTGATGTCTTCTGAAGTGCTTCATAACCGGAAGGCAAGAGCAGGGATTTACCATTCTTGACAGAAGAAGTCAATGAACTGATCACTGAAGAGGATTTCCAGTCACAACTGTGATGCTGATTTCACAGAGTTTGGAGCAGTTCCTTCAAATTTTCTGCATTTTATTTCCACTGTTCCTAAAGGGATAATATTTAGTAAATGTTCTGTTCTGTTTCTCTCCATTTCAAGCACTACTTTATTTACAGGTTGAGAATACTTCAGATTATTAAACATAAAGAGAGTAGAGGAGTCTATCCTTCAATCTTTGTAAAGTGTTTGAGAGTGCAGCATTTAACAGTGGAAAAGTTGTTATTTAAACAGAGTATGGATTACTTCAGTTGCAAAGGAATTTATTCAGTTAATTAAAAACATTTCTGTGCTGATATTTGAAACAAAAGGCATTAATATACTTTGAATTAAACATTACATTTTAATAGATTTTAGAATATTGTAAAAAAAAACTTCTAGAATTCAAAGTAAGCAAATATTTCAGCATAAACCAAATGAAGATAAAATTTTATTTCACAGTGCAGAGCACTGTATCCAATAACTGCTTCCAAAAAACTTTTGTTTAGATGAAAATATAAAAACAAGAGTGCTGGAAAAAAGCAAGATATCAATAAACAAAGGCACAAATAGATTGTGACAGGTGTGAATTTTTATGGTGTGGATTGGACTGAAATAAGCCACTGCAGAAACATGCAGTATGAGTAAGTAGATATTGCTCCGGTGAACCTCCTGAAATCCAAAAGCCATGAAACTTTTTATAGCAGATTCTATGTTCAGTCATAGTCTTATCGAAAATTTGGTGTACAGTAAACTTCAGTAAGAAACTACAGGGACCTATTAATGAGAATGTGCTTCTGAACATTTTAAATCATCCTCTTTCTGTTGGACTCCCTAATGTCAGGAATTCCTTTCATATTTTAATTCTGAATTTCTTAATCAGGAATACATGGTGTAGGAAAAAGAGTCTTGCTGCTTTTAGGAGAATAGAATAGAATAGAATAGAATAGAATAGAATAGAATAGAATAGAATAGAATAGAATAGAATAGAATATTTTACTTGGAAGGGGCCTACAATGATCATCTAGTCCAACTGCTTGACCACTCAGGGCTGAACAGAAGTTAAGAGCATTGTCCAAATAACTCTTGACAGGCTTGGGGCATCAACCCCCTCTCTAGGAAGCCTGTTCCAGTGTCTGAAGACCCCCTCAGTAGAACAGTGCTTTCTAATGTCCAGACTGAATCTTCCTGTGTTGTTGATGAACTTAATTCCCCTGAAATATTATGACTGAATCTTGGACAGGAAATGAATCCAGTTTATGTGACCAAGCAGGAATTTCTGAGATCCTAGAAATCCATTTTCTATTTAACTGTTGCCATTAGCAATGCCAAATACATCACAACATTCAGGAAGGTAAAGGTAAAAAATACCCAATCATAACTCTAATTCAAATGTTACAGCAGTCACATTAAAACAACTGAGCGTGAGAACTTGTCTAAGATGTTCTTAATGGAGCTGAGTAATGTTTGCCTGGGGAAAAAGAATATCTTTCAATTACTTCTCAGCTAAACTGGAGTTTAAAGTTAGAATCTAAACACTATAAGACTTAACTTTTAAAACTCATATGCAAAAATGCCTGACTTTTAGGTAACTGTCTCTTCAAAGAACCCAGAACCTGAAACTCAATGCTCATATTACAATCTCTGTTCAGTGTCCTGAGAAAAATAGAAATGGCTATTTGAAGTGGCTATTTATTATTTAAATCTCTCTCTCTAAGGCTACTTGAGGTAGCTAGTGCGGCAAGTAAGAAGCTGCTTAAAGACAATCGTGAGAAAAGAAGGAACACGCAAATGTCTGTGAAATACTGCTACCTTCCACACTTTACATGCTGGGTTAGGGCTTCGCAAAAGTATCTTTCTCCCAGTTACACTGCACCCAAGGTGCCTTCCTGGGAGAAATGTCCACATTATTTTTTCACAAAAGGATTCAATACAGCTCATTAATTTAATTTTATAGGGAGGGTATTGCTACACATCTTTCTTCATACAGCAGCTTGATTATTAGAAGGTTCATCCATACTCTGGACTTGTTTGTTGGTCCTATTGAAACTATAGATATATATTCACATAATCTTTGAACAGTGGTACTACTATAAGATTCTGTAAGCTTTGCTCTGCAAGATTTTTATTTATATTCTGCACATTACTCACTAACAAGGTTATTACAGCTTTCAGTTGTTTCTGTAATTCTTTGGGGAAATATCATACAAGTTTGAATTCCCTTAGGTTGAAAAGAAACTCAATTAATGACCAAACAGTGCACTACCATTGTGTTTTACTTCAGAGAAGAAGGCTATGTTAAAATGAGGAAAGTCTTGTCTGCAAGAAGAGTTACCTAAGAGAATTAAACTCTTTCTAGCAGCATGGAAATTTCTTAAGAATACGATATGACAAACACAGTAATGGTGTACATCATTTACTAAAAAAGAATTGGAAAAGGAAAAAAAAAAGCCAGGTTATTCAGCAAAGCAAAAGATAGTATTGGAAACCAGAAAGTATTTTTCAAAATATTGTTGTGCACAAACAAAGTAAGTGAAAAGCCTCATAAATTTCAACAGTTTAGATGTAAAAGGTACTGCTATGAAGGCCAAGAAAGAGTTTAAGAAGCAAATAGTGAAAAGAATAAAAACTAGCAATAAAACTTTCACCTAAAGCCATAAAAGCAAAAAACCCTCCAGAGGTGCTTGTAGAATAACCAAGATCTGTGTCCTAGCTCAGCAAAGACCAGCAGCTCCCTGAGACCAGGCATCTGAAGACACACAGGATCCATCAGGGTAGGAGCCTCAGCAGCCAGGTCTGTCCTACTGTCCCCAGCCAGGAAGCAGGGCAGGTTTGGGAAACTGGAGTGGCTGGGCAGGTGATTGGCAGCCTGTGTCAGCTCACTAAGAACAAGGCCATTGAGAGGAGCTTTTCATAAATGCTGAGCTGGAATTAGTGAACACTTAAATATAGTCTTCTGGGGAAGATCCCACATATTTTCTGTAATGTCCAAGACACATTCAGTTGTATCAGTTTACTTAAGCTGCTTGAGTTTTCAGTAGTTTCTCAATAGCCATTGCCTGAAGGATGATGTTCTAAGTGACTCCTCAAAAACGTTACCTCAGTGCTTGGTAGTGGCCAAAAATACCAAAACAAATGTTATAATTTGAAAAGATATAAAGAACACTTCAGGCACATGAAGGATAAAATGTCAGAAGCAGTAATCTTCATGGATTCACGGATTGAAAGTAATGCTTGACCATCTTGATAAACTTCTCTGACAAAATGATTGACTTGGTAGATGAGAAGAGAGCAATGGATACTGTTTGCCGTGACTTCACTAGGACCTTTGATACTGTCTCCCCTAAGATCCTCATGAATAGATTGTTGAAGAATGGGCTGAATGAGCAGACAGAGAGGTGGGTTAAAAACTGTCTGGATGGGCCACTGACCACTCCACCAGACCCAAAGTGGGGTGATCAGCAGCACAAAGACTAGTTGGAGGACAATAACTAACAGTGTACTTTGAGTACTAGGCCCAGTCCTGTTTAACATCGTCACTAATGATCTGGGCAATGGGGCAGTGTATCCTTATCAAGGTTACTAACGACACAAAACTGTATGCAATGTCTAATTCACCAGAGATCACGTTGCCATGGAGAATAAGACTTCAGCAGACTGAAAAAATGGGCTGACAGGAAACTCATGAAGTTTAACAAGGGAAAGCACAAAGCCCTTCACAAGGGGAGGAACAAACCCAGCACCAATATGTGTTGTTGTCTAGCAAACTAGAAAGCATCTTGGCAGAGAAGTACCTGGGGGATCCTCGTGGACACCTGGTTGAACATGAGCCAGAAATATGCCCATGCTTCAAAAAAAACTAATGGTATCCTGAGCTGCATGAGGAGTATTCCCAGCAGACTGAGAGCTTATTCTGCCCTTTTGTGCACTGATGGTGAGGTAATACCTGGAGTAGTGCATCTAGTTCTGGACAGCCCAATACAAGAGAGACACAGACTTAATGGAGAGAATCCAAGGCCACAAAGATGATGAAAGGACTTGGAGCATCCTTTCTCTGTTTAGTTTAGAGAAGAAAAGATTCAGAAAGGATCTTATCAACATATTTAAGTACTTGAAGGGAGAGTGGAAAGAAGGCAGATTCAGTGGTGCCCAGCAATAGCACGAGGCAATGGGCACAAACTGAAACTCAAAAGGTTTCCTCTGAACATCAGGAAACACTTTTTCACTGTGAGAATGACTAATTACTGGAAAATCCATGGTATGGTTCACATGCTGAATTTGTGTGCATTCAGACCTCTTTCTCCTCTCAGAGAAATATTCAGTCATACTCTACATGTTTATGAAAAAAAGTGGAAGATAATAAGTCAATAGATGGAAAATCACTTTTTATAGTAAGATTTCATGCAGAGGTGGGGGATGTTTGCAAAGACTAAAGAAATCAGTGCAGTTTAATTATGCTGTCTGTAAATGCAATGTGTAGGATGTAGAGAGGAGCAGAATAATCAGGATTGTCAGCTTGAGGAGATGAACCTTTTTTCCAGCTTCTTCATCTATTAGACTGAACACTTATCATCACTGCATTTTTCTTCTGTCTGAAGGGGCAGAGATCTTCTAGAAGACTAATTACTTCTAAACGGTGTAAAATCATCATCTCCTTCAGCTGTGATCTTCCTTCTGCCACACCATCCTCTGCATTGTATTTACAGTCTAAGCATTTGAGCTTGTACTAAAATCCCTGTATTCATCTCCCCTGAAAAACAATAATTCCTATGAGAAAATGTGTTTTTCTGTTTGCTATCATCCTTTTCAACTATGAGATTAAATGCTCCATGGAAATCTTTCAATGTGAACATACTTGATGCCGCCTCCTAAACAATCCCATTTTCATTGCTCACATAAATCAAGACTGATCAAATCAAGAAAGGTTGAAGGCTGGAAAACCTATGTAATGTAAGCATTAATGCAGTATTAAACAACTGGAAACAGAACTCTAAAAAGATAGATAGGGAAGTAAGGAACAGAGGGATGTAATTTTTGAACTGTAAAAGATTCAGGTAAAGGCAGCAAGGATTATCAAAATAGTGCTCAACTCCCAAACAAGCAGACAATGCCATATTAAAAATGGGATAGGCTGAGACCCTTCAACCTGGGCAAGAGGTGTCTTACACAGATGTAATAGAGGTCTACAAAGTCAGGAGTGTCACAGATAAGGTGGATAAGGATCAACAATTTATTGTCTCTTCCAGCAAAAAAATCCTGGTCCATCATATGAAGGCAGCAGGAATCAAATTCAAACCAAACAAAAGTAAAGGATTGTTCTCTGAATGGGTATCAGAGAAGTAGAACAGTGTGTCAAAATCTATGCTAAGTGCAAGAAATGTACACAGATTCAAGGAGAAACTGAACAAAACTTGAAAGAAAGATCAGCTGGAAAGTTAGTAAACAAATCACATCAGGCTCATGAATTTCTCTGACCTGAACATAGCTGAAGGCTGGGAAGCATTTCAGGGATATAGTGTATATATTTTTCCAGTTATTTTTCCTTAGGCTTTCTCTCCTGCAAGGAATTAAATTCTTTGTTTTACAGGTAGTCTGAGAACAGTGCAACTACAGAGGAGAGTTAAGCAAGAATTTGGTATTTCTTCTCCAAGTCTCAAAGAAAAGTGCTGCCTGGTGAATGATTGGCGTTCTTGATTTATTTCTATTTGAAAGTCTTTTTTGAAAGTCTGTTTGAACCTTAAAAAACTATCATACTTCATACCAATGAGAAAACCATCTCAACAGGAGAAGACAAGCAAATAAAACAATTAACATTACATAAACAAAATGTTATTGCTTAAGAAAATATAATTTTGTTACTACAGCTCCTAGTATTTTAATTTAAAACAGTGATTAAAGCCAGAGTCAACTGAATATAGCCAGCAGACATGAAGAACCATTAGAAATTGACATCTCAATAAACTATGCTCTGATGTGAGAGGCATCAGAGACACCACAGACTTATCAGACATAGAAGTTAAATAGTTCAGGCTTATTATACCGACTAAGGGAGCAAAATGAAGAAGAAAAAGTAAACAAACAAACAAACACACAGACAAGAAAAAAACAAAAGCAAAAAAAAACCTAACTAAAATCCAGCAAAATGTTATTGTAGTAGCATTGCTAAAGGAAGTGTCTCATATAACCCACATAGAAATAGAAATAACACACTAATGATAGAAATTCTGTTTCAAAACAACCAGCACATGCCCACTCTCTGGGTAAATTTACATGCTTTCCTTATGGAGGATGACAGACAACATTTTAATTATGAATAATCAAGTTAATCAAGTTAAATTTAAGGTTCATTTCTTGCATTTGTTCAATATGAAAAGGAAAATACCACATTAACTAAACTCAGGAACAGTAAAAAGGTCACATTTTTTGAATCATGGCAAAAGTATCTCAGATTCCATAAAAAATTTCATCTTTCAGTATGTGCAAATGTATGTATGTATGTACATGCACAGGTCATGTTCCCACAAAGTGTCTGCATAACTCTCTTCTTTGTGTGTGCTTGAAGAAGTTTAGACTTTAGCAATATTTGGATACAAAAAAAACCCCTCTGGAACAGATGTTATTAAAGACAACTCCCAGGGGACTTGTAAAATTTAAATTTTTATTCTGAAAAGTGCCTTTATGGTCACAGAAAGTAAAAAGAAAAAACTATTCATCAAATCTAACCCCAAGACCTCCTAAGCAGCACATATGCTGAGTGGCAGTACAACATGTGGCCGCCTCACAAAGCTTCTGCCATGGGGCTTCTCTCTGCCATGGTGTCTTAGTTCGAAGGAGAACTAAGGTATCTATGTTGGCCAAGAAATAATCCCTCTCCTTTTGAATTTAGAAAAAACAGAACTTTAATTAGGGAAATATATATATATAAAGAAAAGGATAACAGTTCTTAACCATAACATATATATATATATATATATATATCCAGAAAAGAACCAAACAACAACAGTTTGTAATAAACCCCTCCACCCCCCAGAATAACTAGGCAAAACAGTCAAAAAGGTCTTTTTTGGCTACTCCCAAAAGGGGAAATGCAGTTATATCCACAGACAGCAGGTGGCGCTGTGGCACCTCCACCGCAGGCCACTCTCTCCCAGGGGTTGCAGTAATATTTACGGACAGCAGGTGGCAATGTCGCGCCCGGCCAGCTGGGCTCCCTCAGGGTGGTGGCAGGCAGTTGGTTCTCAGGTTGATTACCGTGAGAAAAAATGGGAAGGCAAAAAGCATCAACAATCCTCTCTCCGCAGACGCACGAAACCGGGGCGTTCTCCCTCCTTTTCCTCACAGTAAATTGGTGGTGTTTATAGTTGCTTACGGATGAAAAAATGGTCAAGTTAGAGAAGGGAAGAGGAACACCATCCAGGATCCAGTGATGCCGAGATCTGGGGAGTGTGTGTGTCGTCCTCCTCACTCCGCCAAGAGCCGAGCTCACTGACCTGCGCAGAAAGCCAGAAACACCAACCCCTTCCCCCTCTCTCCCCTGCTGGGGGAAGATCGAAAAAAAAGACCTGGCCAAAGTAGATAATATCAGCGTATGCATGTCTTTTGTCTCCTTTGTTAAACATCTTTACCACTATTTGGAAGGAATTCCAGCTTGGGTTTGAAACTGTAACACATGGGGCTTCCTGCAGTGTGTAACTGGGCATTTTCAAAGCTCTTCGGGGCACCACACTATTGCACAGGCAATGATGGAGCAGTGAAAACAACTGCACACATCTGCAGGCCTGTGAAATGTCAGCCTGGCATTTCCCATCCCACCCCAGCCAGGAGCTGGGACAGGGATGGCCCAGCCCTGGGCATCAGGCACCTTCCCATAGATGGGGACTGGCCAAGGCCAGGCCAGGGTGCCAGATCACGTGTGGTCCTGGTTCAGCAGGGCCCATGGCTGGGCACATGGATGTGGGGTGGCAGGGGCTATAGCTCAGCTGGGCCCAGATGAGATCCACAGCTGGAAGTGTCCCTGCTGGTCGAGGGGCTGGCCCTGCCCATGGCCACCTCACAGCTCCTGGAGCCTCTGCCCCCTTCACCAGCTGTGCCCACCTGGCTCTGGGCCCTGGGGGCCAAACCCCAGGGACAGGGGTGCTCTCAGACCCTTCACACCTTTACTGGCCAAATTTCCCAGTTTTTATAGGAGCTAAGAACACGTATTTAAAAAAAAATATTTATATTTCAATATGATTTTTATTTTTATAAACACACCTGCGAAGTAGAAGTAGATTTAGTTAAGTGCTAACAATTTTCAGTAACACCAGCCTTCCTGAGCCAAGAAAGGAGTTGGAGTAAAACTGCTAAGAAATGAAGCATCAGTCTAGCTTTCTCTGAGGTATTAATAAAGTGCCAGCCTGGGCTCTCAGAGCACTTTCTCTTGGACTGACTGCTCCCTCTAGTCTGGTCAGATCCTTCCCACACTTCATCTCAGTGTCATTGTGCTCCCTTGGGGCTCAACATCATTTTCTTCCCTAGCAATGACTATCTTCCTTGCCGTTACAATTCAGCGTGAAATAAAGTCAAGTTCACTTGAAAAGAAAGATATAAAAACCACAAGCAGCACATTAATATTGCTGCCAGAATTACTAGGTAGGTTTCAGAGCCTGACATGCAGTAGAACCATGATGCACTTGCCATTGTTGGTCTAGATTGAAATGAACTTGGAATCAGAGACTTGTCCAAATAAACAAAACAGTGCCAGGGTCTAGACATGGTCCTACTATTATTTTAAACGTTAACACAGCATCACTTGTGTTAACTAGGATTTTCCCAGGAGTTCCTGGCATCACAGTGTTCCAACAGCTTTAGCCACCAATACAGAGAACACAGCACTGAAATAGCCACAGCCTTTCTCATCAGGTTCAGTGCCAGAAGTAAATCTAATATGTTGACTTATGAAAGGATCTGATATATAAATTGTCATTCAAGGTGTCCTGTTGGACAGTTATCTTGAATTCTAAGTATGAGCACTTTTTAAATGCTACACAATTTCTTCTATGATATAGGTATATAGTAGTGAAAGTGTTCACATGTAAACTGGTCCAGAGCATTAAACACCCCCCGTAATCCGAGTTTCACATTCTCCTGTAGTGGCACTCCTATCTCACACATTGTCATAGTAGGACTGCAGCTGCCTTTCTGGTCTGGACTCCATATGTAAGTCATGATCTGGCATGTGTGACAGAGGAGAAGCTGCTTCTTTACATCTAAAGTGTTGTCTAACCCCTTTACACAGTGTAGAGGCTGCAACAAAGCAGACTGTATCCTTGAGCCAGACTCCTCCAAAACACTTCAGAGCATCAACTTGTCACATACCTCAGTACAATTGTGCTTCTGCATTTTTTATTGCATTTTTTTTGTTTCATTCTGTCATGTTTTAGTCTATTTTCTACTCTCTTTTCACTTACTTCCCTTGTAGTTAATACTTGTTGAACCTTTCATATCTGTACCTTCACTTCTCTTTCTTTTCTTAATCTTTTGCTGTTTTACTCTCCCGCCTGTGTCATCACGCCTAGACCAATCACAGTTCTTCGGACACTCCAATTCTGTTTTTTCTTGGAAGATTCCTATGGAATAATTGTCTTGTTTTTTTCAAAAAGGTATACAAAGCTGTTCCCACCTGAAATCTAATCAGACCTCAGACTTCTCACTGCATTTTGAACTAACATATTGAACTGCTGCAAACCACTTTACTTGCTACTACAAAACACTTTTCTGTTTGTTCCTTAAAATCTGCCAAATTCCAAAATGAAATGTTAAGTGATATCACTATCTCTTTACCACAAAGGCACTGTTCTAGCAGCTAAGGGCTCACTTTTCTCCTGCTGAGAACAAATGAATATTTTCCCTGGAATTCAGTTCTAAAAACATTGATCTCAGTGAAAAATAATCAAGAATATGAAAGTCCAACATAGCAGAATAATCTTTATTTTTTTTTGCTGTTGCATCTTTATTATCTCCATTAATCTGTTAACATATCTTTCTAGTTTGTACTTCATTTCTTTCAGCTTTTCTGATGACTAAACACCATCTAACAAATCAGAGCACAGGAAATGAACACACTTGGTATGTACAAGTGTTTCAAAGCAGAAGAAAATGATGAGATGCACACTCGAGTACTCTTCAGACAATGTATTTCTTCCAGCTTATTTGTTTTGACATTAACTGTACAAATAACATCTTCTAAGCCTGAGCAAACAAACCTCTTTTAACAGCACAACAGATAATGTTAGAAAGTCTAGGGAACATCTGAGATGATCTAGTGTGTTTTCTGTTTTGCTAGATTACTTTTTGAAATATGTTTGGCAAAGAAAATTAATACACAGATCCAAAAACATGTCACTAGATATGCTAATCAATTTGTTCACATCACTGATTTCAGTCATTTTTCATATGTGGATGACATTTGAAGGTTTCAGTTCGAGGAATTTTAAATTCTAGTATAGTGCTCCACTCTGCAACAAAACTTACATACCCATAACTAGAAAAATAGTCACATACTTCAATGAAACCATATGTTACAAAATCATTCTGAGGAATATTTTATAGCAAGTGATGGACAAAGGCAACCAACCAACCACCTGTTTAAAATTTATGATAGACAAGGGAATGACAAAAGTCACATTTTTGTCTCATTTTCAACCATACAAGACTGACAATTTTCTTGAGGGGGACTAAATTTGTCATGGAATAGGGAGGAGATTTAAAAGAACATGTGAGAGTTACTCTTGATAAAGATGTTGATAACTACCTGTATTCTGAAAACAAGCAAGTACTAGATCTCTTTAATAGTAATAAATATAGTCTAGGAAAAAATATTTTCAAGAAATACATTTAAAAGTGCAAACTGGATAGGCTATTGTTGTCCATCCCAAAAACTCTCCCTTGTGCAGCTAACTATTGACTACAAATAAAAAAAATAAATAAGAAATAAAATGCCTACTGTAGACATTATGTTGTATTGCAAGTGAAATTCCTTGGACTGGAAAAATGATCATTTAAAAATAATATTGCATAATATCAACCCAATCTTTTAAGCAATAGCTGCATCTCCATGTGGAGCCCTCTCAGGCTTATAAACTGATCACAAGCCATAATCAGAGTAAAATTGGAACACAACCTATTAACTCATGAATTATAAAAAATACATAGAAGAAACGCAGGAAAAGTCAAACTCCAGGGTAAAACTATTTTTCCTCTAAATAATCTCTAATTTCACAAAAAAAAAAAAAAAAAAAAGAAACTTTTACAACTTATGAATAGGGTTTTCTATTTGTTTGCACAATCTTACAACTATTCCATCTCATGATCATGGAAATTTAAATTTAGACTGTGATAGACTCTGACAATCCCATTATTTTATACAACTAGTCAGCTATGACAGCACTAACCAACAAACCCAAAGAAGGTAAGATACTCAGTGTGATATCTGATACCTGTAGTAGATTAAGTCCAACAAGCATCTGGCTTTGTGTGTGCTTAGAATATAAACAAAGGATTTTTAATTTTTTGGTTTTTTTTTTAAAAATTCCTTTTCTGTTTTCATTCATTTTTGTGTATTTACAGATTTTCCAAACTTTCCAACATAATTTTTATTACCAAAGGGTATAATGATTGCCAGTTAAAGAAGCTGTCCTGTGAATTAAGGTCAGTTATTGTTTTGCTTTACAGGTTCAAAATACTTTTTAATCCCAAATAAATACTAAATGACAAATATAAAATTTACCTGAAACAAATATAAATTTTTGAGACGACACTGCATCAGGCAATTGCTGTCATATTAGTGCAAGATAAAATGTGGAAAATTCTTTTAGTACCGTTACCTGATTTAGAGGAGACCAACTGAAACTGTAACTTGTTTCTAAATATCTGGGAATAAAATTTCTATGTGTTGCAGCAGAACTAAGGCATGAATGTCTAATGCATATTAATACTAATTAAACTGAGCTAAAATATACACTGCAGAATCAAATATTTGTGGTGGATGACTTATCATACGTCTTGATTATTGGAGCAGTTTTGAACCTGTGTCCAACTCCATCTATATGTATTAGTAAGTCCACTTCTGACTGGCAGATTTTCAGAAATTAATTACTTTATTTATGGTCACTGACATGTTGTAAATAATGGAAAGAACTTATGAAAGACACTTCAATATCATTGCTGGCAGCTTCATGAAAGCACAGCTCCATGTGAAGTAGTGATTGCTTGCTTATGAAATACAAAGCTCATCTCCACAAATACAAAGGGAAGGATGAGGGAACCCAAACACTCTGCACCATCTACAAGACCATTTCCACAAACTTAGAAAAGCACAGGGGCACAAAGGCAGAGAACACCCAATATCCCAAGTAGAAAAACTTTCCCTACCTTGCCCTGGGATTGTCCCAGGAGAGCTTCATCCCCATGGGCCATGAGGTGTGCCCATGAGGCAGGGGAAGGTGCTTTCACACAGTATGGGATAGCAGCAAAAAACGTTTTGAGATTGTACAAGACTTGTTATGGGATGTTTGAGGGATGAACCAAAGGTGGTGAAAGAGAGAGGTCTAGGTGGTTTGGGTATGAACAAGCATAGGAATATAAAGGGGTAAAGGGATAAAACAGGCTAGCCCTCATCAGCACACCCATCTTATCATGCCCTGTGTAAGATCAGAGTGAAGGGGCTCTTCCTGCTGGTGCTTGTGTGTGTGCAGGTCTGAGCAGCATGGCTGGAGTGAGATCACATATCACAGGGCCTGTGTGTCTGCGGTGCCAGCAACTGGGGCAGATCAGGGCATGTGATCACTAACAAATATCCAGACTGGATACTACTCCAGACAGGCAGTGCTGTGGTAGCCAGAAGGGTCAGTATGTCACTCACAGGGAGACAGCAGGAGTTCAGTACTAGCAGGACCAGGGTTTGTCCAGGCAAATTGATGAGGATGCTGAGGCTTGGGGAATCTCACTTGTACATGAGCATTTGAATCTGTGACTGAAACAACTGGGAAGAGCAAAGATCCAGGGAATCACTTACAAAGTAGTCACTGTGCATATTGTACATACACATTGTACATGTATGTTCTCATATTTCCTTCTAGCAAATCTTTATTCTTGTTAGCCAGCGATGAAATCTGGATGCAGCTTTTTGTGTCATTTGATGTTTGTGTGAGTGCTTAGTGTTTTCAGTCTGGGTTGGTCGGTGGCCAGTCATGTGTACATGTGTAGGTGCACTATGCACTGTGTGCCTGTGTGTTGGCCATTGGGAATATGTGCTCAGAATCACTCCTGGATGGATCTAGGGGAATGGAGATGCAGCAGCCTTGGCTCTTTCAGGCTAAAGGATTCATCATCCCCTACCACTGACAAAACCAAAAGGTTTGGAAATATGTTTGGATGGGATGCCATCTAATATTTTAAATTTTATGACACCACTGAAAAAATCAAAGAATACCCCCCTGTTCTAATATTACGATTTCAGAAAAAAAAATGTGATAGACAGGTGAAAGACAAAAGTAAGACAGAAATAGTGAAATTTGCTATCTGATGGAAAGGCTTAAATAGGAGAAAGGTTAAAATCTACCTCATTCAGACATGGGTGTAAATTAATTAGAAGGAACTCCATAAAGATATGAAATTAAGATTGGTTTTGTCCATGTAATTTCTTAATTTAAGAAAAGAGGATATTCAGTTAAACTAAAACCATATCTAAAAACAATAAATGAAAATGCTTTGTAACATTGTGCATAATTCAGCAATGGTGCTCATTATCTAAAGTTAATAGTCAACAAAAGGCAGATGGCTAAAGATGCATATTAACTCATTAAATACTAGAAAGATTCAATTTGATATGAAGACTGAGAATACTCACAACCTTAAATATTAAGTAGGATAAAATAATTGGAATTCAGTCTTTTATACCTCAGGGCATAAACCAATGACTAATTAAATATGATACAAAGGGAATGTCCTTCTAAACAGATTTTTCTCTAATTATCTATAGTATTTCTTGCAATTGGTAGTTTCTGCTGATGCAGGCAGGACACTACAATTCAGTGATCCAGAAAGCATATTCAGTATGATTTCTTAGGATCTATTTTAACTTATCTAGTGATTGTTTATTTATTTATTTATATAACTTACTTTAACACTAGATGGCTGTCACAGCTTTCTAACCTATTCAAAAAAAAACCAGGTCACCCAGTCTTTGAAGAGCATATAATGATCATAGTTTTTTATTGCCAGTTTTGTTAATGCTGATGTTTCAAACAGTGGGACACTTTCTAGTCAACTAATTTTTTCCACAAATATATGTTTTGCCATTGTAAAGAACATTACAAAAGTACATAGTTGTAACTAATTATGCAACTTCTTTGCATAATTATATTTCTCATCAGCAGAATAAAGTCCATAAATAGCAAATAGGAGTTCTTTAAATTGTAAGATGGATCATATATCAGACAGATTCTTTGTAATGTTGTTTGCCTCTTAATACTAATCTTAGCATAAAAGGCCATGTCTTTTCTCCACTGAGAGGATTTGGTTTTTCTTAGCTGGGAGTCTTTGTTCTGAATGTTTTATCATGGTGAAATATATAGTAATGAATACAGCATTTCAACACTGATATTACACAGTAGATTACCCATTGTCTTCAAGTTGCTAAAAGTCCAGGAATCATACTGTTATTGCTCAAAACATTTAAAATGGCTGCATATTTTTAAATGAGCTGCATTTTCTTAATTTTTTTTGGTGCATTTATTGCAATGATGTGAATGTGCACAGGTGTTGTTTCTTTCTTCATTTAGTAAATCTTCAGATGTGGAACTCACGTCTCCATGAAGTTTTCCTCAATTAATATTTTAGACAGTTTGAAAAAGGTTCTTAGCTTGATAAAATATTAAGGCATTCATTTTAAAATATTTGTTATTATTTTAAGATACTACACAGAATGAGGAAGCCCTAGGAAATCAAAAAGTGAGGGATTAACATTTCAGCTCAAGGCTGTGAATTCTATTTTGCTACTTTTTGATAGAGATCAGCTATTGTATGGTTTAAGCTTCAGTTATAAATAAGTTATTGACAAATGGCTTCTAACTACAGTGCTGCCTATTCTTCCAAATTCCAATTATGGCTGACAAAACTAAAAGGTATACAGACCCTGAATTTCTTTTCCAGCCTTGGAGAATGGGAAGTGTCCCCAGTAGGCTCAAGAAATCAGACCAAAATCCTGAGGTTTGCCTCTTCATAGCTTTGAATGTGCACTGATTTAGTGTCTGTGTAAATTGCTGTAATTATATTTCTGGAGACTGAACTTCTTCTATAAAGTCACAAACAAAACAAAGTGCAAACAGCAATCAAATACGTTTTCCCTTTGGCACACTTTAACCTTGCCCTGACAACACAAAGCTCCAGAGGTGATAAAATGCCATTCCCTGTTCTCCTCTGAAGTGATGCTACTCAACTGCAATTTATAGGAAGGGTGCAAATCAGGTCACCTTAGCACAAGACACATCCTTATAAGACTACAAAAGAGCCAGAAGCAGTAAGTGGTTCTGAAATACTATGTCCAGACAGGAACAGAGAGTACACAAAACAGTGTACTGTTCCTAAAAAGTTATTTTTACTCAAATGCATTATCTAAATAATCTATGTTCTAAAGTTCTAAGAAGTGATTATATGGCTCACCACATACTGTACTTGTTTGCAATTGACATCTTCAGAAAGATTTCACACAACATAAATAAAGAATTTAATCTGGTTTTTCCTTAACATTTGCCTGGCCTCATCAGGAAAATAGCTGAGACTATCAAAGTCCCTGGTATATTCAGCTACAGAAACACTTCTGTAAATAGATAACTGTGGTTATCATACAGAGTTTGCTACAGAAGTGGACCTAGGCAACAGAAATGGGTCCCTGGTAGCCTGGATGCCACACCAAACTAACGTTTTTACAACGCTTTTACAAAGCCCCTTATTTCTGAAGAAGCTCATTTGAATAAAAGTGGCTGTCTTTAAATGGCACTGACATGTCTTGTGTAAATATGCTTTCTGCACGTGCTTGAGAGTCTGTAGAAAATATCATAACTGTGAGTCTTCCATTTATTTTTCCTACTAAAAAAAGACCAAGGACTAATATCCACCTAGAACTATGGGAATTCATTGTGGATTGAGACCAAACAAGATACTTTTTCAGAACACCAATGAGATGCCGTTACTGTGAGATGTATGTAAAGTTAATTTAGCAGATTTTTTCCATTTTTAAGCAATTTCAATCAGATCATCTGTCAAAGAAATTATTGTCCTGATGTGAATATAATTGGGGACTGTGGAGGTTTGGGTTGGCTCCCTGCCAAGCCCAACTGCCGGCCACACGGATTGCCCCCTCCCAAGAGAGAAGGGAA
>JAWWMO010000043.1:17298589-17413978 GCA_035047845.1 Dendrocincla fuliginosa
CCTTTCCTTGCATGGAGTTTGGAATCCTCCTTTGATTTTTTTGTTCCCTCTGTTGTCTCTCACTATTTTTGTTCCCTTTTCTTCTGCCCCTGTGGTATTTTCTGCCTTTGCTGAAATACATTTTTCCAAGAAGCACCATTATTATTGCCAGTGGGCTAATCTATGGGTTTGTTGAAGCCAAGTGGAATTGACTGTCCAGCAAAGGGGCAGTCCCAGACTTTTCACAGGGGCCACCTAAGTGGGTCTATCTGGAAGGAAGACACTGTGAAAAGGATATATTAATAGAATAAATACTTGTTAGAGGCAGCAATTTTTTTCAACCTTCTTATAGCTAACACAGAATTTCTAGATAGGAAAAACCAGAATTAAAATTTATGTTCAATATCTTCTGTCAATGCTTCCAAAACCAAAGGAAATTGAAGGCTTTCTTCCCATTTTGCTTTTCATTTTGTTTAAAAACCTATCTGGAGGACAATGTTAAAACAGAAGCTCTATGTTAGTGCTGTGCACAAGAAAGGGAGAGGCAGAATTTGGAACATTTAACTTTGATACTGGCCCAGCCACCAACAGCATAACAATCCAACCATAAAGAATAAGATTGGGAGGAGGAGGGATGGGGAAGAATAAAGTTATAATTGATGGGATATGTGTTTTTCTCACTCTTACTCTGAAAGGCAAAGAAATACAGCAAAATCTATATCAGGTTATAGCATAGCATAAAAGCCATTCCTTAGTAGAAGGAAGTGGTTCAATTCATAATTGTAAAGGCCACAGCCAAGCTGACAGGGCTTGGCATTTGGGAACGGTATAAATGGTTATTAAAATATGGGTCTCATTCAAATTGCTATGACAGGACAGAGAGATGGAACATTACAAGGTCAGGTCATGCCAATTTTCATGGTAGACTAAAGTCCAGCAAGCCAATCAATCATCCAATACATTTAAGATTTTAACTAAACTAAGCTTGAAATAGAAGCCCACAGTCATATCAGAGATAAACACATGAAAAAGAGTGGAAACAAATTTTTGGGGGAAAAAAATCATTACCCATTGTGGCTCCAGAATATTACCAACTAATTACAGTCAGGGTAGCCTTTGAGAAGGTCAGGTTTAAATATATTTGCACTGCATAAATAAAAATAGCAAACCCTTTCTAAAGGAATATTTAGTTTATTTTATATTTCTTATGTGTGGCGTGTTATATTGGATAAGAACTACTTTAAGTACACTTTTTCTTAGATTTAGTTTTTAAAAAGACAGAACTTCGGAGAGGTGAGATTACCAAAAGGGAAGAAAAAAAATCAATAAGAGATAATATTATATAACATCTTGGTATTTTCATTCATTTTTTAAATTATACTTATGTTTTGCATTGTAAAGTTGTTACTAAATATCACATTTCCTGGCTTTTCTAGTGTCATTTACTGTACAAAAAATATGAAAAAGTTTTTATTTAGATCTCATCTTTTTTTTGTATTGTTCTTAATGATGGAAAAAGCTGTTTAAAAAAAAATCAAAACAAAACACAAAAAAGCATTTCATTATTTTGGACTAAAAAAGCCTCAGCAGCAATAGAAAAGACAAAGGGATTTCTCAAACTGCTAAGAATTTTGCACAGCTGCCTAGCTGAGTGAAAATACCTGGTCAATAGCTTTGTATTGTTATAGTAGGATTTGGTTCTCTTGACATATTTCCAAACTGAAGAAAGTCAACAGTTAACAGAAGACCTTCAAAGTCAATAGCTCACAGATCTTCAAAGCAGTGTTCATCTTTTCAGAAACAGCAACTTGGGACTTGACTTGTAAAAGGATAACATTTTGCTTTTTTCCAGTTCTAGAAAAACCTACATAGGTAAGTAAAACAAAGTCCACGAAATTATGTCTGGAGAAATTCAGAAGATATAAAATACTTATGCATGTGCTAAAATGAATGTACTTTGAATGCTTAGACCGATACTGAATCTCCAAAAATATGGTTCCAGATGCTTCTCCCAAAGCAAACCCATGATCTTATGTATTTGTAAAGCAGCTTATTTTCTCCTCTGCTTTTCCATTAAGTGTGTATGAATAGAGGTAGTAATGAAGAACCCAGTATGTGTGTCAGTTACATTTTCCTGAACTTCTGTTATCCATATTAGTATGAATATTATTTTTGTAACCAATTCTCTTACCAAAATGCACTATAAGCAAATAAATAACCTGTATTTCTGGTATTCATTACTAACTCATGTCTGTGCATGTATTTAGTAGCCTAAGATGGAAAAGTCAAAATGTTCAGGTTATTATTGTACAAATAATATAAATGGTCTCTTCTTCAATACTTGTATGATGTATTAATATCATCTACTATCTGGAATAAAACCTGTTAATTTTTGATAGAATGAACAGAGAATACTCTGGAAGCCCTGGAACAGAATAACTTGAATGTAGTTTGTTATCCTAAGCTTTAACATTATACACAGATTAAGCACTTAAAACCCAAGAGATATGTTCATCATTGACATTTTCAGAGAAGAGAACAATACAGTAAACTCCAAAAAGAAGAAAAAAATTTTCAAAGAAGTTTACTAATGAATGTGCCAATTCACTATGTTATGGCATACAGAGAACTGTCAAAAAGTCTAAGCAAAATTAAAAAGAAAAATGGAAATATTCACAGCATTACAATTAAGAAGGAAATAAAAATAAATATCAATAAAAATACTAAGATATTACTACATATTATTTGTCCTGAATACTACATAAAAAATAAAACATTTTTGTGTGTTGGAGAAAAGAATCCTGGAATTGTAACATTTCAGCTTCATGTGAAAGTTCTTTTCTAGCATTGCCAAATAACAAAAGAGAACAAAGTATTTCAAGCAGAATGAAGAAATGCCTTGCATCTGAAAACTATGTCAGAGAACAGAAAACTGATCTATCCTATTAATCCAGACATTCAAGCAGTTCTGTTTGTTTTCTGCTTAAAAGGATCTATTAAGATCAATGAAAACAAAGGGAAAACAAAGGACTTCTCATGAGAAAGACTAATGAGTATTCAAACAGATATTAATTAATTATTGAACATTTCAAAGTGACACAAACAAACAAACAAATAAATCTCTAGCCTTTGTTACATGATTCTCTAGCAAATTTTCTCATTATACCCATGGAGAAAGAAATTATTTGACCACACCTTGAAAACAAAGAAGCAGTTCGCAGACAAGCACACTCAATGAAAATGTGTTTCCTGATATTCAGACGAAATAAATGTGTTTCAGTTTAGAATGGAATAGAATAGAATAGAATAGAATAGAATAGAATAGAATAGAATAGAATAGAATAGAATAGAATAGAATAGAATAGAAGAATAGGTGAGGCTCCTTACCTCCAGTCCTGTCACTGGGCATCACTGAAAAAAAGCATGGCTCTGCCTTCTTTACACCCTCCCTTCAGAAATTTACATACATGAATAGGATTTCCCTTGAGCCTTCTCTTCTCTAGGTGAAACAGTCTCAGCTTTCTCAGCCTTTGCTCAGGAGAGGAGAGGTGCTCTAATCCCTTCATCATCCTTGTGGCCCGGACATACAGGGACTCTTTCCAGCATGTCTATACCTCTTCTGTACTGCAGAGCCAAGAACTGGACACAAGGCTCAGCAGGACTGAAGAAAGGAGCAGAATCATTTCCCTCAGCCTTCCAACAATACTCCTTATGTAGCTCAGGATACCATTTGCTTTCTTTGCAGCAAGGGTACATTTCTGACCAATGTTTAACTAGGTGTCTATCAGGACTCCCAGGTCCTTCTCTTACAAGATGCTTCTAGTTTGCTGGTCACCAACATATATTGGTGCACGAGTTCGTTACGCATCAGGTGAAGGACTTTGCACTTTCCCTTGCAGAACTTCATGACACATTACTCTCAGTCCATTTCTACAGTCTGCTGAGGTCCCTCTCTCTCTGGCAGCAGAATCCTCTCATGAATCAGTCACTCCTCTCTGTTTGATGTCATCAGTAGACTTGCTAAGGGTGTGCTGCCTCATCATACAGATCATTAATGACTTGGCCCAGTGTTGATCCCTGGGGAACACTGCTGCTCATTGGCGCCCATCTAGAGTCTGTGTTGCTTATCACACTCTCAGGGCCCAGCCATTCGACCAGTTTTTAATCCAGCTCACTGTCTGCTCCTGCAGCCCATATATGAACAGCTTCTCTATGAAGATCTTATGGAAGACAGAGTCAAAGGCCTGAGTGAAGTCTAGATAGAAAATATCCACTGCTCTCTCCTCGTACAGCTTTTGACTTTGTGGTGCATTGACTTTGGTTGTCTGTCAGAAACCCCAACATGTGTATCTCACTCCCCCTCCTCAACAGGACAAGGGAGAAAATATGATTTAAAAGCTCCCCGGTTGACGTAAAAGTAATTTAATAAGAAAAGCAGAGGCCATACATGGAAACAAAGCAAAAAGAGGGTGTTTATTCACTACTTTCCTTCAGCAAGGAAGTAGATGTCGAGCTACTTCCTAGGATGTAGAGACTAAGTACGCATAGTATTTTCTTTGGAAAACAAAACACCATAAGCACAAATGTGCCTCCCCCCCCCACATCCTTTCCTCCACATTTCATTGCTGAGTATGATGTCATATGGTATGGAATAACACTTTGGGTCAGTTTGTGTCAGTTTTCCTGGCTATGTCCCCTTCCAACTCATGTACCCTCAACCTACTGGCCTTTGTGGCATGAAGATTGGAAAGACAACCCTTGCCACTATGTGAGCTCCACTCAGCCAAAATATTGCTGCCTTATCAACACTTTTCCAGCCACAAATGCAAACCACAGCACTATCTGAGCTGCTATGAAGAAAGTTTACTCTAGCCAGCCCTTGAATAGGACTCTTTTCCCTCCACCTTTAACATCATTTTCAGTCTTTTAAAAGGAGGCAAAGAGGTTTAAAAGAGGTTTGAGTTCCAACTGAAAAAGAAGCAAAAAACTTGTAATTCCTTTTTTTCATTCCCACAGTATTTAATATATTAATTGAAGAACTATTGGAACTGTGACTCTCTAATGATGAAAGAAAGCTACATACGCTACCAGTAAACACAGAGGCATAAAATATTTTAGAGGCATCCAACATCAGGAGTTTGCAATGTTAACTACTTAGCCTACTCAACTGAAGGAAATAAACATTTTAGTCACAGTTTCTTAAGAACTTTTAACCTTTTTTTTTTTCCCCAGAATAAGGTGAACAAAGTCTCATAAAAACTATCCCCCTTAGAAAAGATATATGACTGAGTCAAGCATTATTAGTGTTTGGAAGGAATTCTACTGAAAGGCTTTCTCATGGATTCAGCTCTACTGAAATTACTTAGGTCTCTCCTTCAAAAGACAAAAGAATGAAGAAAGTCTGGTTGATATATAAATAAACTAACCACTCCAAGTCCTGTTTGTTCTCCTGATGAAGAGTGCTTTCAGATTCTAGGATATATTTCTGTGCATTCTGTGACAAATATGCTCCAGGGTATTTTTGGAAGAGGGATTTCCTGTCAAACATAAGAGTTCATTTGTTAGTAATAGCAGTTAAATACCAAAATACTGCTGTTGACTCTGAATCATTATTCTTTCCTTGATTGTAGCTAGATCATCATGAATGAGGAAATTCTCAGAGAGCTGTTCTTTTCCAAGATAAATGTTACTGTTTTGTTCTTTTACCTGTTGTCATAATAGCAGAACTTCTGCTGTAGAATGCCTAATTAGGTAATTTGCAGAATTTTTATTATATGTTGTACTTTATCAAATGACAACAGATACAGAGATTAATAAAGCTGTCAGCTGTTGATAAATACATAAGTGATTATTTCAATTTCTATTCTCAAGTGTTACTTATTAGGATATTGTTGTTTTTATTGAGGGAACTGAAGTGGATAGATTGAGTAGAATTATCTCTCTAACATGAGGTAGCTTTAGATTTTGTTGAATGGTGCCTTCCCTGGAGAAAAGTCCTGTAACAGTAGAATTTTAACTAACAGATAGACAAAGAGTTTTTATTAGTATGGACTACATATTTAGTTGGCAATAAGGAGAATCATAATGTTTTAAGAAAATGGAAGGGTAAAACAGTATCAATCTTCAAGTTTAGTTAGGGTAATATTTGACAAAAATTCCATCCTTACCTTCTTGAATTATATAATTAGAAAAGCAGCAGAATTCATTTAATTTTTATTATCGTTTTAATGACAATGATTAAGGTAGCAAGTATTATATTGTTTTCCCTTTCTTAATAAAACCTTGAAAATTACAAGTCTTTAATTGAAAATGTTCAGTGAGCCCATACACTACTTTTCAAAAAGAATGTCGCTTTCATACTGAGTCACAGAACAGCATTGGAATTCCTACTGTTGATTCCAGAAGATCCCATAATTCACTTAGACCCCTGCCTCTACCCTCCTAGTTAACAATCTTACTCTGTTGTTGAGTACGTCTTAATTTAGGCATTGATGCTATAAACAGAATCAGGAGGTCTTTTAAGAATAGTCTGTCAGTGTCTCTTCTAAGGAACAGTTAAGATCAAAAGTGTCTTGACTGTAAACTCAACTCTCCAGTGCATCTTTGTCCCACTTTTTATAAATACCAGTATTTATGTGTGCATGTTTGTAGATCAACAGAGACAGGAGCTAAATAGCAACTGAACAAACAGATAAGGGACTTTGGCTTGCCTGGTTTGCAATGTACCTAAAGCTTCCTTCTGCTTTCTTTGCATTGACAGAGTTTCTTAGTCATTAGGATGTTGCCTGGTATTAAAAATGAAATTTGTAAACCATTTACATCTAGAATCTTTCCTTCAGCTCACTGATCAGATTATTAAATGAATCAAGCTATCCATGTTCACTTTCCAATAAATTAACTAATCAAGTCTAACTGAAGAAAGTAGAATTCTCATTTTATTTCCATTCATGTTACTTGGGACTAAATAAGTTTGTGCACATAATAAACTAGAACAAAAAAATATGGCATAGACACAGATAATTTTCAAGGAAAAAAAGAGAATTTATATTCAGTAAATGAATTGTCCTTTATCCACAATGAAACACAGTGGTATTACACTGTTTCTGTGCAAGGTCATGAAAATGGTGTGCAGAACCTCATTATCTCTGAAGAAATACAAAGACAAGCTTTGTTTCAGGACTTACTCAAACTGATGGAATTTCTTTAACTCTCTCCAGAACTTTTCAAGGCTCACACTCTTTTTGCTTTACTGTGCAATAGTTCTGCTTTCTAGTAGACCGTGGTCATCTCTCTATTACTCTAGAATGCACTAACTGCATCTACATTGCCATAAAGAGACGTCTCAAGGTCAGGTTTGCCATGTCTACCCAGAGCTGGACATTGAGCAAACTTAGTACATGTGAAAGGGGAGAAAAAAGAGGGACGCCTCAAGAACTCATTCAGCTCTAAATAGGTTTCATGAACATATTGTCTTCCGCATAAAAAAGCCCAGCCTGTTGTGTCTATGCATCCCATCTGCTCTTAAGACATGATCAGTAACAGAATAAACGCAGTGGTTTGGAAACATTTCTTAAAAGGTTCCCAGTGCTGCCTGTTACACCATCACCATGGACATCCAGAGCCAAGTCTTGAGGTTTTGGGGCTTTATGTCAGACCTGGCACTGGGCAAACAAAGCATGTTTGCTTTAAATTATGAAATCCCTTTGAGGTTTTTTTAGTCCAAATGTTTCAGCTATATCTGGGCTTTGCATGGATCCCTCAAAAAGGAAATGTTTCTGAAACACTTTCCTCCAATATCCCTGACTTGACACTTACAATACAGCTATTTGAATAGGACCTGGATTTTTATACAGTCCACTGGTTTCACTGATGATGTTGATGCTAGAAAAAACAGAAATGCTTACACTCTCACCTGGGACTATACTTGGCACCCTTGTTTAACATTCTGAATATAGAATAAATAAATAAAATTGACCATGTGTTTCCTCAGTCTGTGTTAATCATGGAAGTGTCTAATTACATCAAAAATATGTATTTAAACATATTTCTATATGTCTTGGTAAAAAAAAAAAATGCCTGGTAATAATGGATTAGTTTTCATTTCAAAAATCACTCATAATACTCATAATATAGGATAAATTTCAACTTCATCCTACAGTTACAAAACAGGAGATAAAGGGGTCCTCTTAACAATCACTTTCACACTAACATTTAACATCACTAGGTCTTGTAACTAAGAAAGTTACAGACAACTTGGTGGAGATGCCTTTTTAAGAAGCCACAGTAAATTAATAACTAACTAAATAGGAAATTAAACAACCAACATTTTCAGAAAACAGTCAGATCAACAAATGAGATTTTTATTGAAACTATAATACATTTTAACTACATTTAGATCAAATGTAAGTGTATTATTTTTAAAATATTTCAATTATTTAAGCACATGCAGGACAAAATATTTGAAACATTCTCACAACTTTATTAAAAATTTGCACAAATTGAGCAAAAATTTACTGGTAGAACTAAAAAAAGTAGCTGTGAAGAGTTTGTAGAACAACCAGTGATAAAATGGAAATAATCTTCCAGTGTTCTATGTAGCTAGTTATTGATGACAAAAAAACCCCTTGGATGAATAAACAGGAAAACCAATTAGAGCTTTCTGAAAAACTGCATCTAGAGCCAATACTATCAATTCCAAAAATATGTTGGCAAGATAGGAAATACATTATTTGAACAGCCACGCATGAATGATCAGAAGACTGGAAAACATGCCAGCAATGTAGCAAGATATTCTAAGATCTAAATATATTTATCTTGACAGAGACATTTAAGTTATGACTTGATGAAAATTTGTTAATAGTTACTTAGGGAATAGAAAATTTATGATAGAGGGCTCTTTAGCCTAGTAAATAAAGGAATATAAAGGCTAAACAAATTTCAGCATAACAATATAGCAACATAGCATAGCATCTAAGCATGGCAATAATTTTTTTGCCACTGAGTGTAATTAAGCAGGGGAGCAATTCAACACTGATTCTGGTGAATTTTCGATCTATTGTAATTCTATAAAACTTTACATGAAAAAATTCTCTGGTCTGAACTATGCAGGGATTTGAATTAAATCCATGACTGCATCTAAGCCAACACAATATGCCACTGTATGAATTTTCTTTCACAAACAGGAGTGATAATACAGCCAGTATTTTCATAGTATATATATGCAGTGAAGCAAATACAAAATAACCTACCCTTAAAAGTATACCTACACTTGGAGCAAAGCAAGTAATCTTTTCTAACAAGTAGTTTCTTAAGCTTTTTAAACTTAAAGAAGGTAACAACATTAAAGAATATAGTAGAGCAAAAATAATTTTTCAGGTATTTTTAGAAAGTTCCGCTTGCCATTAGGGAATAAATAGCTACTTGAAGCAGCTTCATAATAAATAAAATACTTTTTTTTTCTTTAATAACTCAAAATTGTCCCATATAGTTTTGTTTCTTTTTCCCTTCTTCTTTCCACATAGACATGGAAGGAAAAAATTGTTTTTCTTTGTCTGAGGCCTTTCTTTCCCTCTTTTATTTTGGTTGTAACAGTTCAGAAGATAAGCATTTAAAAATAGATCTTATACTGGAAATTATGCAAGCGTGACTGCAACATCATGAGCAGGGATGTTATCCTACCATCATTCTTTCCAATAGGCATTGTAAACATTTGAATGTTTATTTTCATACCTATGGGACTCATTGGCTCTCCCTTAGAAACGTAATTTATACAACTTTGAATACTATACCAATAATGTCAGAGATAATTAGTTTTAGGTGGTAGCTGACCTGACCTATAAACTCCTGTGGGAAACCATTGACAAGATAGAGCATAAATATCTTTTTTTTTTCCTTTTTAGAACAAAAAAATATTCTTTGCAAAGATCTGATAAGCATCTGTATATGTATTTGAAATGACATGTTGAGGGTTTAAGATTTCTGTGCCATTGTTTCCCATTTTCCTTTATCTGATAGATCACAAAAAAGATCCTGGATTTGGGCCACCTGTTGAGTTGGTTTTATTAATTGGTCCTTAAAAATGAAGCAGCCATACTCACTAGAACCAACAATTACTATCTTTCCTATGTATATATTGTGGGGATGGAAACATGGAAACTTTAAAAACAAACTGACATGCATAACACTGAATTGATAGGTAAGCATGTTAAGCATTATGCTTCAAAATCCTCCCTATAACAAAATATTTTCAGTCACTGACCTTAATGATAATGTGGTAGACTCCTAAAATCTGAAAACTCTAACTTGAATTTTATTCAATTTTAATCAGACTTGTACTTTCTGGTCAGAAGCTCATGCTGAGTATTCCAATTAAGAATTAAGATTAAACAACACATAGTTATTTTTAATTTATGTGTTTTAAATTCAAGAGAAAATACTATGATAATCTATTTCAACTTTCTCTACAGCAGAAAAATTATGCACTTTTTTTTCTAAGAAAGTTAAAAATGAAACAATTTTTAAAAAAAGGGTAACCAAAAAAATTATTCTTGAATCAGTAAACCTTCAGTTTTCCAAATAATGTCCAAGCTACCATGATTTATCATTTGAAGGAGCTAGGAGGTCTCTGACTAGCAAATTCACTTCATTGTCTGGAGAACACTAACAGGTTCAGAAAGGAGAGGGGATACAAGAAGAAATAATTATATTTAAGCACTTAATACACTCATCATAGAAGAACAAATCCTGACTTCAATTTTGCTTGGAAAACACACTTATGAAGTGACTGGCAAATGTAAAATATATAGAAAGAGGAGGGTAAATGCTAGAGTGTCGTGTTTTCTGCTTAACCTGAGCCTTTCTTCCTCTCCTGTTATGCAAAGTAACCCAACCTTAAAAGGTCATCTTCTCCCCTTTCCTTTCCAGGGTGTTCAAATAGTTCCCTATAAAAGCATTGTTTATTCCATAAGAAAGGAAAGGTCAAGGAAATGTATCATCACCTATCATCTCCTCAGTTGGTGGTTGCCAAAAGGGGGTGACATACAATAGCTGATGTCTACTTTAATACATCTCCATGATGCTAAAAGTAAGTCATTCTCCTACTTTCTGTTAATTTATCATCCGGGGGGGGGGGGGGGAAATGTCCAAAGCAGATGAACAGATGGAATTTTAGTATCTTAATTAACACAAATCACATATTACAAAAACAGATAGAGAACTTTTCTCAATAAAGGTGAATGAGATTTTCCAAAACAATTGACCAATGATTTTATGTGAGTGGATGAGTAAAATAAGAGAAGAAATAATTAAAAACCAAACAAACAAACAAACAAACCCACATATCTCTGATGAGACAGAAAGGATTTGGAAAAAAAAAAGAAGCTCACAGACATATCCCCTACTTTTCACTTTTCCTTTTCCAGGTGGATCCCGTTAAGCCCTGTTAAGTTTGTGGTCAAATGAAATAGTTGATGAAATAGATAGAACTGCTCCAGAATTCCAGTGTGAAAAGAAAGGATAGAGCACTATTAAATTTTGTGTTCAGAGGAAAATCTGAAATAAGTAAATAAGTGAAATAAGCTAAAATTCTCAGGAAAAAAAAAATAAAGGGTTACAGATTCATTTCAATGCTACATGATCATGAATGAAAGAGGACATTTTCTCATTGCCACAAGAAAAGCTGTAGTATTTAACAATTGTTCATTATAAGTTAACCCAACACATGAAATGGTATCTCTGTGTTACTTCATACTTGCTTTAATGCAAAAAATATTGCTGTATCAAGTGCTACTGCATTATTTTTGCTTCTTATAAGGAAAAAAGTGTTGAGTTTAACAGCCCAGAGTGCTAGTGCACATGTTCAGACAATCTCAGAGTTCACATGCAACAACATGAGAGGAAATGCTTATGTGCAACACTACAAACCTTCGCTTGATAGCCTTTTGATGAGAAATGTGATTTGTAGGTTTGATTAATTAGCATTTGCCTCCAATAATAAGCTAATGAAAGAAGCTCCATTACCCTTAGATCTGCAGAGAACTCACTTAAACTTTTCTACTGCTCCAACTACAAATAAGGCTGGATGGTTATCAGTAACCAAGAGAATTTTAGAGTTCTGAGCTGCCTGATGTTAGACTTTTGCTGTTAACTTAGGTAGGAGGTCAATAGGGTCAACCCAGGAAGATATTTGATCTGGTATGCATTTATTTAACATGCTTCAATTTATTTTCAGATCCTGTTTTTCTTAGGGATATTAATTTAGGAGAGAATAGGTGATTTACAATGACAAGAATCATATTCTAAGTTTCTACCTCATTCTTACTCAGTTGTATTTCGGAGGTTCCATTACGGCCCTGTGTCTCTGCTACATTGATCTGAGGTTTATGCCCTCCTGTTAAATAAGCTGAAGCTTTGGAATGAACAAAGGAAACATACTTCTCCACATGGGTCATAAACCTGTGGAACTCATTGTCATGAGGTTCTGTGGATGTCAAAAGTATAAATGCTTATACAGACAGTTACACAAATCATGGATGAAAAGTGTGTTGAGGACACATCAAAAGATGCAGCAACAGCTATTACCTCAGGAAATACCTGCACTACAGTTTCTCCAAAGAAAGAACATTTATCAAGGGAAGTACTACTCCATATGAAGCCTTTTCTTATCATCTTTTTCTAGAGATGGTTCCTATCAAAGACATGACTCTGTGCTGAAGAGTCATTTAGTCTGTTCCAGACAGTAATTTTTCTTGTTGTTCCTAAGCTGCCTGTGTGATCCAGCACTACAGCCTCATTCCAGCCCCATTTGATTGACGGTAGCTCAAAGGTCAGTGCACTTCCAGAGCAACTGAAGTAGCTGCCTTACCCAAGAAACCCTCCTCAGCAATCAACAAAATTAGGCATCTGCCTGATGTACTCTCCTTATCTTTGCTTATGATTTATACCTCCTCTTAAATGAGCACCAAGTATGGCAGAAATGTAAAGCGCAAAACCAAGATGTTTTCTGACACACAGGCAATAAAACTGTGACTGTGCTCTCTCCTAGTTCATTGCAAAGCTCATATGGTAAGATGTGCTACTGAGATGTGTGAGTTATCGTCCTCACATAAAACATGGGTTTGGAAACTTAAGTAGAAACAGATTTGGACTTGCAGAAAGCTTCTGTGATTTCAGTGTGTCTCTGTGTGACTGCAGTCACCCTCCTAGAGGATACCTGGGAAAGGCATTGAAAAAGTTTTTCTTACAGTCAGTCACCTGAGACTCGGCAACTGTATCTGTCCCTGCATGCCAGCATGGAAAGACCCTTCCATTGGTACTAGTGAGAAGGCAGGAGTTGCAGTTGCTGACCGGCTGCCTCTCCCAGAAAAACCACTTCCAAATTAAAACTCTGCACTTCCCACTGGCAAACCAGCTTTCCAGTCCATTACTACTGCAGTTTTCAACATGTAGTAGTATAATGGATGAAATAAATTTCTGTGTTTCCCAGTTTCAGTGACCTTTTTTTCCTAAATCTTCCTGATATTATTATTAGAAATTAGAATTTTCTGGCACTGATCCCTGTTCAAAACACTCAAATGACTTCATATTGCGCAGTGTTTTTTGTATTACTAATTTTTCATGCTAATTTTATAACATGTCAGTTCTCATAGTTAATTAATATTTTCCACCACCACATTTTATTTGGTAATTTTAACATTTTCTTTTCACATCCTGTCTTTTCTCAGGGCAATTTAGACTACAAGGACTTGACAGAAAAGAAAATAATCTATTAATAAATTCACTTAAACATGTAAGAAAGAAAATATATTTTGTACCAGGATAAAAATAAACAGTGTACAGTTATGAAAACTATTATTTCTCACAGGCTTGACAGAAATCTGGTTATAAATGTTTTAATACCTTAATGCTTAGTATAAATTCAAAACTGTTCAGCAATCCTCCTTTTAAGAACTTTATATATTTTATTACAATCTCATCCTCCTCATTTACTTGGTCAGAACATTTACTTAAATATTAAATAGAAAATCTACCTAAAGCAGTATTAATAAAAGATGTTTCAAGACATTAACATTATAAGCATTGTACACACTGGCAATGAATCTTCATAGCCAGGAAACTCAATCTACCCAGAATACAGTAAATTATCTTTGCTTCATTAAAGCACTATTTGTGAAAAAGCTCAGCTAATTTAAAACAGTGCTACTTCAGATATGGAACTGCTACATGTCTTCATGGCATTCTCAGCTGGACTTTGGAAGTTAATAGGAAGTTTCTTATCAGCTCCCAAAGTGACTACATCATCTACATACTATTTATATTTCTAAATGTTTCTCAGGATTAAGTAATTATTTAGTAGGCAACAAAATCAGATGATTTCTTTAGTTCTGACTGAGTGATCCCATGATAGTTAATTTAGGAATGAACTACATTTAGTGAGGAACTGGCCTTTAAGAGTGGCCATGTACCTTTAAAGCTATCTCTAAAACACAATCTTCCCAACAGCCAAAGGAGCAGGAACATAATTTAATTTTCTCTGTTCTAATCTTGAGGCTCTTTCTCATACTGCAAAACGGTAAATAAATGTCAACTCAAGAAGAAGTAGCAATTTATATTCTTGAACACTAGAAAGTCAGTTCCAAGCTCTTAGATTTATTTTGCTTTTACATCTTTTAGATCACACTGCCTTGTTGGTATTTTTAGGGTTGAAAAATAGTTCCCAAGGGTCTAAGTTCTTTGTATCATATTAACAGTGTGTACCATTCACTCCTCAAATTTGTTCTTTTTTCTTGTTAAAGATTCCATATTTATTCTGAGCATTAAACATAGAAGTACATTTCAGTTATGAACCATAAATTATTGACAACAAAAAGATATTCAAACCTTGTTCAATGTCATTTTTTTTCCATATGACACTAAAATCACTACCATTAAAGCCAACTTAATTTTGAAAGTTTAAAATAGATCAATATTTCCCTTTTAAAACACAGGGACAACTTTAAATGAGTTTCCAGAGCTCCCACTTGTACAAGAATATAACACAAATTTGTCTACACTGAGATAACAACTGTTCTGCATCCAACAACTAAAAACATGTCTCTTGGGTAACAGCATTGTGAAGATGATCTTGCCAACCTCCCTAGTCTTACTCTGCATGAAGCCCAATTACCCATGCTGAAAAGAAGTACAGAAAGGTTCATTTTCACTGAACATGAGTTTGTCTATGGTTACCACCAACTGAAATTAGAAACCAGTTTAGGTTGGTTTCCTGGAAATCTTGTTTTTGTTTTGTATGACATTAAGAGATTGTATGAAATGCTCCTGGATATAGTCACTTATATTTTAATAAAACTATTTGAAAGAAAAACAAAGAAAATCCGAGTTTTGTATGTCTTCACTGACATCTGCTGTACATTCTAAGGGCCCTTATTTTGTTAAAATACTGCCTTCTAAAGTATTTCTTAAAATACTTTAAGTATTTCTTAAAATACTGACTTTTGAAGCAGTGACAACCAGAGGGTGCTGAGTGATCCTCAGGGCCTGATGGTCAGCTTGTAACTGTCTCATGTACTGTCTTAATTTGTGTTTCAATTAAAATTGTGAGGAGAATTCATGTGTGGGTGCATAGGGGGTTTTTTACCAACCTTGGACTTTGCTTACAGTATTTGGGTACCTGTTGAGGACATCTAGGTGGTACTAATGAAAGTCTTCTTTACATTGTTACTAATATTTGTCAGATTCACTCAGGTCATTTTTCAAGGAAAATAAAAAGTTCTACCATAGACTGGAAGCTTCATTTTCTACTATAGCAGTAAGATGATAAAGATGGGACTCCATCTTTGTTGTTAATAACATAGACATCTGCAGTAACAGATCACAGTACTGTACTCAGCATCCTGAGGCCACCAAGAGCCCTGACCGTCCCTGACCATCTTTGCTCATGGCTCCCCCCACCCTGCCTATTCCCCAGGACCCCATGCCAGCCCCCTGGGCCCTCTGTCCCTGCCTCAGAAATACTGCAGCAGGACTAGTCTCCAAAGCCCAGGCCTATATATCCATGTCCCACCCCAGCCCCAGCCCACCCCTGATTCCTGGGGCTGAGACTGCTTCAGTGTTCCCCAGCTTTTCTTCTCCTGACTGGGTGGGGCAGGATCTGGATGGTGAAGCCCCTGACTAAGTAGCCCGTATGGGCCACCCTGCTCCCACTCCCCATGGCTCCATCCCTCAAGGACGCTTTGACAGAGCAACTAGATCACTTAGAATAAAATCCGATGTTTCCGGTCCCTTTTTATTTTCGCCCTCTCTTTCTAAATCTTCATGTTTCACAGAATACAACAACCTGTAAGTGTTTGGCAGTCCTGGCCATCAAAAGTGCATCCCTTCTCTTAGTGCTGGCTCCCTGTTGAATACTACTGAAGCTCGGTGTTTCAGTCCCGATCTTTAAAGGCCAGCATGTGACTGGCCTTGGCAACCTAAGGGATGGTCCCAGTATCCCCGATCATGACCTCTCATGACAACTGCATTCCTCTGGGGAACTGGAAATGTCAGACATCAAAGTAAAACCCATGAGCTTGTCAGACAGTTTTCTCAGCAGTTGGTTTTTGACTAAGAAATTCACTGTGACAGAGATCAGAGTGACCACAAACAAAACGTAAAGCTCAGATGTTCAACCCAGCTTTCCCGACATCATGATAAAAGGAAAAGCATCCACTGATAAGATGATGAAGAGAACATTAGGACAGATCCTCAGCTGCTATAAAGGTGTATTCTTTAGATAAAGATAAAGAAAATGAAGATCATTAACCTATTAGTCCTCACATGTATGTTATTGCTGCTAGAGAAACTTGTGCTGGAAGATTTGTCTGTTAGAAAATGATAATTTGATGAAACAAGGTTTTTACTATAGGAATTTTCAAAACTACAAGAAATAACAGAAGTATCATACTCTGCTAGTGTTAATATATTTTATTTTGACCTTGTGAAACATTCTTAGTTCAAAACAGTCAAAGTGTGCAAATTTTTGTGATAATTCAACGTATTTTAATGGTTAAACCACATTAATGACTTATTAGTGAATTATGTCAAATCAAAGTAATATAATGAAATAAAATATAACACTTTCTGTCATAATATATTTTCTGACATTTTTTAACATATTTCATAATTGACATCACATTCCTGAAATAAAATAAATTTGAAGTAATTTTTTAACTGTTCTATCTCAATACAAATATTTTGATTTCCAGTCCAGTTACTAATATAATTATTTCATCAATTGCTTGCAACCAAAATAAAAATTTCACCATTTGAAGCAGAATGGAATTTTCAAATTTTCCAATTTTTTCACACTTTATTATAATGCTTAGATGACCAAATTCTTCAAAGATAAGTGTAACAAAATATGATAGAAAAATCAAACAGGATACACCATCTCCTTCTTTGTATCATAAATAGACTTATCTATTTAGAATGACTTCTAGTTTCCAACCCTACAAAGATGTTCAACTGTTAACAAATACTTATAAAAGCAAACAAACCATGAATATATTCTGCCCACACAGGAATTTAACAGTTTTCCCTCTGTAGTTTGAAGACATATGTCTCTCAATTTTCTTCCTTTACAACATGCAGATGATGAGGAATAACCTTATCACCCTGAGTGATTTTAGATATTCATCATTAAGTCTGTATTTATTATGCATAGAATCCATTAAGAAGGATTCGTCTCTGTGGTAAAGGCCTGGGATTTGTAGGGGTTGCAGGAACATCTGTGCAGTCATCCTGATACTCCCTTTACAGTGTGACACAAGCCTGCATGGTAGAATTTTGTTAAGCACAAGGCATTTCAAACAAGGCCTGCAATAGTAGGTAAGTGATGTATATAAAAGCTTTGTCTGATCCATTGTCATTTACAGCAGAGAAGTTGTTCTTAGTGCTTACCATGAATTAGGGAACACCAGAGAGAGTCACATTCATAGACTCTGGCTAATCAAAGGATTGTTGAAGTGAATAGCTCAAAGAACATAATGAGATAGATTTGCAATTGAAGTCAGTGTAAGCAGTTCAGAAAAGACATCAAAGGCAGGAGAGCTTATGGGGGTTGGAGGAAGAAATTTACCTCTTCTCTGAGACTTTTTATCACCAGTTTCACTCATAGGCAAAACAAATGCAGCTATACTCTGCACAGTGTAATACTCCAAAGGTGTTGCATATAAACCCATGTTTTACAAGCCCTAGTGTCCTTATAGAGAGCAGAGGACATTCACAGCTTTAGTGTTATGTGACTTTATACAGACTTAGGCAATATCTCAGGGATAACTTCTTTGAGATATGGAGCTTCTTGTTCCTGCTTGAGGAACAGATTCCAAACCTCTATGCAGATAGAGAAATGTCTTTTTGGATCAGATTATAAGAATCAGAGAAATATAAGATAGGGAGAAACCTCCTGGCTCAGCAAACAGTAACCTGCTTTCATATCAACCCATCCTTTCCTTCAATATAATCTCTTCAATAATAAAGATATAATAACCGCCTGGCACAGTTGCACAGCAAGAAAAGAATGAGAATTTTAAAAGCAAAATTAAAAAATTTAATAATGACCTATAATCTGTTATACTATAAATATCTTTTCATTGGTAACAAAATTAAGGTCTTAATAGCATTTTAGGAAACAACAAAAAGCCTTAAAGACAACACCTTGGATTGGTTCCAGGATGAGAAGCTGCTAAAATGACAAACAACTATTTTCATTTACGTGTTTTGCTGATGGTAAGAAACAGATAAAAGTTTAGTAACAGAAGAAAATATTTTGTCTTGTACAAATTCCTTCCATAGGAAGAACAGACAGAACATAAGCTAATGATTAGTCCAGCTGGTTAGAGCATGGTCCTAATAACCTCCAAGGTCATGGGTCCAATCCCCATGCAGGCCATTCATTTAAGAGTTGGACCTAGTGATCCTTGTGAGTCCCTTCAAGCTCAGTATATTCTATGATTCTGTAATCATGCAAAAAACCTTGTTCACCTACCTGTTTGCATCTTGAAAAGCCATGAGTGTATTCAAAGAAATACTCTTCCTGTAGATAGAGGAAAGCTTTCTCATTGGCTTTGCTGGAAGCATGTCAAAAATACAAGTGATATCTCAAAGAACTCTTAAGTGATAAAGTCTGTTCCTTTCCTATGGCTGCAGCCCATATGATAAGAGTAATCTCTACCTTAAGCTACACACTTGAGGTTTTGGCTGCTTAAGGCTTTTGGATGAGGATTCAGGAGGGTAAGAAAGAGACAAGAAGCAGATGCTCTGTTACATAAAATCTTACCCAGAACCCCAAAGATCAGAGAGCAATGTTTGATGCTTTGGGCTACGTGGGACTTCTTCAGGCTTCATAGCTTCTTTGCTAAGAGTTTCTTTTTGAAATACCTGGAAAACATTTGTTGTAACTTGTTTCTTACAAAGCTTTAGTGGCATATGAGATCAATATTTCTAGAAACAGAAAATAAAAGTAAGAAAAAAGTGCTAGGTTCTTATGTGGACAGAAGACTGGCTTCAATAACCAGAACTTTTCTGGAGAGTGCGAGGAGTAGTGTCAAGACATACATTTCCTGCTATACCATTTCTTGCTAAAGGGTTTTGGTGTGTTTTTTGGGGTTTGGATTTGTTTGGGTTTGGTGCTTTGGCTTTTGTTTTCTTTGCTTTGGTTTTTTGGGGGGGGTTTTGAGTGGGGCGGGGCTTGGCCTTTTTTTTTTGTTTAGCTAACAAACCTGGCAAAAAGGGGAAAATAACGTGAATTTAAGTACAAGAGCCCATACACCTCACAGCTTTACTCATTGTGTATTCCTAACTTGGTTGCATATCTGTAAGTTTAGCTGCTTAACAGACAGAACAACTTCACAGATTTTCCCGGCACAAGGCAGTCTTTCGATCTGAAGGTTTACTCCACATTTAGTGTGTTCAAGGTATTTTCTACCAATATTCAGTTCTTCTATAGCAACAATTGCTATTTGTGAATACACTTATCCAGAGAGATAATTACTAGGATCACTCGTGATGTTTTTATCAGTACAATGTATATTACAGTTATCAAAACTAAAGTAAAAAGTATGCGTCTTACCACTCTATTCACTGGTTTCTTGTGGGAAAAGGTCTGATTCACAAAGTGCCCCAGTAGTCTAAAACCTAATTGTCACAGATGACAATTCTCTCAGGGTAGTTCAAGTGGAGCTAATAGTAGGCTCAAAGGCTATTGATAGCATCAACAATCTCTGATACAAGTACCGGGTGAATTTCTGTGATTTCACTTCTTTTAATGAAAGAACACTCAATCTTGCATCCATAAAAAATTTTCCATGAACACATAAATCAAAACAAATACCAAATACCATCCCATAGCCATAATTCTTCTTTATGGAAAAATAAAGAGGACAAAAATCTAAATTATGAGAACCATTGATTTTATTCAATTTACTAATTTAAGATACTCACAGACACCACCAGACATTAACAGCATAAAACTAAGACCATGAAAGTTCTTCCCACTTGACAAACTTTCACAGCTACCTCCTTTTAGTCTGACAAACTTCTGTTTTTTTGTTACTATCTCAGACATACTTAAGACTCTTTTTCTGACACAAAAGTTCATAGCATAATTAGAAATAAGAAGCAAAATCTTTTATATATATATTTTATATTTTTGTACTTTTATATTTATATATATTTATGATTACAAAGTTATTATTAATACATTATACCAGAGAAAGGGAAAATATACAGAAAGGGACACGAGTGAAATTTAATAATTTAAGAATGAAAAATAAAGTACACTTTAAAATCTGTAGGATACAGATTTTAGATGTTTTATTATTTATTGTGTGCTGAATATCCAGAAATACCTTGGTACCCCTGCAGCAATTTAGCACTTATTTCAAACCCTAATCCATGCTATGGTTTTTAAGGTTTGTTTTCTTACTGTGTATTCTGATGTGCTTTCAAAATTCCTGCTTCTTGCTCACAAGAACAAAACGGTGATTTTTTTCAAAAAGCTGTGCTGGTGTCATCATCCCATGAAGATGAAACCATATGGTTTTGTTGTGCTCTGTCCTTTTAAAATCGGGGTCAAAATGATCCTTTTGGGGAAGGAGATTCTTGGCTCTCAAGCAAGCAAAATATTCCCGACCATGAGGCATAGCAGGCAGGCAGGTGAAGCAGGATAAGTCACAGCAAGCAGACATCTGAAATTGAAGAAATTCTGAAGAGACTGCAGTGAGGAGTGCACACTTCCTATGATGAAATGCTCAGGTGGCGAGGGTCAGGCCAGGGAAGCCAGGTCAGCAGGGAGCCACCACTGCAGGAGCCACAAGCAGGACGGAGCATCCGCTGCCCATCGCACCATGGCGGGGCAGGCAGGGGCAGCTGGGCTGGGGCAGGGACAGGCTGAGACCAACCCAGGTCCATGGTTGTGGGGCAGCAGAACCTGCAGCAGGGTCAAGTCTGGGGAGGAGTGTCAGATGGAAGTGTCTCCACTGGGTGGAGGTCAGCCTCAGCCATGGCCACCTCATGGTGCCTGGGAGTGTCCCTGGGTCACAGCTGGGAAGAGGCCACCTCAGCAGCACCAGCTCTGGGCTGGGTGTGATTCCCAGCAGCCATCACTCTTTCTCATGAGATAAGGGAGGTCTCCTGGTGTGCCCTGCATTGGCAGTACAAGCAGGAATAAAGCTATACTTTCATTTTCCTAGTAGCTAAGTGCCACTAAATCTGGTATTATGCTCCTCAAGACCCATCCCTCCAGTGTCTGAGAAACTGCAGATCTCAGCCAAGAACAGTAATGGGAATTCACAGGCCATACAACTGTGCTGCAGAAATGAGGAAAAGAGATGAGTTGAAAGAGGGTGAGAGACAGTTCAAGGATATCATTGTACTCAACTAGCAGGTCAGGTTGAGGCAGAGGAGTCCCTTAAGTAAAAAACCCAAAACATAAAATGTTTCCTTTCAGTGATAAAAGGCATTTGAATGAGTTGCTTGGGGACGCTGAGTGGGACAGTGTATACACAATTTGGGAAAGGGTAACTGTGTGGAAATGAATTCTAATCATGTGCTTTACACTCAAAGGTCATAGAAGTCAATGCCATAGCTTGGAACAGGACTGCAGTTCTGACCACAGAAATAATTTCAACATGAAACTTGCTAAGTTTCTAAGAGTGCCTACATAATATCAAATTAATATCAAATGTCGAATTGATATGTACAATGCCAAATAGTAACAGTGGGCACAGTAACCCTTGCCCATTCTAGATTTACATTTTTTATTTTTTCCTTTGGAGAATACTGGCTGCAAAAATAAACAAACAGCAGAAACCAGCAGATTTATATACATCTGGAAATGGTTGCATAGCAACAACTTCAGAGCTATCTTCCTCCTTCTTGGAAATTTATTACTGTCAGAGTGACTAGTGGGATTAATTACCTGTTTCGCTACTTTTTGTCTCTCATGTACTTTGGAATTCATATCTGGAAAAAATGAGATTTTTTAAAAAATATTTTCAATTTCTCTAAAAAAAAAACCAAACCTTTTATCACACTAAATGCAAAGTAAAAACATATATGAGATGAAGAGGCTACAGCCATCACTCTTTGTTGATGATTATATAGCCAAATGGAATATAAAAGGTTTATCTCCAGTCTCTGCCATAAACCTGAGTATGAATTTTCCAAATCAGAGGTAATAAATTCAATGGACTACTGAGTAAGGAAAATTACAGATATAATTTCCCATAAATTATGTGTATGCTACTCATTATTGATTACATTATTACACTATTGTATTTCTGAGTAATATAGAACAGATGTCTCTCACTAAGATTTTCAGCTGAGAAAGCAACCTATCAAAACTGGGAAAGGGATTCTATTAATAACTTCAGTTTCAACAACCTTACAGTTTTTGTAGAAAAATAAAATAACAGGTCATTGAAAATTCCTGTCTACTTATTACTGAAGATTCATTTCCAAACTATAAGTGATGTTAAACTTCAGTAAACAGATTTTGCATGTTCTAGCTTGGAAAATAAATGATTTGTTTCTTGATTTCTGGACCAGAGCATTAACAAGTAAAGGACATGGACCCACATAGCATTTCATCTCTATCGAAATAATTTTGTCTAGTAAGAGCTGTAATTTGTTGATGGTTAAAAAACAGAGCTTTACATATAGAAGTTTGGGACTACCCCATGAAAGTAAAATATTCCTGATGCAAAGAATCCTGAGGTATTGTTAGTCTCCCGCTACTGTATTTTATGTTTTCTACTGTGAGTTGCTAAGGCATGAAAGACAAACCAACCTCTATGATTTACTTGGACTATTTCTTCCTACTTTCATAAGATCAACAACATCATCTATCAATGGCCTGTCAGATCAGCTACTTGATCCTTTGGTTAGTCAAAAGTATACAATTTATCTGAATATTCCTACTTTTGTCATTTTTCAAACAAAGCTCTAGGACAGAGGTTTGCCTTAACAAGCTTTTCAATATCATTTCTTAACCAAGTGTTATCTCGCTTCTGACTCAGTTCAATAAATCTTCTGGAATATTATTTTCATCTTAAAAAGTTCTTTCTGAAGTAGCTCCACAGTTCCTTGTTAAATTGTTTCCAACTAAATACAACTGTGCTCTGAATACAGCTGTACTGCATATTCCTAACTGCATAGAAGGTAGATCAGAACCACAAATTCAGTAGATATTTTCAAACACATCTTTCAAGAAGAGGAAAAAGCTAAATAATTAAAAAATAACTACTACATGTATCTGAACAGGGCAGTTCTTGTAAACTGGTCAAAGATATAACAAGCTCTATTCATTTTCAAAAGGTAACCTAATGAAATGCTTAGCCCCAAATATCTTTGAAATTGTGGTAAAAGAATACTAACAATTTAAAAACCTCATTAGATTTACCAGCTCTAAGTCAGTTCACATACAACAGATTCTGCTACCACTTACATGTCTATTTGTTCTATTCTTGCAGATATGTAAGGTTTAACAAGTTAAATAAATTGTGTTTCTCTTTACAAAAACACTGGTGTACTGAGATGAGCAATGTCGAATTTAAAAGCAATACATTATATTTATAGATTTCAGAATATGGCAATCTTTCTGATGCATGTCAGTGCTCAGGTTTTGGCAGTTTTCCTCAGACCAGACTTGCAGAAGAAGGTTATTTCCATCACCTGCCCATTCTGTTAAGAAAACTTACAAGCACTCCATACTGTCACAAGCCAGAACCCTGTTAAACAAAACAAAAACAAAAACAAAACAAAACAAAAAAAAAGTTCATAAACCTTCAGTCTTTCAAGTATTATAAGTATGAGGGGAAAAAAAACCAAAAACAACTATTTGCAGGATGAGAGTCTAAACTACTCTTCAAACAAGAGATTTGAGCATTCACATTGTTCCGTTATATTCAGAGTGGCCTGTGAAATGCTGAGAATGCTGAAAAATATGTGAACCAAAAGACACTGTGGGATAAGTAATATGACACTGTGGGATGTGAATAATGGAATATTATTTCATGCCTGGCATGTAGTTAAAGACAAGTGCCATTGGTGCAATGAGGTATGAAATAATACTTCATAATTCACATACAGGAGTGTCTTACTGCAGTTAAGAGTTTGTTGTAAAGTGTGACTTTAAAAAAAGAGTTTTAAAGTTTGCATACGTTAAGAATGGGGTTCATAAATTATAACCTGTCTTTTTGTGATCATACAATCACTAAATTTCTGACTACTTTTAATGACAATTAGGCATGTCTTATTAAAATATATTAAAATACTGCATAGACAGTTATGACTTCTAAACCTCTTTAAAAAACATTGCAAAATTTCTGTCCCTTTCAATGGCCATTTTTTCCACTTTCTTAGTGTTCCTTTTTTTATTATTTTTTTTTTTTTTAATAATAATCCCAGGTTGCTTCATTTTTAATCAGTTCAAGGCATTTTCATCCTCGTAAATTAATTACCTTTGTCTAAGCAGGGATATTGAGACACATCATGTCTCCATCTTTATACGACTGCATGTATGTAAACATGTGGGTCAGTCTTGAGGTGCCCAGTTAGCCTAAGCCACTGAAGTCAGCCTTCATTATTGACCTTATCATCTTTATCCACACCAAACTGACCACTATTTGCTTTATATTTCTTGAGCTTGACTCTGAGTTCTGTCCAAAGTTTGCTTGCTGAGCTTTCTAGGTATTAATCTACACAGTACTTCTCTGTACATACTCTGTATGTTCCCCTCCTAGATTTGTTTCTGCTTATAGACAGTAGAAATAAAAAGTGAGGCACAAATCTGTGCTAACCAATTTCTTGTGCTTGAAGAATAGTTTGTATTTCTGTAAACTCCAGCCACTCTGGAGGCAAGGTTAGGGAATGAGAAACCAGGCTTATATGCAAAAGTTCAGCAAACCCTGCAGGCTCTGAGAAAACTGTCACTGGAGATTGTAGTCAAAGACTTAGAAGTTACTTTTGAAGACAAGCCTGATACAAAACATGGCCTGTATAGCATCCCGTGGGGTTTCTTGCAGGGCTCACATTTTGCAGACGGCCCCAAGAGCATTTTTTAGGCATATGGATGCAGACACAATGGATGAAGGAAAGACAGCAAATTACCTGGAAAGATGTCTGCCTCAAATGATCATGTTCAAGTGAAAGGATGACAATCAATGAATTAAGCAGTTACCAGGGGATTATCAAGTGTGGGATTGTGTGGGTGTGAGCTGGGGAGAGATATAGCATTGGTGGATTAGCTGCAGAAGGGTGTTCAAAAATTTGTGTGTGTCTAGCACTGTACTTTATTTGTGCTTCTTTGGTTGATCCTGAATGTTTGTTTCTGAGTCTCACATAATTATATCACTAATAAATTAAATGGCTTTAATCCTCATTTGATATGCCTATGTGAATTTAACAGCTTTCCCCCGCTACATGATATATAGTGTTCATCCAGCCTGAATTCTGCCCAACTTGCCTGATGGCCATGTGATCCACATCAACTAACCAGAGGCAAATAGAGACTGCTTAAGCACTGCATCTCAGCCTGTGAGGATTAAAGGAAAAGGAAGTAATACATGCTAGAGGACTATCTATGAGGAAAGGGGCATTGGAGGGGAATGAGAGGGCAGAAGGAAAGTAGCATCTATGTACCTAGGAAGGATTACAGGGTGGAGAAAGAAGAAATGAATGAAAGGTTGTAACAGGAAGGGAAAACAATAGTGCTATGATAATAATTATAAAATAGAAAATTTTAAAAAGGGGATAAAAAAGGAGTTCTAATAATCTGTCACTATTAATGGCTCATCTATTCCTTGAAATAGGCTTTTGTAGAATAGTTGTGGATCTGCGAAAACCAATATATTCAGTCTTTACTAAGACTGTGCAGGTTCAGCCCAAAAGTCCTATTCCTAGGGACAGCTGCACATTTGTTTCTTTTCTGCTCTTTGAAGGATTCCATAGAAGAGGATCAGTCTGTGTTCACAGAAGCCCCAATCCTATTGATCCAGAGTGTATCACTATGACATTTGGTGTTACAAATTGGTATTGATTTCCTTGATCACTATTGTCAAGTGTGAAAATATATGGATACTTGATGTTTTTCACCAGTGATGAAGCACTTCTAACATGACTACAGTTTTCCTATTTGTGTCATCCCATAGATAAAATGTGGCAGGGTAATTATAAATAGTTCATTCTTGGCAGTTTCAACGGTGTAAAATTATACTAAAACAGAACATACATTCCAAGTTTATGTCAATTGACATCTTGCTTGACTTCATGAGGATGCGCGCCTTGTTAGACTAAGCCCAGTTTTGTACATAAAAGGGGATTTCCTTTGGGATATTTAATTAGGTTGAATATACCTTGAATTACAATAAAAATTTAAACAAATGAAATCATTCAATTCTATTTCTAGTCTTCAGGATTCCATTCTAATCTATGAGATCTACATTGAAATGCTCTAGGGTTTGGGACTTGTGGATACAGCTTCACTAAATTATCAGTAGAATTATGTGTTTGAATTCATAGAATGCTCATCTTGCTTGAAAAAGTTCTTTCTGAAACAATGTCTTTATAAGCCTTAGAAGGACTCATGAGGACCATTCAGCTGCTTCCTGACAAACATTGCTTAGAATATTTCTTTACAGCTAGAAATTTATGCACAAACTTGAACCAGAGTGACAAGCGAGACCCCTGGGATATTCTTTGGAATACATTTTAATAGCACCGTTACATCAAGCTTTGCATTTAGAACAACATAATATCAGAATGATCACTAAACAAGGCATTTTTCATGCATGCAACATAGCAAATCCCTTTCAGATTTTATCATGAAAATTAAATTTATTGATCTAAAAACTTTGGTAAATATTACATTCCTGCATAAATTATATTTTCTTGTATTATTTCTATTACAAAGGGAAAATAAAGAAGATCTGCTTTGAATAAAAGTGATAGAGTATAAATGAGACAAAGTTACACTTAGGTTAAAGCTCTTTTGATTACGCAGAAATAAATGATGAAATATTTCACTTAATGCACAATAGATATGTCAGGCCTCGGGTGCTTCGCTCTCCCACCACAGACAGGGTGAATTTGTATTAGTCAGGGGATTTTATTCATTCACCTTATTTTAAATGCATAGGTCTGGAAAAGCAGTATCTATAAGTCTTGTGAGGAGCTTTTGTCTGCCTCCTCATTCTTTAATTCTCATACATTTTAAATGAGAGCAGAGATGCTCCTATGTAAATTTCGTTTAATTACATTGCAGTCTTTGGAATCCAATTGGTCAAATTCAGTTTCCCCAAGGAATTGATGGCCATTGCCAAAGGGCTTGGATACAATGATAGCATTTATTTATTTGAATTGTGAAGCTGCTGTTAGTGCCTCAATTCTGCATGAGTGACGATTTTTTTTCTAAAGCATACACATACATACACACATGTATACGCACACATGCAGCTCTCCCCGAACACTACAATTTTCAGTCATACAAATGTATGTTTATTTTATTTATTAACAAGGGAAACTAAATCTGTGTAATTAGAAGGTGTTTTGAATAGAAATCCACTTATGTATTTGACATGTCTAATAATACTTAATTGTGTAGAAATCAGCATTTACATAAGAACCTATGAATAAAACTGTGACTATCATGATAATTTTTGTGGTATTATCTCAGGTAAATATGAACAGTAAGAAAGTGGCCCTTGTTTTCTTTTTCAATATTCACTTTCTTCAGTGAGATTTTTTTCAATGCAAAACTTATGATAAGAGAAGCTGCTTCAGACATTCAGGTAGTTTTCTTTGCAGTTTGATCCAATGGTTGATCCAATTGTTGAAGCAATTAAAACAAAGCATGAATTTTATTAATTACAGTGTGCAGTGTATACAGTTAGCTAATGGGTAAATGCTTTGCTGCACATCAAAGCAATATTTATTTTCAGACAAAAAGTAGGGTAGTCTTACAGATGTACAAGCATTCTAATTGCAGTTAATCAATTTGTCCAAAGTCTTATTCACTGTTAATGTCCACATTCTTGCTCACTCACCATATATAATGCAACATTATTAAGAGTTGGATTTTGTATCCTGGTATTTGTCCACGTAAATGAACTTGTCTGTCAACATATCTTAATGAAAGGTGTGACTAGACTTTACATAAACTTAGCAAGAGTGTATTAAACATTGATCACCTAGTGTGCTGGAGAAGATCATGTGCTCATTTGATCTATTATTAGATTAGCTCTTTATTTTGGGATTAATGTTTTTGAGCACTTGAATACAAATTTTGCTGTAACTAAGCCCCATGAAACATTTGTTTTAAATGGAAGACCAGGCAGCAATATTCTACTGTAAGAGTCCTAAGCTATATAAATGTTTCTTTCCTGTAACATTTTCACATCTGTATATTTTGTATGCAACCTCAAAAACATACAATACTATGAATAAAAAATGCAACAAAGTATTTTGGGACATGATTAAAGGATCCCATGCTTAAGAATCAGGACTAGATCGGTGACAAGACCTTGCAAAGTACACTGAATGTCTGACAAAGAAAAACACAGAATTTTTTTTGCAGAAGTCTACTGTCACCATGATCATGAAATATACATTAGAAGTTATCTTCAAATAAACTGCCATGAGACTGAGTCTAGGGATGCTCGGTCCTATCTGACCAAGTTCTTATCTCCAAGTAAGTGCTGCTACTCCCTTTCTGCAAAGCCAGGACATTTGCTGATGAAATCTTCCCAGTGTCAGGAGCCTCTATCCAAACCCAAATCTGGAAATCTCTCCCTGAATCCCTTCCCCTGTATTTTAAAGAGCACAAGCTTTCCTGACCTTGAGTGAACTGCCATACTGCACAACTGAGCTGGGTGATACTGTAAGGACAGCCCACTCTTGACCTTAGAGTATTGGAACAAATACGAATTGTTCTTGTAAGAAGTAGCTCGATAGGTTTGAAATACTTTCTGCAAGCTTTGAAATATTGTCTACTTTAGACGGGCTTTCCAAATTGTTCACATGATCATACCACATGATTGCATATTCATGTCCTGGGCTACTGCTTTCTAAATAACTTTTACATTTATTACTCAAATCTAACCAGTGGAATAGAAGTTTCAGGGATGTTAACCCCTTACAAATGAATTAATGCAAAAAACATTTACTGCTGCGCCTAATGAAGAAATATGTTAGTAATTTCACACAGGCCTATGAGACTCCACAGAGAGGGAGTTTTCAGTGGTTTCCACTTTTCTCAGTTCTTCTCACAGAGTTATTTTTGTTTACTACTCGGGAAGGAAATAAAAAAGACCAAAATAAACAGCTCAAGGCTTAAAAGTTTTTCTGTATAGTAATGTAGCTTCAGATTTAAAGCACCTAATTGGACACCTTCTAAAAGAATGTATTAAACCAGCACTTCAGGAGCCAAAGTGCTTTACCATCTTTTATACCTTCCTGACAGTGGCCTTAAAGAAAGAATGAGAATCAATGGACTCAGGGAACTAATGGACCTGCCAGTTCTCTGAACACCTCTAAGAACCATGATCTAGACAAGTGACCAAAGATAATGAAAGGAGTGAAAAACAAAGGCACCAGAGAGAGGAGACTAAAATCCCTTCTGAAGTATTTCAACATTTTTTCCTTTCTCCTTTTCTACTCTGTTGTTTTTATTCCTTTGTCTCTTGACTATTTGTTGTAATTTAGTTCAAATTGCTAAACTACTTACCACAATTAGCAGAGATTCCTATAAATAAATTGTGAAAAGATCACCTCTTTTTGTTTACCAAGCTCTTGCACTGAATAAATGAGCCAGATTTTTAAGATGAATGCACTGTAATTACAGTATTTGTGCAGCTAAGGCCCAGGCAGATACCTACTGAATCTCCCTCAGTGGGATGGGGGAAAGAATATGAAGGGTAAAAGTGTGAAAACTCATGAGCTGAGATAAAGACAGTATAATAGGTAAAAGAAAAGCCACACACAGAAGCAAAGCAAAACAAGGAATTCATTCACCCCTTCCCATGGGCAGGCAGATGTTCAGCCATGCCCTGGAAAACAGGGATCCATCACACCTAACATGGTTACTTGGGAAGATAAATGCCATCACTCCAAATGTCCTCCCTTTCCATGATGTTCCCCCAGCTTTATAAGCTGAGCATGACACCATATGGACTGGAATATCCTTTAGGTCAGTTGGTCTCAGCTGTCTTGGCTGTGTCCCCTCCCAGCCTCCTCAATGGCATGAGGAACAGAAAAGACCTTCACACTGTTTTAGTAGAGTTCAGCAATATTTAAAACATCAATGTCTTATCAACAGTGTTTTGGTCACAAATCCAAAACAGCACCATGCAAACAACTATGAAGAAATCCTTGAAATTTTTAAAGACAAAATGATGGATAGGCTCTCTGAAGTTTAGGTTGTAATGTAATTTTATCTACAGAAACAGGAAAGTGTAATTGTGTTCTCATTCTCTGTTCAGAGTAGCTGGTTGGAAGATCAAAATAATGCTTGCCTTATAATTAACAATGAAACTATGAGAAGGAAGCTTTTTGAAGAAAATATGCAACTTATACATTTTCTTGGATAGAATAAACTTTTAATCTAGTAATGCAATTTCTGTCATTGTCATGTCTTTGTCCTAAGGAATACTTTAGTTGTGGACTCACACCATCTTCTCTGAAAGCCATTCTTTAATGTACACTGCACTTTGGAGAAAAAAAAAAAAAAAAAAAAAAGTGTTTTTTCTGCACTCCAGCAAGCTGCTGATAAAATAAAGAAACTCAAACCACAAAAAGAGTACTTCTATCTCAGGAAAAACAAATCAGCAAAGTGAGAAAAATCCTGTCAAGATACAGAAATATACTTTCCTATTTTCTTTTTTTTTTTTTCACACTAAATAACCTGTCTCTATAAATGTTTCTCTGCCTCTGATTTTCATTCTGATCTCCACTGTAATTATCCAATCATTAGTAGTGAAGTGCAGATAAAACATTTTCTTAATTGGATTTAGAATTTGATCTCCCGGCATTAGATCTTAGTTTTTTAATATTTTATTTAATACCACAATACAAAGAGATCAGTGTTATTTCTGCACTGATACTCTGGACATTTTAGAACTTTTGAGAAAAAAAGCAAATTCTTCTCATCTGTTTCAAAAAGTGATTTAGTCTGAGCTAGGTGCAAGCTAAACCTTATTTCATTTAGATAACCCAGCACAGATCATGACTGCATAAAATAAAATTTCAGGGAAGGAAATATTATCTTCAAAAAAGCAAATGCTGTACGCTCATTTCTTTGGTTTGTTTTCCTTTTGAATTTCTCAAGCTTCTTTGTAACGATGCCAGGCTAATCAGACACTATGCTTCCTTGTATCATTCAAACTCTATCCATGCTATAATTCCAGTTTGCAGGCTGTACTGCTGGACAGAGCAAAGCACCACATTCTGCTCGTCTGCGAATGTCTCAGCATTTCTACCTGACCTTTTTGACTTAAGTATAACAGAATTAAATTAGATAGAAGGTTATACTATCAGGATATTCTTAGTGATACCTGATTTATACCATGGAATTTCATTCATTGCAGGGTATAAGCCAAACAGAGAGCAATAGTAAAGAAATAGGAAAATGGAAAATTAGTAGATGCATATGGAACACATGTAAGGGAAAGCAAGAAATTGACATACTTCTATCCTCCCTAGAAAGGGTCTGTGGCAAAAAAAAGGACTAGCAGAAATGGAGATAGGGTGTGAAACAGACTTGTCACACTGAACATAAATATCAAATAGAAATTTTCCACATAGGAGGTTAGAAATAAGGAAAGAAAGTCTAATCAGAGTACCGGCAAATAGAGGAGTGGAAGCGGAAAGGATAGATTAAAATAAAATGAGAAAACTGAAAACAAATTACTAAATAAAAAGAAATCCATAAATAGAGAAAATCAGAATGGAACAAGCAAAGGCTAAGGACAAAAGTCTGACTGAGAAAATAATGGACAAATATGAGCTAGTAAGAAGAATATGCTTTGTAGGACAACTAAAGAAAAACAATAGATCTTAAGACAAAGACCAAGAACTATAGAAAAGAAGAAAATAATTTTTTTTGCCAAAGTGAAGGGATGCTATATATTCCATGTGTTCCTCAGCTACTCTCATAATCTATACAATATTCAGTGTAAAAGTAGGAGACAATTAGAGCTAAACATCCAAACAACTTTGAAATAAAAGGTGATGCACACAAATAGCCATCTGAGGGATGTAGCTCTTGGCAATTTCCTCCTCTGTCAGGTGTTGATTCAACAGTAGTGAATAGAAGAAAAGGGGAAATAAGTTCTAGTCATAGATAGAAAGGTATTCTTATTCCTCTTCAAATGTGTGATTCACCATTTGTAAAACTCTGAGGGAACAGAAATTTTTTTCTCCTTCATAGAGGTTTGCGTTATAGTAATGTATTCAATGTGTAGGGCATCTGTCAGACAAAGTCCTTTCATCTTAAGGGAAATCTAAGACTGTAGTAGTTACCCTACAGGCAGAGGGAAGAGAGTAGACCAATGCCGTACCAATTATACCATTTCTCAGAGGGATCCATTGCAAGCATTCAAACTCTTTCAATTCTACTTCATAAAGGCAGTCTGTGTCAAAAGCTGAAAGCCACTGGTTGAATTCTAAGCTGCAGATCTCCGTTCTCAAGGATTTGTAGGAGTGGAATATGACTGATGCCTCTCATAGTGATGAAGAATCTTCTTTGAAATGTTAACAATTATTCTGCATGTCCCACATTTCTCCATTTGTGCACAATTCACATGCAGCTAATGATGGATAAAATATGCAGGGACAAACATCTATAGTTATGTTTTTCACTTTTTTTCTTAAGAAGAAAAGAAAAATGCAAAAGAAAATGTTTTTATACTTTACTTTGAATTTAAATTGCTTTCTTTTTTCCACTCCTTGGGCTGTGCTCATTAATAATTATGACTATCTGTTAAAAATCAGATCTTTATAATCTTCCACGTATCTCTGTTCAACTGTTGAAGTACCATTGGGAACCTTATGTGGGATACTAATTTGTCCTTGAGGGGAGGAAGAATGCACTCTGAAGTAGGTAGCAAGATCCCTGTTCTTTCCTTACACAGCTAGGGAAGAGGGAGAGAGGTCACATTATAGCAGAATAATTTAGGCTGGAGGGGACAACTGGAGGTCATCTCATCCATTCCCTACACAAAGCAGAAACAGCTTCAAAGGTCAATTTGGTTTCTAAGGGCTTTGTCAAGTCACTCTCTGGATATACCTAAAGATGGAGACTCCACAACTTTGGGCAACATCTTCAAAGCTTAACCAGTCTCTTTGTGAACATATTTTTTCCTTCCTTGAGTTTGATTTTGTCTTGGTACAGCTTGCGCCCACTGTGTCTTGTCCTATTAGTGTACACCTTTGAGCCAAGGCTGACTCCATTTCTATAACCTACCCTTCAAGAGATAAAGACAGGTCTTCCTTTAGGCTTGTCTTTTTCAGTCTGAAAAGAATCAGTCCTCTCAGACTCTTTTGTGTATCATATGTTTACCTAAGTACCTTGGTAACCCTTCCTTGGAGCAGGTCCAGTGTTGATCTTGTCTAGAGGAGCTCAGAACTGGACACAGAACTCCCCTGTGGTCTCACCAGTGCTGAATAAATGGGCAGTCATTCTGTATAAGCTCTGACTACCCGTCTCACTGACATACTAACTGTCCATTGGAGTGGATATGTACTTTTTCCCCCCAGAAAGTTGCAAAAAACAATGCTCATAAAAGAAAATAATGCTATGGCAATTTTGCATTATCGAAGAAGAACAAAATCAAGGAGGACCTTCCTCAGCATTTAGGCCTAGGACCATAAAACAGGAAAAGGCATCATCCTTGACTAAGACCAGATCAGCTCTTCTATGGTTCATGGTCAGTTGTTCTAAGTGAGACATTTAAGGAACGTTCATTTACTGGGGAATTCCAAAGATCAAAAAAATTCATACATTTAGGAAATCCCATAATTTTTCTATAAAAAACAGGTGTTTTAATAAAATATCATAACTTCCTCTAGTATTATTAAAAAAATCATACCAGGATATATTGTGCTGTTCTGCTAAAGCTTGGTTTCTGAATTTGGGGTTCATATGAAAAAAGATGGAAAGCTTACAAGACCTAAAAAAGGAGAGAGCAAGAGACTAAGTGCAGAAGATGCCACCTCATACTCCTAAGGATACCATCTCTATGCCAACCCAAGTTCTCCAAAGAGCCCTGCAATTATGTTCTCTTACCAACTGCTACCACTGACCATTAAGTAGGTGCCTTTGTTCAGACTAGAACCGGTCCTCACGTGCTGTCAAACTGTGCTGCCACCTGGAGCCTGTCAATATAGCAGATGTTCATAGAAATCAGAGACATTCCCCTCTCTCCACCAAATTTAGCTTCTGCTCTTTGCGGCATCTACCCATCTTTTGCCTTACCAAGAGAGAGATGCCTTCATCAGTATACTTCTTCACTAATTAAAAGTCTAGATTAATGCCAAGTAATAAAACTATTTACCAGGAAAAGCTGCAGGGAACACTTTATTTTTTATGTTCTGTTTGTATTTAGTGCCAGAAAGTAAGGAGACTTGAAAGAGAGAAGAGAAATCAATGAGCACCTGAGGCACCACTCTAAATTGGATGTAAATTGATAGAATAAGACTTAAGAGGATGCAGCCATGCAAATATTTAAACAGAACAACCGCCTTAATCTATAAGGAACTCTATTCTCAGGTGCTGTTGTTCTTACCTCTAGATCCCAGCTCTATATACTTTGTTAACTCTGAGCAACAGAAAAAAATTTAAATCTGCTCCTTTGTTACAGACAGAGGATATTGACTAAAGCTGCCTGAAAGAAAAATAGTTTTATTACACCACAATGAGGAGGAGAGTTTATTTTCCATATTTTTTTTAACCAGACACTGTTTAAAATTATGCTTGGGATGGTTTGTTTACTTCTCTTCTCCATCCAAACAAAACTCCATAGAGGTTTACTTATCAAAAAACCAGTTTTTGCTGAACAATTGATAACAATCACAATTAAATTTAACCTGCAATTTGAAGTAACTCAAATTATGCCCCAAAGCTCTGTGGCATATTCACTGCTGCTCCATCAAGTCTCACTCCTCATCAAACCTTGAAGTTTTGCATTCCCCTTGGGCTGCATTTTCTTTTCTATCTTTTAATGCTATAAACTCTTCCAACGGTACAAAAGTAAATAATTTGTTCATTAATAAGGTTCCCCTGAATGTCAACTTGGTTTGTTTATTTCTGTTGTAACTTGCCAAAGCAGGATTTTAATGTCTTTGTTATAATGTATTTACCTTGCAAATATTCAAAACCACTTTTGTTATTCCATTTTCTTGTCTCATTCTTACATGGTGGTACTTCTTGTTGAATAATACGAAAGCAATTTCCATAATGAAAACATAAAGACAAATTATGCGTAATTTGTTAAACATATGCAATATGGCAGAATCCTGCTGACACCATTGCACAGATGTGCAAGCAATTTAATTATCAAGATGTTGTTCTCTCTGGAAAATATTGAGAGCTGGTGAGAAGCAAGACATTCACAATACTTGATCTAAACTCCTCTCTGTTTCATCTTCATAAACATCACATGTATTTTAAGTAATGAATATGAGACACAATCCAAACAAGCTTACTCAAATTCTTCTAGTATGACTGTGTTCAATCATGGTGTTAAATTTGTGTAATTAAAGTTTTAATGCTCTCCAGAAACATTATAGGAAAAGGAAAATCTCAGCTTCCATTCACTAGTTATAATCTCATCAAAAATTTATTTCCAAATCATGTTATAATCTCACTGGAAACATTTCTTTTCATTAAAGAGCACAGATCAAGTTCAGGAACAATATTTCTGTCAGAGTGAAAACACGCTTGTACATTGATGAAACTGGACCTCAGAGATCAGATCCTAAAAATGAAATCATAAATCACATCACTTTTGGCTTGTAATTTATTCAAGTGCTCTGAAAAGCAGGAAGGAAGGGGTGCAGAGTACACCTACAGATTGTTTTCATTCAAAAATATTTGTAATCTAACACTTTTGAGTATAAAATATCACAGATCATTTAGGTTGGAAGAAACCTCCAAGATCAATGAGTCCAACCTACTGAACATTACCTCTTCAGCTAGACCAGAGCACTAAGGTCCAGTCGTTTCTTGAACACCTCCAGAGATGGTAACTTGACTCCACCAGCTCTCTGGGAAGTCCAATCCAATCCTTAACAACCCTTTCCACTAAGAATTTTTCTGAACCTCCTCTGGTGCAGCTTGAGGCCATTTCCTCTCATCCTGTTACCTGGAAGAACAGCCTGTCCCTCACCTGGCTACAACCCCCTTTCAGAAAGTTGTAGAGAGTGAAAGGGTCTCCCCTTAACCTCTTTTACTCCAGACTAAACAACCCCAGCTCCCTCAGTAACTCTTCATCAGACTTGTGCTTCAGATCCTTCACCAGCTCTATTGCCCTTCTCTGGACTTGCTCTAGCAGCAAAACATCTTTCTTGTAGTAAGGGACCCAGAACTCCACAGAGGACTTGAGGTGCAGCCTCACCAGTGCTGAATACAGAGTGGCAGTCACTTCCATGGTCCTGCTGGCCACACTATTTCTGATACAAGCCAGGATGTCATTGGCCTTCTTGGCCACCTGGGCACACTGTTGGCTCATGTCCAGCCTGCTGTCAACCAGCACCCAAGGTCAAATTTCACTGGACCTCTTTTTGGACAGTTTTCTCCAAGCCTGTAGTGCTGCATGAGGTTGTTGTGACAAAAATGCAGGACCTGGAACTTGGCCTTGTTGAGGCTCATACCATTGACCTCAGTATTTCATAAAATTAAATACAAGAAAATTATGTCTTCTAATAGTACAGCAAGTATATTTTAGGAAAAAGACCATATTCCTCATTGTATTTATCATTATATTGTGCAACACTAGCTTTTTGTGGAAAGCCGATTGACATAAGATTATCAATCGAGTTTAAAATGGATTGCGTATTACTGCTGTCCTCAATGTTCTGGAGCCAGTGACACAATCTCCAACTCATGAACAAGCAGTGGTAAGTGTAAGGTACTAGGTAGTGATTTACTACAACCTATTGCCCAACTCCCATTGCTAGGACTGTGAAACTTCACTGCAAGTTAAAACTGGCTTTTTACAGTTTGCTAAATGAGACAAATTGGAGCACTATGAATGCCAGATTAGGAAAAGGAGAAGATCAGCTTTTACATGTTGCAGCTCAGATTTTATTTGGTCCTATGGTAACTATAATTCAGAGGAAGATGCCACCACTCTCTTTCCTCAATTCCAGTGCATGTGCCCATTGTAAATGCAAACAGAAAAGTGAGAAAGGCATTCCTGTGGAAGAGAGTTTTAATAGCTCAGCTCTACAGATTTGTGTACATTAGCTGAAGTGTTATAGGGCCAGACCTTCAGCTGGCCTTTCAGCTCCATTAACTTTCAATAGCACTGTAACAAATTACATGAGCTCATGATGTGCCCCATGATGTTTAATATCTGACAACTGGAGAAAAGTGGATTAAAGGAACATCAAAGCATACAGGCTCCTAACTCTCTATATAGATCAGTGTGAGTTTAAGCTTAGATTTCTTTGTGGGTTACATCCTTCACTTATTACTTATTTCAAGCATCATATTCAAAGACAGTGAAAATTTGCTTAGCTGAGATTGGGAGTCAGTATGATTATCCAGTTATACCGTAACACAATATATTAAATATGTTCCTGCTTGTTCTTCAAAAAAAAAAAAAAGAATTCTACATTTGTTTAAAACTGAAAATACTTTGTGTGGTTTAGTTTGTCGTACTGTATGCAAAACATTTAACATGTTTATATTGTGCTTGCAATGAGGATTGTATGTATAAAACTTCAACTATCATTTGCATAAACTTTCAGTAATAACCAATTTTTGACAATACAATACTCATTTTTGTGTTCTTGTAATTTAGATATCAGAGTTGAACTGCAAACTTTCACATATATGAGGCACTAACACACAGATTTACAAAAAAAAAAAAAAAAAGAACTGAAAATTACACAGTGGAGGAAAGTAGTTACAAAGAAAACAATCACTTTGTTCCATTTAAATAATGTTTGCCATGTCAAATAACTTTTCCTTCAGAATTGCAAAAGCTATATTTGACAATGGTAAATTGTCACAGAGTGAAACACTGTGCACCTTTACCTAAGATTTCCTCCCGCTACAATATTTTAATTAAAAAAAAATAAATAAACACAAACCAACAAACAAAACAAAACCCAAAAGCTAAAACTAAAAAAGCCCCAGACAGACACACAAACAAACAACAAAAAAACCCAGAGTCACATAGAAGTTTGTTGATGTCAAGCACAATTTCTAGCATGCCTGTATTCTGTATGCTACCCAGACTGCATAAGATTGACAGAAAACAGGCTTATCCTGGGTTCTTCAAATTATAGTAAGTGATTTTACATTTTTCTAGCCCATCCACCCTCTCCTCTGTGCCAGCAAGTATAGCAGACATTTACTCCTGCTCCACTGAGAACCAATCACCAACGCAAAAAGCTGGATTGTGCCAAGATACACACCAAGCCCCTCACATTGAAGAGCAAAGATGGTGATATGAACAATGACCAAAAAAAAAATCTTTTCCTGCATTAAATAAGCAAGCTACTGTGCAGTCATCTCATTACTACTGACTGGTAGGAAAATAAAGGCCAAGCAGCTTAGTGACCCAGTTACATGAAGTCACATAATTTAAATCTGTATTTCTTTGTGGACCTTCACTGTGTTTGAACATTGCTTACCATGTGTCCTAGTAATAAGACAGCAGATTAGAAAAAATAGCTCTGCGACCTTTGTCATTGTAGAGAAAATTATTCTTACTAAGTTTTTGTGTGCTCAGATTTCAAAATCATCAATGTGTTTCTGCTCTCCCATGCAAATTTTAGTAATAGGCTTGTAATCCCTGTTTCAAGTTACACAAAAGCTGGTGGGAGAATCTAAAGCCAAGGTCAAAGTACAAGGACCAATGTATAGGGAAGTACTGGAATGCAAGCCACTTTTGAAAAGAGTGAAAAAAAATGGTGGCAACAAAAAGGAATCAAAAATTGGTTACAGTTTCTCCTTCTAGATATTTTCCTCGCTAAGTTAACCTTCATCAAAACCGTTTCAGATGAAAAAAATAAACTCAAGTCAAGATGAAACATCAAAAATGGTTTTTTATGAACACTGAATCAAGAAATAGCACAGAAAACTACTCATAGTCACACAATTATAATACAGCTTAATGTCATGAAGGAAAAGAGGTAAACCCATTGAAATATAAAATATATGCAAATTTGACCCAATTCAACCATTGATGTGGCTGGAGAGAGATAGAGGGGCAAAAAAAATCTAGAGCTGCAGAGAACACTGTTTTGGATTGTATCTGGAATAAACTTGGTTTGAATTATCTGCCTTTTACGAGATGCAATTTTCAATTTTGACAAGATTCCTCACTGTGTGACATTGCTAGATGCTGTGCTAATACCTTAAGGTACTAAGATCTAAGCTCAGCATCTTTTAGGAAACATATGTAAGCTTGAGGAAAATCAGGATTAGATTATATCAGCAAGCAGAGGAATTAGCTGTAGTCCTGTTATGAGAAAACATTTCATAGCTGCCTATATTTAAGTAAAGGGTGGGGGGTCATTTGTCTGAATATTGCAACTACGGCAAATAAAATTTAATTAGCAAGTCAAAACATTTTTTTTTCACTCTCTTACAGATTAAGTAAAGGTATTGATGACACCAGAACAATAGTTTTCATATATATTCTGTGTATGTCAGCTGCATGCAGCTTTCATTTGAACTGGATGCAAATTGTCCTCCAGTTGAATCCTCACTTTTAAAATAAATCTGCAGCAGAATTTCACACATATCTGAATTGTTCAGAGATTTATATCTCCTATTATTAACACAAAGTGCTTCATAGTACAATTCATACATTTATATTGTGGTCAGAAAAGTCACTTATTAGGATATACTTTGAATTTGAATGTGACGATTTAGTTGAAAACAATTACAAAAAAACCCCCTATGTTTTAGTGCATAGTGTCAGCAGTGAAATGGAAAAATTTTTATCTTTCTCTTTTCTACTCTCATGTCCTAGGAATCTCTGGAAACATGGTGGTTTTTTTTAGATGACCAATGCTTCTCAACTAGCTTAGTAAAACCAATGAGAATGTTCTCGGCCTTGGTATTCCCAAAGACAAAAGCAAGCCTGGTGTTTATATATAAACACTTTGGAAAATTGACAGTTCTGACATGTATCAAAAGAAGATTGATATGCCTTTGTGCTGAAAAGTCCATTAAATACAAATCTGTAATTCAAAAAGCATACTTGTTTACAGGCTTCCGCACTGGTTTTCTATATGTCACATATTTCATCATAAACTAAAGATATTCTCAGTAAGAACACTTTTCACAAAAGGAGACATTCTAAGTTAATCGCACTTCACAAATGTTTGGGTTTTTTTAAAATACATTCCATGATTTCATGAAACATGCCAGCCCCCTTCTGAACTTCCACAGTGATACCACTTACAGAATGCTCAGTAATATTTTCATGTGAAGAAAAATTATGGTGCTTAGACAAGTCCACACTTACCAGCTGAAATATCAAGACACCACAATAGTTAACTTCTCAGACTACATCTAGCAACTGCTAATTAGAAAAGAGAGGAAAATATAAGATCTATATTCTGCTTTGAGAGAATTTGGACCTACATGTAGCCACAGTGCACATTTCTCACTGCTGAAGCTTCCTCGTAGCCCTGGTGATGGGACTTAGGAAGAAAACACCAGAGGGATCGTCAGAGACTCTCTCTCCTCTTTCACGTCCATCCAGCCTTCCTAGATGAGAAATTACTAGAAATTCTACATCTTATATGCAGTCTATGAAAGTAAATACAGTGATATTATCTGTGTTATCTTGTTAGTAAAATCAGGGTCTTAGTGACGTTAATCAGTGTGTGTAGTCAGCCTCTATTAAGCATGATTCCATCTTAGCAGACAGTTTGGACTGTGGGGAGATTAGAATAAAGTTCTGCAGAAGCACCGGGGCAATTTATTGGCCACTCAAAATGTATTTGCATATTCATTGATTTTTTTACTCTTGAACAGCTCCACTAAACCAAGGGGGAGGAGGTATTCAGATTCAAGAAATTAAGTGCAGGCATAAATATCTGCAGAATCTGTGTCCACATGCTTCACATATTTTGTCATTTCAAATGGCCACATCACGTGATGTTTTCCTATTATTTAGAATATTTCCTAATATTTTTTCACATTTGCATGGTAGTCATAATAAAATTATGATATGAAAAATTGTAAAAGTGTTAAAAACCTTTTAAAGCATAAAACACATTTTTTCAAAATGTCAAATGTTTGTGGATCTCTCACTTTTCTGTAACTAAAATATGGCTAATTTGAAATACTCAAAAAAACCCTGTCTTCTGGACTTAGAATATGAATGCCAGGTTTAAACCTAATGAGGATAAAAATGAGATTTAGTAATGGAAACAGTCAGATCTTTAACAATAACAGAGCTTCCAGGCTCAACAATAATACTAGCAACAGTTGTTTGCAGATGTTCTTGTCATTTTAATCATCCAGTTAACAGAATTAACAATGATCTGCAGTTGTTTTTATTATTCTGTCCGCAAATGTCTACATTGTGAAAAGATGAAGGGCTTAATACATAACAGCTTAATAGAAAAACATTAGGTCTTTTTTCAAGTTTATCTCTTACAGGATTTAAAGGTGAAGTGCCTGTAAAACTATTAAAACTTTTATTTCAGGAATATTTCCCTCAGATTTTTTTATTTTAATTTCTAGCTAAACCAGAGTAAAGCTATTTGCCTTCTGAGACTGTTATTGTGAGATACTCCTGCACAGTAATGCCCCATATAGCACCTAATACCAGGTTATCTATTACATGTGTTTCAACCATTGCCTTTAGTGTTATCAAGCATATCTTAAAAGCCATAATGAGATGGAAATTGAGGAATGAAAATAGCCTCCACAGAGTCAAAGAGCAGACAAAAATATAGTATTGCAAACTCAGATTTCGTTTTTTTCAGTAGTCTACTCTGTGATTTTGTCTAGAAATTTTGTAGCAAGTTTTGTTCTAGATAGACTGAGGTACCAAAGGATTCACCTGCAACAGCTATGAAAGGCACACATAAGGTGCCAGATGAGCACGGAAAGCCCCAATTATCATGACTAAACTGCTGTCTGTCCCCAGGCAAGCTAGTTTTAAAAGAGTTGATATGTTCGCACGTGGTGCAGTCAAGCCACCAGACTGAAACACAAACACATTAAAGACATGCTGTAGGTGAACAGAGAGACCATAAAGCCTGAGAATTATGGCCATTTTTTCATGCTTCAAGGTATCTTCCTAAACACTTATTACCATTAAAAGAGTGCCTGCAGTCCAGCCAAGAATCAGACTCCCTGTTGTGTGAAGCACACAGTAATCACAGAATAGGACTGGATGCTCCTTGAGGCAGGATTTAACAAATTCTCTGAGTTTGCACATGGTACTAAGTTCATTATTGTTAGATGGCAGTAATAGGCACTCCACAAGGAAATCATAAAAACAAATGGGCAAAAGGTAACATTATAGAATCACAGAATCACTGAATGGGTAAGATTGGAAGGGACCACAGTGGGTCTACGGATCTGTGGATCTGGTCTAACCTCCCTGCCCGAGCAGGGTCATCCTAGAGCACATTACACAGGCTTACACCCAGATGGTTCTTGAAAATCTCCAGTGACAGAGACTCCACTCTCTGGGCTACCTGTTCCAGTGTGTAGTCTCCCACACAGTAAAGAAGTTCTTCCTCATGTTCGGGCGAATCTTCCTGTACATCAATTTCTGACCATTACCTCTTATTCTATTACTTGGCACCACTGAGAGACTGGCTCCATCCTCTTGACACTATGCCTTCAGATATTTACAGACAGTGTTGATGTCCTGTTTTGGTCGTCTCTTCTCAAGGCTGAGCAAGCACAGCTAAATCAGCCTTTCCTCATAAGAGAGATGCTCCAGTCCCTCAATCATTTTTGTTGCCCTCCACTGGACTTGCTCCAGGAGCAGCATGTTTCTCTTGTACTGAGGAGTGCAGAATTGGACACAGCACTTTAGGATACCATTGGCTACCTTGGCCACAGAGGCACACAGTTGGCTCATGGACAACTTGCTGTCCACCAAAATCCCCAGGCGCTTCTTCCCAGAGCTGCTTTCCAGAAGGTCATCCCCCAGCCTGTACTGGTGTGTGGGGTTATTCTTCCCCAGGTGAAGGACCCTGCATTTGCCTTTGTAGAATTTCTGATGGTTCTTCTCCATCCATCTCTCCAGCATGTTGAGGTCCTTTTGAAGGTCTGCACAGCTCTCTGGGGTATCAGCCCCTCCTCCCACCTTTGTGTGAACTTGCTGTAACGTGCCCCCTACGTACCGTCAGGGGACACCACTAGTTACAGGCCTCCACCTAGTCCTTGTGCCACTGAACATGAACCCCTGGGATCTGCCATTCAGCCAGTTCCCAATCCACCTCACTGTCCATGCATCCTATCCACACTTCCTGAGTTTACGAAGGAGTATTGTGAAAGAGGCTTTAGATGATCTTCATGGTAGATTAATATAATAATATGTCTAGGGAAAAATAATCTAAGCCATACCTACATGATGCTGACCACAGAAGTAGAAGTTGCAATTCAGGAAAGAGACTTTGGGACCATCAACATTTCACTGAAATCATCAGTTCTGTCAACAAAATACTCAGAAGAATATTGGGATTAAGATAAATGTATCATGTTGATGTCATATAAAACCTGGAGGCACCCATATCCTGAAGATGTATGTTGCTCTGATCTCTGCAAGTCTAAGAGGACATAGCAATGCCAGAGATCAACTGAAGTGCTAAAAGCACTAAAGCAGCTACCTTATGAGGGGAGACTAAAGAATCTGACCCTTCAGTTTGGAAAGCAGAAGGATAAGAGATATGATCAAAGTTTACAAAACTCAGAGTGTGAGTTGCTAAGACAAACACAAAATTCCTTGGACTAAATTCCTCAGTTCTAATACAGGGAGTGCTTGATAAAAAACAGTAGGAGTTCAATTTCAAACCGTTAAAAGAATATTTCTTTATACAGAATGTAATAATGAAAGTTTTATTTCCTTTCAAAATGTGCTGGATTTCTGAAATGTGTTGCCAGAGGTTTTGAAAGCAGATACCATCAGCATATTTAAAAAAGTAAAAAAAAATCATGGGCAGCAAATCCATAAACAAACACAGGTAAGCAATAGTAAAGAATGCATCATCTTCCATCTCTAACATGACAGCTATGGGTACCAAAATGCCTACATGGAGAACAGATCACAAAAAGTGCTAAGTGGAAAGCGGTGCTCTTCCTAAATATCTCGTCTTGTTGCTACTACTTTCTTCCCTGTTTCTGGAAGGATTGTTATCAATACAAGATACTACACAGACTATACAGAACTAGCTTCCAGTACCAGCCCCAAAAATCTATCTAATTGATAGTTCCCAAACCAAGGATTATCAGACAATCAAGTGTTCATAGTAAATTAAAAACTAGATTGACTGGGTGGCTATACCTCTTAACTAAGCAATTTCTAAGGCTCCCAACCTTCAGGACCATATTTTGTTAGAATACTGTTCTATTTTCCACAGTTATGTGCTTAGAGCATCAGTCAATCACATCTTTTTTTTTTTTTTTTTTTTTTTTTTTTTTTTTTTTTTTTTCCCAGAAGTCCCCAGTTTTTCCTTTGGAAAGAGTGTAACAACAAAAGTCAGACTACTGCTGCAGGCTTTCCCATATGAAACCATCCTTCTCCTACTAATTTTCTTGCTTACCTTACCTAATACCTTACCTCTATTCTGAGGTAACTAGTTGAGAAGATTAAGCCCTTAATTTCAAAAATTGTCTCAATTTAATGTCCTCCAAACAGAATGCTTCAAAACACGTCCATGCCCCAAACACTACTGGGAGCTCAGGGGAAGCTGTAACTACACACAGACACAAGGTGATTCACATATTCTGCTGTGCATTGTGCAGCAGACTAGCCTGGGGTTTGTACTGTACAGAAAAAACCACATGCAGTGCAGTACAAATATCCAGTAGAAGTTGGAGATGTCTGATTAAACAACATCTTGTTTATATAAGAACAAATATATCTTAATTTATTCTGGTTGGAGACTTTGCCATGACATTGTTCAGGGATATACTGTTCCTATATAAAGCAGTGACTTGTAGCTTCTCACCCAGTGGGGTAGTAATACAGACATTGCTTCTTATTAGGCTCTGCTGGAATTTTCCTAAGGTACACTGTGAAAATAAGACTTTCATAGCTGTTTAGTTACAGATTTGTAAGGCTGATGCATTTAAATTTTGACTATGATGCATTTAAATTTGACTATGCACCTTCAGTTTACCACTGGATTGCAACTTCAGCCCTACATGGTTAAAACCTTGAACAAGGTGCAGTTGCAACTGTATATATAAACTCCCTGACTAAGAGATCTCATGTTTTAAAACCTATTATGAAGTGCAGCTTTAGCCTATTAGAAAAGTTAACTACCTGAATCTTTGAACTTTTGAAAAGAAACACTGTAATCTCTTTCTGTTGCTATACTCTTGATCTGATTGTTTGCAAAGGGAAAATGTGCATCCTAAGTTATACTGAAACACAATCTGTGATTTTTGTTATCCTTTCCAAAAAATACAACAAAAGGAGAGATTCTTTACACTTTCATACCCTATCTGGAGAGCTATGGGCCAATGCACCGAATTAGGCTGAACACTGGCAGAAATTGAATTATATGAACTCTGCAAATATATATACATATATATATTCAGCCAACTATCAGAAGTATGTTGTGTACTCAGAGAAAAATATTTTTCTTTCTTTTTTTCCTTTGATAATGCCACTCAAGCTGTCTACCACTACTTTACTATTTTAAATATATATATTCTGAAAGTTGTCATAACCATCTGCTGAAATTAGACAAAAGAGTTGTGTATTTTTGGTATTCATTGGTTTATTAATACATTTATTAATACATTAATTACCTTATACATGCTTTATGGTACTAATGTAGTTCCTAGACATATATATATAAAGAGAGAAACTATGCCTTTGAGGGTATCTGTAGTACAAAGATAACAGACTCTTCATCAGTCAGTGTTCTTAGCACCTAAGAAAGCAAGACATGCTGAAAGAATTGTCTCTTTATTGAACTGATTTTAGCAAGCATCTTGCACAGACACAATCTATTGGATCTTGCAATAGCCCCATCTGGCCTGTACGTAAATCTGATGGAGAATGGAGATTAACCGTGGACTATCAGGGCTTGAATGAGGTTACTCCACCACTGAGTCCATCTGTGCCAAATATATTGGAGCTCCAATATGAGCTGGAGTCCAAGACAGCAAACTGGTACACCACCACTGATATTGCTAATGCATTCTTCTCCATTTCCCTAGCCGTAGAGTGCAGGCCACTGTTTGCTTTCACCTGGAGGGCGTGCACTACACCTGGAGTTGATTGCCCCAGGGGTGGAAACGTAGTCCCACCCTCTATCATGGACTGATTCAGGCTACACTAGATAAGGGTGGGGCTCCAGAACACCTACAGTATATTGATGACATCATTGTGTGGGAGAACACAGCAAAGGACGCTTTCGACAAAGGAAAGAAAATCATCCAGATTCTCCTCAAAGCCGGTTTGGCCATTAAAAAGAGTAAGGTCGAGTGACCTGCCAGAGAGATTCAGTTCCTAGGGGTGAGATGGCAAGATGGACGACGACAGATTCCAACAGACATCACTAACAAGATTGTAGCAATGGCTGCACTGACGAACAAGAAAGAGACCCAAGCCTTCCTAGGAGCCATAGGCTTCTAGAGGATGCACATCCCAGAGTACAGCCAAATTGTGAGCCCTCTTTACTTCGTGACCCATAAAAATAACCATTTTCAATGGGATCCTGACCACCAGCAAGCTTTCAAGAAGATCAACCAAGAGATTGCACATGCTGTGGCATATGCAGACATACTCTTACCAACTTCAAAGAATCTACTGGTCTATATTCCTTTCCCTCAACTTCTGTATTTTGGGCAAAGAAGAGCCCTTGAAAACTTTTTGCATCTCTTAGTAGTTTCATTCATGCTTTAAAGTGGCATAAAAAGTGATTTCTGTTTTTATTTCTCTCTTCTGGAAGTGTGTTTAATTCCTGAGTTCAGAACAGTGAGCACAGATGAGTACTGCGGAGTGTGAGGATGCCAGACTTTCCCTGTCAATGGATTTCTTTATGACCTCTTCAACTGTTCTTCAATTACCTTATACAGAGTCTTCTTAGTTTCTCTTGGCCTAAATAGAAACAATTTAACACCAACTCCAGGTTTTCTCTTTGCAATTTGTTCCAGGGAGGGTCCAAATGGATGTGGAAGCTGAAACTGAGATACCACTGAAAGCTTAACCCTGAAAACCCTTAACTGAAAGCAAACAGTAGTTTTATTACCAAAAGTGGCCAAGAAAACAGGAAAAAAACCAAGAGAGAGAGAGAAAAGAGAAAACAAGCCCCTAGGTATAAACACCCAAATTGCCCAGGTGTTTCCCATGGAGTTGTCTTACCGACCCCTGGAATGCCCAGACTTCCCAGAGCAATGGCTGCATCCTCAAGGGTCAGCTGGCTCACCAGCAAGCGTCCCTGCCAAAAGGCAATGTTGTCCTGTTGTGTGAAGCAAGCGAGCCCTGAGCATGAGCCACTTGCCCTTTTTCTAAGTTGCCGAAGTGACTTCAGCCAAGCAGGTGTGGCCAGGACCGCCCAGCCAGAGATCCTCAGCACCTCCCCACAGTTATGTAAGTAGGTCCCTCTTGCGCATGTCTGGAGGCATTGACGCCTGCATGATATGCTCCAGGGAGTCTTTATTAAATGGGTCTGGGGGCTTACTTCATCCTCCTCCTCTCTTTCTTCTTCAAGTGCCCTTAAAGGGCCATCAGCCAATAGTGAGAGCCCAATTAATTTTATTTGACACTAAAATGCCTCCTTCAAGGTTCATCTTTATCAAGCCTGTTTTCCTTTAACTTGGCAGAAGAAGCACAACTCCTCACAGGTGGCTGGGCCAAACACAGACGAAAAATAATAGCATCTAATTCAGCCCAGATACACAGTTTCACCAATGTCAAAATCCATGCTACCACTGGTGTAGTAATGTGAATTCTAGAGCATTCCAAGAAATCAGAAAGGGATTTTTTCCTCAAAGTCTGTGTGCTTTATTATAGTTTCTAAGTCTTCAGAATATACTTGGATAACATTCCTAGCAGTTCTGTGTATACACTGGAGTGAAGTTTCCCTGTATATTAGGAACTTACAGAAACAGTGTTGAGTGCCATGAACATTGGGTTTTCTCAACTTTTCTTAGCAGAAAAAGACAGGCTCCCCAAGGAATAAAATAAGATCCTTTTTAACAGAAGTGTGAATAAACCTGATTTTGTTTCATCTTCTAGAATTCTTCAATGTCCTAACTTCTTTTCTGAGCTGAAGCAAGTAGATTCCACCATAGATGATACAGGAAGCTTATCTGAAGACCAGTTTCCCTCTCCCTGTCAGTACTATAATAAGTTCCTTGAAGTTATAAGTTCCATGGTGGTTTAACCTCATGGTTAAATTAAGAATTTCATCTGATCTCATTAAAAAAAAAAAAAAAAAAAAAAAAAAAAAGTAGCTCAAAGTAACTAGCAATTTGGGGTTCATTTTCGTTAAATCAAACATACCCGAAAAGTTTCACAAAGTTCCAGGTGGGGTCAGCGAAGTTCTGTACGCAGTTCTCCTTTGAGGCTTTTGCATACTGAGTACTATGCATTGCCTGAGTTAGTTCTTCATCCTCAGCATCTCCTGCAACATATCATATAAAGAGAAAAGGAAACCTTCCCAAAACAATTTAAAATTATTTATGTTTATGTGTTTATGTTGTAATGACTGAGTTGCTTAATTTCTTTTTTTCCTAAGTAAGTTTAAATACCTCCATAAAAGATAAGCATTTTGTTGTTACTGTAACATTACTGAACCTGGCAGGTTACCATTATTGCCTGCAAAATCCAGCTATTCTTACTAAAAAACAAATCATTGGTATTTAAGTATTAGGAAAACTTTGTTTCACCAGACAGACTTTATATAAAATGAGATTTCCCAGGGCTTTGTTTTATATCTCATGAAAATATAAAATGTGCTTTTACACTTTGATTCAAATACAATCCATGTCTTACAAAACATATCACTGTTTAACAATGAGTAATGCAATGGAAAAGATAAAATAATGTTCTCTAACCAGTAACAGTGAATTACTAGATAAGGAAGCAATGATATATGAAGCCTCCTTAATCTTGTAGAAAACTACAGCTTCATAGAGAAGGATTACATGACACAAACACCTTACATGACATTTACTTCTGGTTTATCATGAAATATTTGTCCCTCTTATACAGTAAGAGTTGAACCAACCTGGAGCTGAAAAAGAAAGGAGAGAATAAGAATAGTCTCTTTACTCTCATGTTCAACACAGACATCTAAAGCAGAAGATCACTTGAACAGCTTAATATAAACTTATTGGGACACTGATAAGCATTGTTACATTAAGGTTTGTATTGTTTATCAACAATACATTTATCAAATGTTCAAAAACCCTTAATGAAACTGAGTTTCTTAAGTGAAGAAGAGTAAATTAGTCTCATTCTCTTTTGTAAAAAAACATTAAAACTAAGGACTATAGAAAGTTGTTTTGGGGGGGGGGGCGGAGGGGGCAGGGGGAAGCCAAACCCAGAACCAAACCAAACCAAAGAACCGTTAGTGTTTCAGAAAGCTACTCCAGAGAAATCTGCAGTTGTACCCTCTACCTTTCATTTGCAAAGATAATTGATGAAAAATTATGCTTCAAATTTTTCATACACTTCAACCACTTGTAGTTTACAACTGTTCTCTGTCTTCTCTTTGATTAATTTGGCTGGCAGTTTATATATCAGCTATTGTAAAAGATTCTGTTATTCTTGTTATTCTGCTTACTGGCATGAATAATAAAATTAAGATAAAGTTGTATGTAAAATAATCCATTTTTAGTGGTAACTCTTCATCTTAGAATGGATGACTGTCATTCTTGGATATAACCAGTACTTTCAATAACCCTGTGGGAAAGGAGGGACAAAGAAATACCTACCCATGAGGAAAAGTGAGGAAAAGTTCAATTGCCAAAAAAATCTAAATTGAGGCTCATTCTACATGTGCTGTGGAAAATTACAGGAAATGAAACTACTTGCATGATTTATCAACATGCTCAGGAGAATGCAGAAAAAAAGCTTTCAGCCTCATGCAGTCTCCATTAAATAATCATTTAAGTTGTGTAAAATTGTGAATGATCTTTTCTGTTTCCAATATGGCAGAAAATAATTCAAACATAAATTTAAGTGATTTATCTGAAAAGTACTTTTTAAAATTATTAACCAGATTTATAAATAGTCAGCTAACACTGATAAGGAATTTGTTTATTGATGACAATAATTCTTGCCTTTTAAATCCCATTGATGTTTTTGTCTAATTTTGAAGTTGTGCTTTTCCAGAACATTAATAACTGTTCTTGCTATTACTTAGAAAGGCAAAGAAAAAGATTAGAGTGTTATATTGTGCCATTTTTAATACCAGAATGTCAGAAATATATCATCATGGACTTCACATTGCTCAAATATTAATCAATGAATGGCAGAGCTCTGTGAATTACACTGCCCTAAAAAACAGAAAACATGATGAAATTCCTTTAAGCACACTCCCACACACAGTTTAATTTGTCTGTCTATCCATATGTGTTCATTTCTATACAAAAATAGAGTAAAAATGTAAAAAAGAGTAAGAAACAGATTATCTACTAATGCCACCACCATGTGTGTGCTATGTCTCTTCCTGACCTTGGCTGTGGAATTAGTCTGAATTTTCGCAGCAATGTCAGCTGAAATAATGGGGGACTTATTGCAAATGTCAGGACATATCATTGGGTTGACTCTTTGTGAATCTCAGATTTAGATAGTTTGTTATATCTCTTATACAGTGCCTAAGGCCTCTGCAATCCCTCTGTAAGCTTCTCAAGTGAGTGTCTGCTATTCTATACATAATACCTGGAACAAAGAAAACTCTCTGGTGGCTCTTGGGCACTACTGTAACATGAATAATAGCAATAATATTGCTATGACATAACAGCTGTGCTGGGGAGGCACTTAATGCCTGTGGAAGTAAAGTAGGGACCACATCATCTTTTCACCAAAGTCAATTTTAAAAACTGCATTGTGCAATGTGCAACATACACCTGTTTTGATAGACCAGGGGCACTGCCAAGGCAGGAATAACACAGAATCAATTACAATAGCACTACACCAAGCACTTTGTGGCAGCATATAAAAGCATTGAAGGGCAGCTATTTAGTCATAACCACAGTGACACAAAAAAATCCAGTTTGCATTTTCCATAACTGTGTGTCCAAAATTAGGGTAACTTTTAAAGAAACTAACTGAAACACTGTAAGAACACTCCTACCCAGGGCATGTGAAACTCTGCTGCAGAATCAATCATTACAAGGGATTCTGTTTGCAGCTGCAGTTAAAGCTGTATTAAATCTCACAAACACATTGGGGGAGGGGAGGGCAGTGCAAGAGGAAAGAGTATTTTTATTGTAAATTAACATTAATCTTCTATTCTTGGTGGATCTAAAATTTATATTACAGTCAAGGAAGCAGTCAAGAAGTCTTAGCTATAATGAGGTAAGTGATTAAGGCACTTTGAATACTTCTCTGCCAGAAGAAAGAGACTTGCCCTGTCATTCTACCTATACAAATGTAATTTTAATCTGGGTCTTCCAAAGGTGAGAAGACTGTCCTCCATCCTACTGACTGAATTTAAGAGTCAGGTGCAGTTAACCAGGGGTAAACCACAACAACTACATGAATATTAGAAGAAAAGCTTGAACGCATTCCTTCCTGCAGTGGGTTGACACTGACCAGCACCTGTTAGCTACCTATCCAGCTGCTCCCTCACTCTTCCTCATCAACAGAACAGGGGAGAAAATGTGATGAAAAGACTCATAGGTTGAGATAAAGGCTGGGGAAAAATTAATTTGTTGCCAACTAAAATAGATTCACTTAACAAGAAACAGAAATAAAAATTAAAACAATACTTTCCTGCGACCCCCCTTTCACACCTCAATTTCTGACTCTGCAACATTTCCCCCTTCTGAGTGATGCAGGGGGACAGGGAATGGGGTGTTTTGGTTGGTCCTTAAAGCTCTTTTTTTGTCATTTCTTCCCTCTCACACTTTTCCTCTCTTCTAATGTGGGTCTTATGATAAGCAGCAGTTCTTCAGGATAAACCTATTCCAGAGCTGTCTCTCCATGGGCTGCAGGGAAGTTTCTCCTGGCTGTTTGACATTTTCTCACTTCTCTCTCAGAGCTGCCGCACAGCTGTTTTTACCTTTTCTGTGAGATGTTATCACAGAGGTGCCACCAGCATTGCTGTGGGCTCAGCTTTGGCCAGTTTGCAGTTCTGTTTTGGATCCCGCTGGAATTGTCTGTGTCAGGGCAATCCCAACATCCCCTCACAGAGGCTGCCCCGGAGCCCTCAGTGCCTGGGCACTGACCAGTACAGTCCCCTATGTAAAATTGCCAGTTAGGGGCCTTGGTTTCATCATATTGCTCACACCATAAAAGCCAAGAATGTTATTAATTCCACTCTGATTCAAGACTGTTCGTTAGTTAAGTGATAGTTTTTTACGATTCTTAAAATTAGTGTAATTTCAAATTTCATGGATAAAAACTACAATTCAAAACCACAGCCAAAATTCAGTGCATATATGAATTTATATTTACAAGAATATTCTGATAAATAGTATTAATCAAAAAAATAAATTTGCTTCTTGATGAAAGACTTTGATGAGCATACTTTAAAAAGTGATTTTTTAGGGGAAAAAAAAAAAAAAAAGGAAATTCTTGGGGAAGTGTTTAATCCAGCCTCATACCCTGTGATTCTCTTGAGTAATATCTGAGGCTCCATTGTGGATGCAGCATCTGACTCAGAAAAATTCATAGTGCCTTTCAGAAGAGCTGCAAATGACTGGCACGTGCTATCACAGATGCGCACATTCACAATATACTTTCTTCCCCAAACAGAGCAGAATGCAGCCCTCCAGCTCTCAAACACCTTTATTTGTCTGGCTTTCAGGAGGCTCAATTAGAAAAGAAAGAGATATCAGAGACTGCCCAATTCACTTGTGCTAACAATTAGGTTAAAGAAAAAGGAATAAGAAATCAGAATACAAGATCAACCCCATGAAGTTGGTCTAAACAGATTCTTAAAAATGACACTTACAAAAAAGCAGTAGTATTCAAGGTCAAAAAGCATTTGCGGCTGGTACTCACACAAGTAAGTTGGGGTTTTTTCTTACGTTTCTTTCTGCTTTAAGCAGATTAAAATAAAATATTTTCACACTCCTTGAACACTGACCAGATGCTGATACTCTTATTCAGCTGTGAGATACAGACTTATATTCCAAACTGCAACACTCAGATATATGAACAAAATCATGACTTGAAATAAGTAGGGGTATCAAAATCCAACATACAAATGTTCTTTACCCCTTTTTTAGTTCTCTTCTAATTTTGCCATTTATGAGAAAATCCATAAGCACACCATTCAAGTTATGCTAACTGTAACATGTTCTCTCCAAAAGGGGCAGACCACAGAGCTAAAATAGTTCCATGTAGAGGACCTTATTCAAAACCGATTTTTAAAAGCCTCCTTTTCTCAGAATAATAATTTTGAGTAATCATTATTTGTATCATTCTGTATGGAAAAAGGCATGTATACAATTGCCTTGTGGTACGTCTATGTGAAAATGATGGGAAAGTACATCATAAAATAAAAGACTTACAGGCAGATGAGGAGAATATCTTTAATTTCATTTCTTTTTTCTGTAATGTTGATAGGTAGTGGACTTCTGCAAGCAGCAGGTGTTTTCTTATCTTCCCTAGATAATCAGTAAATTGCTTGCACTCTGTATCTGTCAGCTTTGCCATGACTCTTTCGGTGTCTGTTGCAATTTCATACAATCTGGGAGTCTTTACCAAAGCTCAGTTTCCTGACTGCTATTACGACCTCTTCCTATCACCTATATTCTTGCAGTTTTCGAAAACATGGATGTCAGACCTTTTATTTCAACACAATTCACTTCAGGAGATTTAATAAATTTTTTTTAGAAAGGTTAGTAATTTTACTGGAAAAGTTTAGTGCATTGTTTTGTTTGGGTGTTGGTTTGGATATTTTTTTAATGTTACAGAACTATTATGACATTCTAACTAAATGTGTTTGTTTCTTCTAACAAAAGAAACAATGAGAGGCCAGGAGCACAGCAGTGCTAAGCGCTCTTATATGTGGAGATGCTGAAGAGTAAGAGAAGAATTATACTGTCTTGCATGCAAGAAGAAGCTTCTTTAGTTCACCACAGGTCCAGGCGAGAACTGCCCAGATTCAATGCTTCAGACTAAGGAAGCTCTGAACAACTTGCCCTAACACCAACCCTAACCCTGGGTGGGACTGTAGGCCACTTACAGCCCAGGCCAGTCTAGGATTCAGTTTCTTGCTCTCCAGAGATACTTCCCTTCCACTCCTAAAATCTTACCCATTACCTGCTTTGTCCTATAGGTCCTTCACATTTCTCAGTCTAGAGTCACCTTTCTTCATCCTCTTTCAGCCCAGAGTGTATTCCATACCAGTGCTAGCTCCTTCACTTTCACCAGTGGTGTATTCACCCCACCTCAAAACGTTCACATTTCTCTTGTTTCCATGTCAAATTCTTTCATTCAATTTTTAGTTAATTCTTTTCAACTTTAATTTAATAATGGAGTCTTCTAATTCCAAAAGGAGATGTAGCATAAGTACATGTATGTGTGTGCCTGCAAAGGGGAATAACGGGCACTTTTTCTGGATGTATTTGCTTCTCAGTAATATCACTATTTACACGAAAATCAAACCTGTCTTGGCAAAGCTTTGGGAGGGAGGTGACTAAATGTTTTGCTATAAAGCAAGGATTAGCTGACTCACAAATGGGTGACGGGAGCCTGGACTGTTGCACAGCTACATTCTCCATAGAGTATTCCTTTGGTTTCAAGAGGTTTATAAAAGGAAAAAAAAAAAAAAAAAAAAAAGGGGGGAAAAAAAGGAGAAAGGAAAAAAAAAGACAAAACAATATTAAGAAATGTGTGCAACCAGTTCAGTCATGTACAAGTTTTGTTGTTTGGGTTTTTTTGTTTTGTTTTGTTTTGTTTTGTTTTTTTTGGAACATACCTTATTTAACAACTGTGTCTCCTTGGAGAAGTCATAAAATGTTTACAAAGAAAAAAAGTGATATAAAGTGTTATTGTTCAGCAAATATATCCTTCTTAATTCTGAATTCCGAGATGGAATGTTATGCTATAAATTTTCTCTGCATACTCAAAATTGCAACATAACTACTTATTGGAAAGACACACTTTGAGGTTAACTACAATAAAATTATTTGGCTTTTCCTTGAAAAAATCTTGTAACATATTTTTATATATTTAATATCTTTTTCTTTTCCACAGGAAATCACCTCTTTTAAAGATAATTTATGTTTTTATATGGTATTTTTCTAAGATTTATATTAAAAACTCTTTTTAATAACCAAGTGGTTTTAATAGGCCTAGATTGAGGGCAAAATTATTAAGTATCTTATTAATATTTTTAATAAAATTATTAAGTATATTATAGTAAACAATGGAGGAAATGAGAGATATTTATACAAAGGCTATCCCTTTTAAAAATACTAACATGCAACTTTTCAGCAGCTCTTTCCATTGTTTCAACCAACCCTATCATAAGCAGAAGTCTTCTAATCCATAGCTAAATAATTTTGCTATAATAAACAGCAGCACATGGATGGCAAGGTTAGACTAAACACCCATCTAAATATTCTTAATGCTAATCATTCATCCCTATAGTAGGTTATATTTAATAATAAAATCTAAGTGTATGTCTTATTTCTAGAAGTAGTTACGTTCCCTGGATCTTCAGCGGAAAAGGGCATCATAAAACATCCAGGTGGAAAGAAAAAAAATCTAGGGATACATAGCAAGTGTGATGCTATGTCTGATTCAATTCTGCCTGAATAATAGAGGTCCTTATTTCAGTCTTCAACCTTACATATATGTATTTCATAAGCGTTTTTCTAATAATGATGAATTAGTAAGTTAACATGGATTAATTAAAATAATTTTAAAATATGTTCATACATTTTTGAGCGCATTCCTAAGAAAAAAATTGTTTATGTTTTAGTCTATAATGCTTGTTGATAATTGTTCAGAATACAGTTTGTCACTAGTAAATTATTTTCTTACTTTAGATAAGTGATCAGTAGATGTATTTTAGATGATCTTTTCATTCAAATGGCTTAAAATTTTTAAAATAACAAGACATTGTTTCTTGTATTGCATATTTTTCAAAGCAAAGATCATCTCCAAAGCAGGTGTACATTAGAATATTCAAGTTTTTTGATACTCACTATCCCAAAACCATGATTTTTTTAAGTAGCTGTCTCCACATCCAACCTTCCGTATTTTCCTCCATTAAATACAAGGAGTAATTAAATTATGCAGAAGGCTCGAATCATGGAAATATTAATTAAATTATGCAGAAGGCTCGAACCATTAAAATATTAATTAAATTATGCAGAAGGCTCAAATCATGGATATATATTTCTTTGTACTTAATTGTGCTTTGTGTTTCTAGCACTTCCGCTGTGTTTCTTCCTGAGGTGCTTTGCAGCTTTGTATGTCCTCAACAGAGCAAGGATTTTCCTGCCACCATCAAACTTCACCATCTTTTCAAACCTCTTTCTTAATTTTTGACAAAAATGTCTTCTTTCAGTAAATTCAGTATGCAGCAGGACAGTTATTATATTGGTACTTAGTTTCTTATTTTGTTTTATATATGGAAACAAAACATTTGCATGGCTGTTTGTATAAAGTTCTAAACAGAATTTCTTACACTGCAATGTTTTCCCAATCTTTTGTCAGTCATTTGAATCTCTGACATAAGGTACAGGAAAGTTCATCTTTCCTTTTTTAAAATATAGGACAAAGACCTCTCAGGCTTTCACCTCCCTTCAGGAAAGTGATCCAATGTTTTTGAGATAACAAGTAGAGAAATCAGTGGAAAGTAAATATAATTCAAATCTTTAAAATAACTAAAATAGTACTTAAAATATTTAACATACCAGATAATTGTTTTTGCTTTCTAAGGTACCCTTTCTTTTTCTCTTTTGCTAAAACAAGAGCTAGCTGCAACTATAATGGTGCTGTAATTTATAACCATGGCTGCATCATTAAGCAAAAAGATTGCCTTGATGAATTCTTACAGGCAGTGAAGTAGTCCCCAATTACTCCTAGAACCTGTTTTATTCCACCTAAATGAGCAGATATTTTAAAATTCTACTACTACTTTTTTTTTTCCTGAACATTAAGCATCTGGTTAAGAAAGAAGTTGAGACATCAATGCCTTGCAAATGGTGCAATTGGTCATCTAGAATATATTCAGGTGAGAAGTATCAATTACATGTGCTTGTGGAGATTGAAATCTTTGTCAACTACAGTCCAGATTTGGCATTTTAATTACACAACAGACACACTGACACAAGCTGTGGCATTTCTTAAACAGACTATTTTGTTAAAAGCCTAAATGCTCAAAAGACCAAAGTCATAAATGATGTAATTGCATTTTTTTTCAGAGAATTATTTTGAACAAATCTGATCTACTAAGAAGTTATATTAAGGAGTTATACCACATGCAGTGGACGTTCCCCCAGTAATCCATTTTTGTTGCACTGGACATTAATTTTTAAGTAAAAAATATCTCCTGAAATAAAAGGAGTAAAATTCATCAGCAAAATTGTTTTTCATTTAGTCAAAGGTTAAAATCCTCCATTATAAACTGATTTTTTTTATTATTATTATTTCATGTGGTACCAGTAGAAAATTTTCTTAAAACAGAATTACTGAATTAGGTGCAGTCCTTTGTACTCTTGGAATAGCCTGATGACTTTGTGCAGCCATGAAATTATAAAGCCTCATAAGACATGAATAATAGGTATGTTCTATTTTGCACAAATACTTTTAACTGAAATAAAATATATTTCTCTAGGTGACTTCTAGGTGAATACAATGCAAGAAAATTGTACTCTACACAGATGTATATGCAGTCCTCATGATTTATTCCTGTACTTGACTAGCATCATTTTTACTTTCTAATATCTATTAAAATAACTGAGTCTTAGTTCATTCCCCTAAGAACTCCGTGGAAAGGGGTGTGCATGCCAGAAATGGAAAAGTCTTGGCAGAATAAGTTGCTCTTTTTCTTAATTCTCCAGCTCCCACCCAGGGAACTATATATATCCAAAAGAGTGCATGTGACCAAAGACCAAATGGGCAGGCCAAGAGATAGCTTTGACATAAAACAAGACTTGTAGCATCACATTTCCTGTCTCATAGGAAAATAATAGTGCTTTCTTCCCACTTCTTCATGTCTTTATGAAACCATTTGAGACTCAAGGTCATGGATCCAGCTGCTGCTACCAAGAAAGAGCAATTTGGCCAACATTCTGCTGACAGGGAGCAAAAGATGCTCAGTACACACCGAAAACGTGCAGGCAAAGGACCCTCACAGGCGTACCCTGGCCTCCTGACAGCTTTCAGAATTCAGAGTTCTCACAGTCCCTGTAATTGTTCTCCAGCAGAACAAACCTTTTGCTTTTCGAAGAAATGAAAGTGAGAAAAGCATCCCAAGAGAAATTCACGGGGGCACTTTCTACTTTGCATTGTTCTCTCCATTTGTCCTTACAATAAGGAGGAGCTATTCTCACATTCTTTATATCACTCAAACCTGAAAGAAGATAGTCACTAAAGTTGTTGTCACATTGATTTTTTCATTATCATCAGGGAAGATTTTAGTGGTGCATGATGTATTTCAAGCTATGCAATTATAGCAACTCTACCTTCCTGTATCCCCTGCTTTCTTCAACGAGCTGTTTAGCTCTTCCAAGGGAGGCGAGTGCATTTAGTGATTTTAAGTGTATTCATTATGATTTGGAATCACAGAAATTGCACATTGTAGTCAATTTTAAAGCAGACAGATTGGGGCAATTATTTGATAAGGCTATATGTTAAACTGCTTAGAAGTCTACTATTTTATTCACTGCAATGCTGAGAAGAGTGGGAATAAATGATGCAGCACAGACAGAATTAATGTTGCAAAACAAATGTTCAACAAGTCTCTGTCTAGATTTGGGTTTTGTCATAAAAATAAAGAATTCACAACAGGTATGCAGATTTTTCTACAACACTTGTGCATAAAATAACCTTTTAATGTAGTTTTTATTCAACAGCATTGCTATATATTGAAGGATAGTTGAATCATCTCATTGCTGCTTATTGTTTTGGCATCATTTTTCTCGTTATACTCCAAGTTGCATGTCAGACAATACATCAAGAAAATTCTCATTCTAATATTCCTGCAAAAGCTGCAGTAGGTTTTAGTCCAAACAAAATCCAGTGGATTTACCTGGACTAGTTCCAACAGTGCTTTTGGATTTGTCTGATCTTGAGTTAGTGCAAAAGCTAGACAAGTTAGCCTTTAATTTGCTTCAGATAATCATAGCCAATTCATCTGTAAGTACTGGCAATCCCACAGGAGGTAGTTGCCATCCTTAGGACCTTGTAGAAAAGGATAAATGGAATATGAAAGGAATGCATAATACAAAGTTTAATGCTCTGGCTTATAATGAAAGAATAAAGAAGCAAAGTTCTCATTCCCAAAAACTTTGCTCTGACCAGAAGCCCTGTAATTTGAGGTGAGAAACACCCACACACTTTCATATAAATATAGCAAATTTTAATGGAATATAGAAATGCTCTGGAACAAATTTAAAGGGAGAATTACAGACAACTACCAGACCAGTATACTGAGTCCCACTACTGAGCAAACACAGGCTGAAATAAATGTGTTTCTATAAAGCTTTCTAAAGCAACAGTTTTTAAATAAACAATAATATCCTTCTGAATACTAGTAATATAGAAGTCAGTCTCAAGATGATTTATCAACAATCCAACAGTGCCATCTATCAGATTTCATTAGAACTATATTTTTTTCATAAGGGAACACAACTGTGTAATGCTAAACAATTGCAAGATTTGAACTACAGAAAGAGTACAAAAGACTAAACATTGGTCATTTATACATTAAATTAATGCATGCAGAGTTCTAGGCAATCAGAAAGCTAGGTGAAGGGAAGAAAACTAAAAAAAGACAAGATTAGCTTATCTTTCAAAAGAATGTTACAACTATTTACTAGAGAACATTGGTTAATTTCTTTTTCAGCAATTTGGTTATCTCTTTTTCTCATGTGATCGTCAAGCGATTTTCTGGAGTTAGAGGTTTGAAATCCTCTCTGACACTTACCACCCAGCAGTCTTACAAGTATAGTCTGTATCATCTAAAGTACTGAAATGAGGCAGCTCTGTGAATGCAGTTATTTTTAAAACTTAGTATCTGAAAAATTATTGTTAGCAAAAAATATTTCTCTTTCTGCAGAAAAGTCAGCATACAGGATAAATAAAAAGTTATCCTACCATAAAATTCCCAAAACCCATGTGGGATGCAATTAGAATTTCAGAAGTACAAGACAGCTACGTTGCACTTGACTTTCAGTTTAACATGTAAGTTTTCGTTTCTTCTTCCTTCAGTGAAGTAAACTACAGTGTGTAAATTTAAAGTAATTTAAATAAAGGAAATGTGCAGGTGAGTCAGAGGACAGGCAATACTCTCAAGACAGAAGGTTCAGGTAGGGAAAGGTAGATGTCATCTGGACAATTAAATATAATTGTCCCATCTTAAAATACGTCAGGGAATGAAGCAATGGTACTCTAGAAGTCAAGTGGAAGTGCTTTCTATTAAACCAACCTTGGAACTGACTCATTGCAATTGTGTATTAAAACCACAAAAGAATATAAATATCACCTATTCAATAATCACATAGGTTCTCTGGTGCTCAAGGGAAAAGTGAGTAGATTCCACTCCCCCTTACTGTGTCTATATAGCTTGCAACCAGTTGCAACTATACGAGGATGGTACAGTACAGACCTATCACAAACAAATATGCAAATTGAAGTCCCCCTATGATGAAGTGGGATTGAAAATTAAATGTTTCTGGTCTTGAATTTACATGATGAGTTTTATTCCAACCCATGAGTTTTATTCTATCTATCCATGAGCAAATCAGATTAAATATTACTTGACAAATTATATAAAATTCTTTACATAAATTATTCAGTAATATTTTTCTTACTTTTGCCAACTTTGTACAGATAGTAGAACAATTAGTAAATCATTCAGAGATAAATTAATTTCTCTTCCAGGACACTGGCACTAAAATATTCTATATTGTATGCAGAATGTTATATTCTTTAGCAAAATGTTCAAAGGTATTTATAAATTCAATTCATGTATGACATTTTTGATAATTCTTCTCTGTTTAAATTGACAGTATTATAAAGCAGATTCCTGCTCAAAATGCCAAAATTATCATAACAGTAGTCCTTCTTTTACAATGAGTAGGAAAATTAATTCGATCATTACATCTTACATGATTTATTTTGTCTTCTGGACAACTTCAGCAGGAAGATTTGTCTTGAAGAGAGTACTGGCTGACTTGGACACCTAATTTTCGGACATCTAAACTTGCATGAGAAAAAATTCATCAGATATTTTGGAATGGCTGAACTGCACAAAATTGTGGTTAAATTAATAGTTTTCGTTATGAAAAATCTAATGCTACTTTTAAAATCTACGTAAAGTGAGATTTTCAAAAACCCACAGTATTGACCTAATTTTGCCCCCAATAAAATGAATGGGAGTTTTAATACTGACTTAATGGAGAAGTCAAGAAGCAGAAAGGGGGTGATCAAAGGCTTCTGATAAGGGAAACTTGGCAGCATCAGCTCAGAACTGAGTACTTTAAAAAGTCTTACCCCAAACTGAAATATATTCTTAGCTATTTCCATGCATTTGCAAAGTATTAAAGTAAGTTTCATAAATAAAACTACTGTGGATCCATATGTTTACTTGGAACTATTTTAGGGAGATATAAGCTAAATAAGAAAGCAGTGGCTTCTCTTTCCCCTATAGCAATGCCTATTCAAGAAACATTTTGGTAGAACAAATCTCAAAGCCTCCCTCAACATTATATTTCACTGTTTTAGCTGAGACTAGAGTTTAAATCCTGTAGGCTAAATTCAGGCCATATGATAGTGTAACATTCATATGATAGGGTAGCATTCTACACCTGTGTTTAGCGTAGAGAGAACTGTATCACTTGCCTTTTGTGCAGGTTATTCCTTCAGATTCAAGAGTAGTGTACTGGAGATGAAGGACAATGGGGTCACAGAAGACATTGTTAGATCCCACAAATACATTTTGATCAGAAACATTTTCTGCTTCAGCTAGAAATGCTCATGATTTCTACCATGTATTCTTGTTGTGTCTACCCTATTCTATCGTATGACATTCTATCATAATGAGGATGAATTCTGTCATATTTGGGGAGACCACACCATAGGCATTCAAACTCCACCCTTACATTTCCTCTATTCAAATTTAGCATAGTAGTCATGTGTCTAGCTACAGTATACAAGCAGAAATTGACCTTTTGTCTTAGCTGTCTTCAGGAAAAAAAAAAAAAAGAAATTAAAAAAAAAAATCAAACAAACAAAACCAGCCATAACAGTTCTGAAGCAGCAATTGATGAAAAGAGAACGCTCTTTTAAATGATCTAAACAAAAAATTCCTCTGCAAATGCAAACATGTGACAACCACAGTTCTAGCAGTTGTGTAGCAGTCCTCTGTTTATAACCAAACACATTGATATTCAATAAACAGTGCTGCATATATCTCATCTCCCTGTAGGGAAAATTTAAACTTATTTTATTATTCTGTTGGAATATTTTAAATGAGAAAAAAATGAAGATAAACTGCAGTTGACCCTAGGCATTACAAATGCCATTAAGACTCTCGCTCTGTTAGGCCCATCTGTTGCTTTTCAGGCCAGCTATTCATTAACCTTATTAGCACCAGCCCCCATAGCCTTGAGTTGACATTTCCCTGGTTAATATGGAAAGCCCATTTCCTAGCACACATGAAGAGGCTGATTAAAGAATTTGTATGAATTTTCTAATAGATGCAGTAGGATAGAGAAACAACAGATCTGTTTTTCTCCAAATCCACTGCAAAATTCCTTTCTACAGGCTTCTAGGGGACTGCAGTGTTCTTGTATATTAATATGTAGCTTTGCACAGCTACCGTCCTAATGAAATCAGCAGAAAATCAGTCTTCTTGGCATCAGTAATAATCTCTGTCTGTTGCAGCAATATAAATCCAACTGGTGTAGTATCAGATTCTGTACTCAATTTACTGATGAGCCAAAAAAACCCAGTAAATGTATTCATTCAACAGATATACCCAGCAGCTCAAATTAATGTGAATACATAAAGTGTTTATCATATTTAACCCATTGATATGAAGCCACAGTAAGGTGAATTGTTTAGTATTTAATCTCAGTGCTTTTTCATGCTGGGTACTCACGCAATTTTTTTGCTCCCACAGAGAATATTGTGAGCAATTAAATTTGGAGTTTGGAAAGAGTGTTTTTCTCTCTCCAGTTTAGATTAGGTATTGCAAGCTCAAACAAAATTTGATGTATTTCTAAACCTGCCCATAATGAAACAAACATTCCAGAAAGCAAACAATATCAATTCCTTTCACATCAGTGATTTGGTGGCAACAGCTGACACTATTTCACACAATAAAAGGAAATTATGAACTCTTTTTATGTCAGGAAGTTGTTCTCAAATTTTTTCTGAAAAGTCTAAAAGTGAAACTGAAAAAACTAATGGGTTAAACTAGACACAGGCAGTACAGCAGCCTTTCTCAGCATCCCTTTGGAACTTCTGATTCTTCTTGTGGCAGTACAAGGTAATTTCCAGGTAATTTTTTCCCATAAGTGGAATGTCAGGATAATTTATAGAGGTGCCCTATTCTTCCTGACTGGTTTATTTAGTTAGAAGTAAGCCTTTTGCAGATTTTAAAGCTTGAATTAAGACTGTCCTTCCTAAAAACACCCAATTCAGCAATTCAATTAATTAAAAATAAGATCTGACCTACAGAAACTACTGCAATTATTGTAGGTTGAATGTACTGGAAAACATGCAGCTGCCCAAATCTCCTTTAGTGCAAGGACCTATTCATCAAGTGTTCTACCTAAGTTAATCATTGTGTGTCTTTTCTTGTGAAGTTATCTGTCTCTACCATACCTGTCTCAAGCCTGTGTAAGACTTTCACATTTGAGTCTTTTCCAGTTGTCAGCAGTCCAGCATTTGTTGATAGGTAAAACCAAAACAATAATAGTCATAAATGGTTCTAGTCTTAATCAGAAGCCAGTGAAATCAATGGAAAACCAGAAACTCTATGTGGTTTTTGGAGTATAAGGAGTCCACTGTGTGTCTTGCATAAAGGTGTGTCACTGATAATGTTACCTGTGTACACCTCCTCCTGTTGTCATCACTGGGATAATCTCTTTCAGCTCAATGTCTTGACTTACACACACCTGGAAACTGAGCCTGCACCTTTATTCCCTCGAAGGAATCCTGATATTTCCAAGTGTCAAGTAAAAAAAAAGTCACATCACAGGAGCTATTTAATAGTGGTGCTTTAATACAAAGATGGAAAAGCAGTTTCTCTTGAAATTTCTGACAAAAATGCATTAATCTTAAAGATGTAGTTCAAGCTTTATATGCACATCAAAGTTTGGAAGTTTTTTACTAAAAATCTGAATGATTTGCAGCTGCTTGGTTTAACTGGGAAGTTCAGGAAAACGATCTGTTTCTTGAGGAGTGGCTAATAGATACAACTGAGAGCACTCAAAGGTAATTGTGAAGTATAAGGGCCAAAATAAGTAACAAAAAGAAAAATAACTAAATCTCTTCAGACCTCAAAAAATATATTTAATTCAGGAAATAGTTTAAGAAATGGATTGACTCATTCACTTGTTTCATTTATGTCATTACCTTTAGGTGTTAGTATTACTTTAGTTGTTAATATTGAAAAAAACCCAAACCCTACAGCCTGATAAAATCTTGCTTAGCATTTCAGTGAGACACAGAGGAAGATGAAAAGAATAGTTTCTGTCTGCTCCTCTGCAATGTGTGGAGCTCCAAGATGAAGCTCTGCAATGCAGAAGACTTTCTTAGTTCTGGTGCAACAGATGTTTTCACAAATGCTTCAACTCCCAAAGAAGCAAGGCTGGAGAAAATTCCCACATCCTAACAGAACAGCACACTGCCCAGCAATCACAAAGCAGCCTTTATGAAAGATTTCATATAAAAATATAAAGTACCAAAAAAAGGTTTCACACCTAGGAAGCTACTGGGTAGGGTTTTAATGTAATTATCCCTTTTTCTCCTGCATATATGGCCCTTTCAGCTTCTGGGGCTGTGACAGTACATTTATCAATTTGCTTGCTTGAAATTTGTGCTTTCCCTTAACTTGCATAATGCTACATCACAATTCAGTTCCTAATTCAAAACAAGATTTCTTTTACAAAGCCCTGTACACACAGAAGAAAAGGCTCTGTGCCTTATCCTTTATAACTGAACAAAGATAAAATGTAGAAAGTGTGAGAAAAATAGACATTCTTTTTCTCAGTTTTAGATGAAATTTTCTTCTTTTTGTTCTGCAGTGCGTTGTTCTCTGCTACAGTAATGCCAAGCCCAAAATACCACTCAAGCAATTCTAGTTAGTGTTGTTAAGAATTATCTAGGTAAGTATTAAAAAAGAATATTGCTTGGGTTTGGTTTTTTGGGGGGGCGTGTTTCTAGAAGAATAAGTCATCTGCTAATGTCTTTCAGAAAATGAAAGAAAAACACAGATATGGTGGTTCTGTTTCAAAATAATTTTTCATTCACTTTTGACTCTACTGGAATGTAGATACTTTCTTTGGGGCATTTGAAGTACATCTCATATCCAACAGAATATATATTAAATAATCTATTTGAATGCATATTACTCAAATACCAAAGAAGCTCATTCCATCCAGGAAAAGAGGAGGGCATGTCTCCCTGTCTTATAGGAATTGAAGAGACAGACTGTCAAGGTTTTAAATGTGCAAGTAGCAGGTGAGTTTGTTCTGCTGATAGCAAAAAAAAAAAGCAACCCAATAACAACCATAAAGCCCTTGTTGTGAGCTAAGTTATGTAAATTGAAGAATGCCCTTACTGTCAGCAGGTATATTATTTCAAAGAAGACAGACAACTGTGTTAATCTCCCTTCTGCTTAATCCCTGTCTCTCCACAAATCATCAAGTCGACAGTTTAAACAGATTTAGATGTGACTGAAATCAAGAAAAGGAGATAGTCTCAGGATGCCGAGGCTGATGCAGGCCTCCAAGAGGTAATTTTGTTTGTGGTAGAGAGAGAACACAGGAGAGAGAGTAAATCTAACAAATCTAACAAAGCAGCCCTCTGGCCCAGCCCTGAGGATCAAATCCAATTCTACCAAGATACACATTAAGCCCTGTCTATCACAGCTTTGCCCTTGAAAAGACAAATAATGATGAGATTCACCTCGTTGTGCTTGTCTCTAGAGAGATGAGACAGAAGACATTTAAGGATTCTGTACCGTTGCTCATTTTAAATGCCTTTTATTATTTAATTCTTATTACCTTAGAGCAGGGGTAAAAAGATAATTAACTCTGTTAGTCTAACCACTTGCTGTCCCTTAAGTAAGAAGCAATAATCACTAGAGTAGTAGAAACAGTCAAGAATAGAGAAAGTGCTGGTCAGTGGAACAGGGGCTCATGCATTATACATCTTGATCAAATTATCTTTTGCAAAATGCATCTTTTATACTTCCTCTTTTGGTGAGAAGAACCAATTTCTACTTACTGTTCTGCTGAAAAGCATTGTGGAAAATATTTTCAAAAGAGTGCTGGGAACTGGGAAAAAAATGAACAGTACAGCTTTGAATATTTAATTTAATAATTTTCTGATAGTATAAAAGTTAGATTCACTTACACTCCTGCTGTACCTGGACTGTGTAAAAAACAGTCCTTTAGCACTGTTTTTCAGTATCTATTGGACAAGCCTTAGATGAAAGAATCCTTTTCAATAAGGTTTACTAGGATGTCACTCTTGAAGTTTTTAAAACAGAAATTCTACCATTAATCACTTTAGCTTTAACTCTTATCTGATCAAGTTAACATTTGCAAGACTACACCTAAAATAATAAAAATTGTCTTTGGAATAATCTTCAGTGCAAAGAAAATTATAATTACCTGGGTAGTCTGCATGATCACAGCTTGCAATTCTGTATCTTAGAAGAAAACCAGAAAATTAATTAGTTCATATTAGTGATACTCTTTGAAGATGAATAGCTATATGAAAGTGCTGAGAATTAGTACAGTTATTAGACAGCACAATAAATCTCTACTCAATATTTAAAAAAATGCAGGAATTTAACTGAACTAAAGGGTTTGCAATTCCTTGGGCCAACTCACCAGGGTGTAGCTGATGGGTTGAGGGGAAAGCAAAAGAAAATCTGATCAGATCAGCAGTGTTCAAGATTGCAGGGCATTTTGTGAATGACGAAAAAGATGTAGTTATTTGCATCGGAGTGACCAGGAGCCAATCTTCAGCTTTTGCAAAATCCTCTCTGTCCCTTTCTCCCAAAAAGTACCAATGTCCTTCCAGTCTCCTGCTGTGGAGTATCTCCTTCCTGAAGGAAGGCCCACAGAGGAAAGAGGTGAATTCACCTCACAGTATGGGCAATGGAGCTTGTGCTTTTATTGTCTTTGGAAAGTTTGTAGTCTTCTCTGAAACCTTCCTAATCAACTTCAGTTGAAATTATTTCTGAGAAAGACTTCTGGTCCTAGCAAATTAGATTTACAACATTAAAAAGGACTTTATCAAACTGACTCTGTGCCAGTTCTAGATGGTTCACTCCCTGGACCTTAAAGGTGCTTCATTTGGCAGGCACTGTCACTTTTCAGGCAACTGCTATGCTATATTTTAACATTTTTACTTTTGTAGATGTTCATTCATTGTGTTCTTTTGAATATTTTTCTATGTTATTCAAACATGGTCCTATGAGGCAATTGCCACCTACAGATTTATTTTAAGTGGTTTAAATTGAGTTTATAACACCTGCCATAGAATTCATTCTCAGCCAAATTTCTTTACTTCATGAAATACAATTTCTTAAATGGTTTTGGTCATAGGAATGAAAGAGCTAAGGAAGTACAACATGCAATATTCAAATTGCATATAACAATATTAGCATATAATTCAGTTGAGAATTAATTGACAAATTTAGATTCTTCTTCTTTATTGTGAGCCACCTTTCCTGGAACTATTCATAACTCAGGCAAACTGGAAGAATCTTTAACTGTGATTTTATAGACTATTGAATATTCATAATATAAACTATACATTTTCTTAAAGGAGCTCAAAGAAGCTATATAATGAAATTCCTATTCACTGATTGTTTCATTTGCATGAAGATGTGCTTGTGTTTGCAAAATCAGAAATGAGATTTTACTATTACTTTCTCACCCCTTTTAAAATTTTATTCATCAAAAGGCACTGATATACTACTTTGCCTGGATACATGAAATAATGTTCTAACCCTATTCTGCAGGTGAAAAGCAATTCCTGATGGCAAGCTCAAATTCTTTGTCATGGCCACCTTAAACTTTTACTGATTATTTTTTTTGCATGTACATAATTAGTATGTTTATAGTTTTAAAATTGGATTTATTTCAAAAAGTATGAAAGTTGTGAATTATTGTACTTCTGTGTTTAGTGGCTCAGTGTTTCCACCTGTCAGTCACTGCACACACAAATGGCACTAAAAGTCAACAATGAGCAAAAATACAAACTCCTTAAAATTCTTAAAATTAAAAAAAAATATCACCCCGGCAAGAGAACTGCGGTTTGCAAAGATCTAGAAAATTTAGTGATAATTAAACCCAGTGAGAGGAATAGTCACAGAGTTAATTAAATAATCAAAAATACAGAAGAAAGCTGTGCCAGCCCTATTGCTCTGAGCTGTTTCTGTAAAGGAATTGTCTCTGCAGAGATACCCTGCTCTGCTCTGAGCTGAGCTGGGGAACGATTAAGTCTGGTGGTCACTTTGTGTTGCCTGTGGTAAATGTGACCTGTTTAGAGCCTGAAGCCATGGCTGTCTGCAGTGGCTGAACCATCACCAGCATTACAGCAGCAACAGCTATGCTTTATAGTGGCAGTGCTAGACATGAATGCCCTCTTAGTGTCATCAGCCCTCCGATTGCCCAGATGATACATTAGTAACTGGGTGCCAGGTGGGAAAAGATGAATAATGCATCTTTCCAAATGCAAATAATATAGGATCTGTCTCTGTCTGTAAAAGCTCAGCACTATCATGAAATATGTTCAGCCACTGTGTTGCCCGCTCAGCCCTGAAAACTGACCTTCAAGGGCATGACAACGAGAGGTGTATACTAAGTATTATCTCATGACACAGTCAGGCCCATTCCACGTTGCATTAAAATATTTTGAACTATTCTGCCAAACTTTATGCTAGGCTAACAAAGTACTGTATTCACTGAAGAAGGAGGATCAGAAGGAAATTATCTACAAGGTAAAATATATTTTAATGGACACTTTGCTTAAATACAGACAATGTTCACGTCTCCCAGGTGTGATCCCAGCCAAGTAATACATATGCCACCATCTTCATTTCATGCCTTCGCATTGGTAGATATTCCAGTGCAATTCTAGCCTAACAGGTAAGAACAAAGAAAACAAAGGTAAGAGCCTGTATATAGCTGTATCAAGCTTTGCAGTTAAATTCCTTGCTACTGCCCTTGCCTGGCACTGACTTCTTTGGAGAAGTTGTATTTTATGTACCAAGTGGAACTATCTGCCAACTGAAATGCGACTTGTAGTGCCTTGGCCTTGATTGCTTTATATCTTTTGAAAATATTAATTGCCTGATAGCTATCTTCTTTCCTTTTTTTTTTTAATTAAACATTTTCCTAGGAGAATTTTAATTCTTACAGTGTGCCACATATTGAATCTTTTAAAATATCTTTCTTGAACTAAAAGTAATACAGTCATTCTGGCTTTTCCCCTTTTCTCATATTTCTAAATTTTCTTTCTGCCTTCTGCAATCTAGATAACACTGATGAACAAAAAGAATTGTCTTAAAGCTCTTCTGTTCCATCCAGTTTCTGGCTGAACTTTATTATGATGTTTCTATTTTTGATTCTTGTTCTTCTTACCCACATATCTTTACATAGGCAAATTTTAATGAAAGCAAGCCTGTTTCCAGTATCTCTGTGAAGTCCCTGTTCTTTTATTCATTACACTGAGAGAAAAAGAAGAGAGTGTTATCTAGAAAGCCAAGTATAAAGTACAACGAGCATGTCAAAATTTCACCTGGAGGTTTTTCTTGTTTTGATAAGTAACACAAATAATTGTAGAGTGCACTCTTCACTCCCCTCAAACTCCAGGTCCTCCAATTTTAACAATTCAAATTTCAAACAATCACTGCTGCTTTTGAGATATATGCACAAATATAACCAAAGCATACACATGTGCCCCAGGAAGATTTTTGGTGTAGCACGTTCCTTTGGCATTTTTAAGTCTAATCCTCCCAAAGTTATGTACACAAACCATCATCCTGAGAAGTCAACTCATGCTACAGATGGAAAAAAACACATTCCTAGGCAATAACATACCCCCGAAGAAACAGGACCTGCATAGAAGACAAAGAATACAACTTGCACTGAAAACAATGTTTAAGGTAGAAATTGTCAAGTTTCCTTTGTCTCACCCTTTCAAGCAGCTATCGAGAACTGCACTGAAAAATGTGTTCACTAGCATGTGATAGAAATAGGAAAGGAAGCTGATGTCCCAAGATTATCCCATTAACCCAGGTTTTCTGCACTAATCACGTTATGTAGCAACAACAGTTGCCCAGTTCAGTTTCATAGAGTTAATGAGATCAAATAGAAAAGGGTCTTTCCTCTGGTGTATAACAGCAAAGACCTAATTTAATATCATTGTGATCATATTGTAAGTCTTAATAAAGTAATTGCACCTGAGTAATGTTCTTGATGTAATGTTCTTAGACAACTGTAAGGTCTTTAACTTAACACATTTTGCTTACAAAATTAGAGTAACAGAAAGCCAATATTAAACCTATCAGAGGATTAAAACTGGCTGATAGTTTCATAATTGGGTATGAGCAGCTCCCACTTTCAGGAATCACCTCACCTGCTAGTTGTTTGGTTGCCTTGGTTCTTTCTGTGGGTATCAGAGCTAAAAATGTACCTTGCTTGCTCAGAAATAGTCTTGGAAAGAATTACCTCAATTCTGTAAGGAAGTTTGTGAGACTGGTAACTGAGATAACTAAAGTTGAAATCCCTCAGACAGAGAGGGTAAAATAAATATCATTATTTGCTCAAGAGTGAACAGCAGTTAGTTTTTTAACATATGCTTTGTGATTTATCTGTGATTACACAGAAGTACGGATTTCCAGAGGACATAAAGTACTTTACTTCTAGAGGACATAACGGTGTGTGAATAGTAAACAATAAGAACAGATCACTAACCCTAAGGCTAGATCACTTGCTAAAATCAGTATCAATGTAAATATTTAGTATGGCTTTGAGTACTTTTTAATCTATTTTAATAGGTCCAAATGCTTATCTGAAGACATAGGCATAGCCAAACACAACCTCCAAATGCAACAATATAGTCAAAACCATTCACAAGACCCTGTTTCATTAAACAGGATATTTATTTGGAATAGGAAAGATACCATATTTCTGTACTTGGCAGTGAAACAGAACCTATGGGGATATTGTGCTGTCCAGCTCCAGGCCTGCCATATTAGAAGGTTGTTGATAATGTAGAAAGTGTTTACACAAGTTCTATTGATCAGAAAATACTTCTCACAATTCATGTCCTTCACTAGCTAGTTCATTCAGTTTTCCTTAATAAAGGGAAGGTTAAGGGATTGCATGTCCAAAGCCTCTGTACCTACATGACAAACTGGTACCTCATAATAGCAGATTCATCAGTCAAGCAGGTAATTCTGTAATGAGATCAAATGATCTAGATGAAGCAAGCCAAATTTGGATTGACTATAAAGCATTAAAGAATAATAAAACATTAAAATAATTTGCTACTGATTATAGCAGACATCTCTGGAAACACTTTCAACAAGATTGGTTACTTTTCTAAATGGAACAGTCTAGTTCACATAGAAATTAATTCCAAAATCGCCAGTGGACTGTGTTATGCAGGAGGTAACAGCAAATAATCACAATGATTCCTTCTAGCTTTTATGATCTATGGATCTCTGAACTTGATTCAAAAAAACGAGTACAGCTGCCTAGCTGCAGGCACAGCAGATAATGGACTGAGCTTTCTCCTCACCACTGATATGGAAGCTCACATTCAAAACTCCCAGCAAACAGTCTACTGAAATAAGTTAATATTCCTCTTGATACAAGTGGCTGGTGCATAACTCTGAACTGTTAACTGTTTTACATTTAGACATCTTGGGCTAGAATTAAAAGAAAATGGAAGTACCTGGAAGAGACAGTCGTCATGGATAGGACACAGTTCAGCGATGACTTGTAGTTGGTTTCACACCCAAGAAATTCACATAATCTTTCTCTATAATCAGATGAGAGGTGTAGGCACCAAAGGGAGGTGACTCCAAATCTCAACCTAGATGTTCAGGAGAGTTGGAATGATTCATTGCCTGATGGCACCTTACTCCCTCACTGACTGTGGTGTACTGTAAATGCCTGGCATAGACTAAATGCCCAAAGGGCAGAGAGCTAAGTGAGTGGAATCTGAGAGTATGTGATTAAGAGTAAAATTCTCCTACACACTCTCAATAACCCTGACACTGGTGTTACCACTGAAAATATGAGGGTGTGCATATATATATATACCAGTCAGAAAATTAGACATCACTGTGGTAGAAACATTTAACAGATTGATAAGCCAGGCTGGTTTCAAACTTCAAAACAAGGCTTGACTAGAATGCTGTTCATTAACAACGTAAATTCACAGTGATTACTTCATAATCACTATGAATCATTATCAGGACACCCTCAAAACATTCAGTCCTTACCAAGTATATCCTAAATTAGCTGTGATTATACAGTGCTGCTGAACTGACACCATATAGTTACCTGGATGACAGCTATGGGCCTTGATAGCCTGAGACATCTAGACTGGGATGACCCTGTCTGAGAGCTCTTCAATAAATCATAGAATCATAAAATCATAGAATGTTAAATGTTGGAAGGACTCTAAAGATCATCTAGTCATAACCACCCCTGCCATGGGCAGGGTCATCTTACACTAGACCAGATTGCTAAAGGCCTTTTCCATCCTGACCTTGCACACTGACAGGGTCGGGCACCCACAACCTCCCTGAGCAACCTATTCCAGTACATGGCCACCCTCACAGTGGTGAGACTTCAAATAGTCAACAAATGTCTATTAGGATTTCAATACACATAAGGCTTAATATCTTGCAAAAAGAGTTAAATTGAAAGCACTTAACCCAGAATTTGTGTAAAACAATATTTGTTATTTATTATAATTTTAAATTTTACTTCTGCTACAGTCAAAATATCCATATGAGCAAAAATGAGTCATTCCTTGTAGGTGAAGCCAGACACTTACTTTTAAGATAAATAACATTTTAAAAAGTTTGTTTATGGTGACAGGGATGCCTTCTCCCTCAGCTGTATGAAGGTAGATATAATTTTTCCATTCCTAATAATGGACACCAAAATCAAGAGGTTATTTAAACAGATGTTCCAGCTTTCTGCAATTGCAACATGGTATTGCTCTATGTTGAACCAAATAAGAAAAAGCTTTCCAAATAGATAGATGGCTTACACGCACCAGCACAGTTGCTATAGTCAATCCATTCCTGCTCACTGAAAGAGCTGACTGTAGGGATGAAATTCCTTCAAGATACAATTTGCTTGTCAGCAATCACAACAGCATTTCTGCTGCACACAAAGATGCTTCATTTCTGCAATACATGTGAGAGTCAGGGAAGATAAACCTTAGAGAGTAATGAAAAATGTGGTGTACTAAACACTTTAAACTCAAAACCATAAAACCGCAATCAAATGAGAATTCAAGAATGACTAATGGGTGTTTCAAGGTTGTGGAAGGACAACAGTGTATGAGTACAGACATGTGTGGCAACTTTTCTGCTGAGTTGTTCACTGGAATGAGGGAGGAAAGGAGCAGCCATCTGAACTAAAGGAAAGAGAAGAATGCACTCATCGTTTACTCTATCAACATCACAATGGCAATTGATGCTGATGGAGTCAAGATAAATAGGAAAGCAGCTGGTCATCACAAGAAAGACAGCATAACACGAGGTAAGGAATGCGGTAAATACACATTCCCCCCCAGGATGGTGTACCTTAAATTATAATCTTGAGGTTCAGTGTTGGCTACAAATAAGCTGAGGAATCATAGGATCACTTTAGCGATCACTTTAGCAATCACTTGAAGAAACAACTCTGGGCACTAATGTAAAATATCAATGACATACTGTGACCAGCTCCTTTCAGTTTTGTCACTTTTCTCAGACTTAGTCAAAAAAGAAGTAGAATCAGGCTTTCATGTTCACTTTTCTGACAATCCTGCTTCATTGATGAGAAAGAGTTAAAGCTGAAAATCTGCAAAGTCTATTGTTTAACCTATACTATGAGAAATTGCTCTTAAACTGGGTAAGTGAATGGATTTCTAAATGGATGAATGGATGGAAAGAGAAAGATTATGTGTATGTGCATATACTTATGCACACACATGGCTTTCATGTGTATAGAAATGTGTGGGTACACATATATCAAAAAGCATATTTGCTACAGACAAAGCTTGGCTCAGGCAGACCTGAGGGAATTTATTCAAAAAGGAAAAAACAAACCAAACCAACCAACCAAACAAACAAACAAAAAGGACTATCCTGAAGTTAGCTGACAAAGATCCATTTCAAGCAGATTCAAACACTGGTGTGCAGGAATACTAGGCAGTTGTAGAAATAGAACAGTTTTCTACAGTAAGAGAATCTGGTGCTGTGAAGTAGCTAAAGTAACAATTTTGAATTTTAGAATCAAAAACAACTTCAAAAACACAGAAATGAAATTGATACAGTGCAGCATATACAATTTATTAAGTCAGTCACAACATTTCTGGTTTATACTGCTGTTTTAACCACAGACTTTTGATTTTTAAACAGAGCTCCTGATCTCATTCAGGGTTAGCCTAGATTTTAAATTCTGATAGAGGGAGTTTCATATGTTAGAGAAAACTCAATAGATGGAAAATAGATTGTTTTTCTTCAGTGACTATTTTGTTCCACAGATCACAGAGTTGCTAAAGGCAGTGGGATGCTCCCCTGTGGTGCTTTTTGCTGGGTATTTGTCAAGTGAGTTGCAGAATTGTTCATCCGGTACTAATAAACAATCTCATTAATGCTGTCTGAGCCCTGCTGCCTGCTTCAGCAAATTTGTCCAAATCTTCATAGGCTAGTCACCTTTACTGCAGCAAACTCTCTCCCTTGTGTGCAGGGAGAACTCCTCCTCCTCGCTGCAATCCTTATCTCCTCCCCTATCTCTCTGCGGTCCCACTCATTAAACTAAAACAAAAGAATGATGTAGAGAAGCAAACATACCAATTTAACGGGTATATATGGCATTCACAAATTACAGTACAGTAAGTAATATGAACCATGTGATCCAGGGGACTGATAATTTTTTATCCTCCAATTATTCATGGGCCTTTTTTACTCATTGCAAACAGTCTATTAAAACTAGAGAGAAATAGGTTTCAAATCCCATTTAAGGGTATCTTGGATCGCAGTCCTCTAGGAAAATCACATTGCTTTGCTCTGCTATAACTTACAGTCCCTCCAAAAGCAAATAAATCTCAGAATTCATTCTTATTGTCTGATTAGGCACTCCTCAAAATGACAAAACCTTGCCCATGGTGACAACATTTGTGTGTTAGTGGGTCCCTGGAAATTTCAACTACAAGTAGAAGGAAGGTGAAATAATAAAACTTTTCTGGAAAAGGTCACTTAAATACAGAAGCATCTAAGGATTCTTGTATCACTAAATAAAGAGGTAGATGGATAGCCAGTTCTGTTTTCCTAAGAGACACCCATTTGCTTTGAGAATTTAAAAACTTTACTGTGGGTTTCTCTTCTTCAGTTACTGTTTTCATTGTATGTAGAGTTCTTTATATTGTATTTGTGCAATAGGGTTACAGTTCAAAAATATATTTCTTTGAGTTATGAGAAGAGGAACTATTAATGACAAAATGACAAGTCACACTATTCTTATAAGAGAAGGTCCACAGATGTAAAAGCATTGAAAATAATGTACAGAGCATCTATATAATGCAAATATAAGATCTGACACCTCCAGAATGAACAAACTCAATGAAAGAAACATGAAAATAACAAGAGGTCATTACAGAGAATATTTCTGTGCAGTCAGAAATCTCAGCTCCTGTTTTGAGGGCACAGCTACACACAAAACCTCCAGATGACATATTTCTTTGGGATCAAGGGAAGGTATTCATGTGGATACATGTCACATCATCCATCATTAGTCCATTCAGGTAGTGAAATTTCAGGACCCCGCTCTTACAAAATTGTGATGACAGAGAGCCATTCCTTTCTAACTAAGCTAGACTGAATTCATAAAAAGTAATAGTTCTTTCCAAAGGAACAGGAAAATAACTGCTTAATGAGGAACCAGGTAGTATACTTTTCCCTTCAAACCTTGCTTGGAGCAACCAGGGCATCTGGATTTTCACAGGCTTGCTCAGAATTATTCATGTACATCAAGAAAACTCATTTATTTTAGTCTTGTAAAATACACTTGGCAATTTATTCATGACAAAAGGGGGAAAGGAAGATGATTCTTTACCTTTAGATTCAGATGCTGCTTCAGAACTGAAAAGCAGAGGTTTAAAAGTGGGCTGTTTCATTAATGCCATTTCCTTCCTCTATTCTCATCTGAAACTGCATCCCGCCTGGCACAGCAAACTGAAGAGCTGTCATATGACAGTGACACTTAGTCACTACCATGCCTAAATCCACCATTCCAAGCAGGTGTAATAGGAAAGGCCTCATATTCTGCTGTCTCTGCTTTCTAGTGTTAGTTTTTTACTAAAAATATATAAAACATAAACAGTTTTTCAATATTGTTAGGTTTTAAAGAGGTAATTGCAAGTGTAAATGTTTTTAGTAATTAGTTCTTAATGAATATATCTGTCCTTGACATAAGAGAGAGAAATTTTAGCTAAATCTGAAATAGTTCTTCAATGCCTTCATAAGTGGAATTAATGTGTATAAAAAGACCATGAAGTACATGATGAACTCCTGGAAAACAATACAATACATCCCATGTTCTTAACTAAACTAGATAGTTCCAGTATAATTTGGGGATTAACTGATCACCCTTTTGGCTGCACACATATCTTTTATTAAGCATCAGGATAAAATAATCCCAATGCATGACTGATGAATAACCAGTCTAATACATAACCAAATACTCTATCAAAAGGAGTGAGAAATTTAAAAAAAAAAAAAATCAAATAAAACCAATTTTTTCCTCACCAATTTTCTTGTTACTGCCATTGTCCATTTTGTGTCTCACCATTCCTGCTCATTTTGCCAAATCCAATTATGCTTTTCTTCATCTCTACTCCTACTTCCCTGTTTTGTCCTTTCTAGTTATTTTCATCCTTTTTTATATCATGTCTATTTTCTTTTTTTCCCTTGAAATTCCAGTTTAAAAGACTTCCTACATTCTTCATCCCTTTTCTACATAGGGATTCATTCAGTTTCTGCAATCTCCTCATGAAATATTCTATGAAATATTCTTGTGTTCTGAATATGTACTTCAAGTATTTATTTTTCACTTTTACTGAAATACATTCACCTATGTTTGTGCTAGATTGTTCTCCTTCCTAATTTTTAATTCCAATAGACACTAGTAATGTACTGCAGATTTGTTGTTGTCAACCATTTCATAAAACAAACAAAAAGATCAAATAAAAAAACCCAACACAAGCACAGATAAGGAAGTTAAATATTTGCTTCAATTAATATTAAGATTTTCACCATGATTGAACAACTAAGGGAATGATCTAAAGCTTAACATATTACTGAGCTGCAATTTAGAAAAAGATTGCATTCTTTATTAGCACACATGTGCCATTGCTTACCTTTCTTTCAGTTCTGGATTTGCACACACATGACCTTGATGACTTTGAAATATGCAGGTCCACATGGCATATCAGAGCCCAACACATAATTCCCTGTTTTTACAGTGGCTGCCACATTTCAGTGAGGGAATACGCGAATAAAACAGCTCAGGTCTGGAAGCAATAAAACTACTTCTGGGCAGTGCTGCATATGACTGAATTAGACCCATCTCCCCTTGCATGACTGAGCTACAGAGTAACACAGCTATGTTTTACTCTTTCTGGGTTCCAGAGTCCCCTCCAATCTCTTCCAGACTGCCAGAAGTCTTACCTAAGCCAAATGTCTCTGTATTCACAATGCAGTTAGGCTCTTAAAATGACAAGAGACGTGCTCTTCTTTAGCAGCATGGCTGATGCACTTTTGCAACAGAGAAGTTGAACACATACCAATAACATCGGTGTAATTTTGCAATATTTTCGTGTTTGTTTGTTTGTTTATACTATTGGATGAATTTCTAGGCACCCTGAGAAATATGTCCTTAAATAAGGATGCCTATGTGGCGGGGAACATACCAGAACTGTACTGAATTCCACCTGGACAAAATATCATTGAGATGCCAAAGGTTAGAAAATGTCTTAAAGAATCTGTATCTGAAGGAAATTCACTAAGTTATCCTAATACCTAAAAAACTTCAGCTGCCTATGAAAGGTTATCCACAGACAAGCAGCATATCTCATTAATGTAAGCAGGAATCTTTGGAAGAAAAACTAACAAACTGTTTTGACAGAGCAGATGAAAACATCTCTGAGTTGCATATACAGGACTGCAGCAAACACTCCAGAAATGTGCAGGGATCCCTTTTCTTTAAAACTGAGTATGCAGAATTGATTACTGTGGTGTGCAGTACTGGACTGCTGCTTATGTTTGGTATTGCTTTATCATATAAGGGAAATCAAAATCTCATATTTCAATCTCTACCTTATCTTCAGTCTGATTATCTGTCCTTGAGAATTAGTTGCAAAATTTTGATGCAGAAATTTAAATATTATCCAGAAATGGATGAAAGTTCTGTGCTTCCTCATCAAGACTCAGCAAGTCCATCCAAGGGAGGCAGATAATTTGTGGCATTCTTCTATGTCAGGAAGCTAATCTAGCACATCAAGCACAGGACTACCTCCCAGGCTTGTGCTCCACCACGGAGCTGACTATCATGCAGTGCCTACCCAAGCACAGCATGTATGTTATGTCAGCACAGCACTGCCCCACAGGACAGAAGAATATCTCTACTTCAGCATGGACTCATGTAACAGATGTCTCCTGATTCACAAAGAAGCAGCACTATCATAGAAAAATTTCTGAGTGTGGCAGACAACAAGCAGCCCTGATACAAGTGTATCTATGTGAATCCATCATTCGTGGACCTGCTACACTTTGCAGCCTCTATTGTTTTTGCGGTGGGCTGACCTTGTCCATCTGCCAGCTGCCCACCCAGCTGCACTCTCACTGCACTCTCAGTACCCCTTCTCAATAGGAGGGGAGAGGAAATAAATTAAAAAGTTCATGGGGTGAGATAAACACAGGCAGGTCACTTACCAGTTGCTGTCATGGGGAAAACAGACTTACCTTGGAGGAAAATCAATTTAATTTATTGACAGTTAAAATAGATTTGGAAATGAGAAACAAAGATTAAAACACCACCCCTCACTTTCAAATACTTTTTCTCAGGCTCATCTTCTCTTCTTCATTCCCAATTCCTCTCCCAACCTCAGCCCTTGAGTGGTGCCAGGGGATGGGGAACAAAGAAGTATTTTCCTCCTTCCTCTGCCTTTGTGGCATTTCTTTCCCTTCATAAATACATTTTCCCCATCAATGTGGCAGTGGTTGGGATGGATTTGGCTGGGACTGGACCTGTCCAGACCAGGGCAGCCCCTGCAGTGCCTGGGCACCAGCACTCACCACATTGCTGGCATGTAAATCTAAAAACAAAGACAGAGCCAGGATTAATGGGTTGCCCCAGATCTTCAGTGTGACAGAGAAGCATCAGCCAGTGGGTGCCGCTCACTATCTGCTGGACATTTCCATGGGGTCTCTCCAAGGATGCAGTCAGGAAGCAGCAGCCGCGTTACCAAATGATTATCCACAGACACAGCTGAGCAGAATTTTCTTGACATTAATTTAAGTATCTTTAGATGTTTTTGTCATTTTGCCCATGACCAGAGAGATGTACTTATTACTTGAAATGTTTCTTTTTTTTTTTACGTTTTTTATTTCTTTGATCTGTTTATCTCGCTACAAGGTCAGCATGCATGTTGTTTCTTAGATCCAAAATATGCCATGGCATATTCTGACAAATGCACAACCAAAACTCTTGCAGCCTTCCTTAGTGCAATAGCCAAATGCCTTGCAGTAGTGATGGCATTTACATCATTTTATATTTTAATATAAGCCATACAGCTTGATATGTTTTTAGGAACTGTGTAGATCCGGAAGGAATCTGATCTGTAGGGGTTAGGATGTATCTTTAACGAGTCCATGCATATCAATGCATTCTTCACCAGCTCTGACTTTAGTAAATATTTCTCTTCAGATACTGTCCTGAAGAATTAACATAATAAGTCAAAGACCAAAAAAAAGTTACAAGAACAAAAAATAAAAATGGAAATACATTTAGATGAGGAGAGGAGAGAAAAATACAAAATAGCTGCTGACTGTGTTGGCAATTCACACAGAAGAGGAAGGGTAACTGAAAAAACTGTCTTGTCCTACCCAACCCAGAGAAAATTGTCAATTTTAATAAAAATAATCTTTTTATATACTAAAACACCCACCAACTCACACACACACACACACACAGAGCAAACAAAACAAAACAAAACAAAACCACAAAAGACAAAAAAACCCAAACACCTCATTATTTATATTTGCACCTGTTGTGTTTAGGTATATCACATGAAAGGTGAGTTAGGTGTGCAAGAGATGATCAAAGCTGCCCCTCGCCTTCACTGAAGAGTGGTCCCTTTGAACCACTTTGAGAAAAGACCAGAAGCTAGTACAGACTATTCAAAAATGTGTGTTTGTTTGCCCCCTGAAACCAGCATCAGGGACGTGAAGTCATTAAGCTGAGAGAGGTATTTGCACAGTACTAGATGCTTCAGAAATTGTGGTTGAAATAAGTCTAAAACTCATTGTGATTGAATATATTCAAGACTGATATACTATGGATTCTTCAGTGGACTGCACTGATGACACCAATGATTTTGAATGTAGTAACTATAGCTTTCTGCAGCTATGCAACTGCCTTTTCAAATATTTATATTTATTTTTCTCATCTAAGATTTACACAAACCACCCAAAAACCCAAACAGAATCCTTGAGTTGGTATTCTGTTGGTGAATTCTTTGACTAAGTCTGTATATTGGATAGTCTTCTCTGAATATGGCAACCTTCAAATGCCTGTATAATACTTAAACTGCCCTTAATTTAGTAGCTGGACTGAACTAATTATCACGAACATCAAAATGTTTCCAGAAATAGAGTCATTAAATATTTTTCCTTTTCCAAGCATTAAAAAGTAACTCCCGGCTTTATTAGCATAAGTTTTCTCTTTAATTGGGTGCTAATGATGGTGCTTTTTCAAGTATTTTCACTGCTAGTACCTTGGGGTAAGTAAACATATAAATAGCTCTGGTAAGTTTGGGGTCTGAAATCTCAGGTAACAGCATCATTATAGAGAGGATATACATTTACAACTATAAGAACTTCCTTTAATTATTGTCGGTGCTTTATATTTCAAAATGACTCCTAACAAGCCCAAAGCCTTTAATTGCCCAACCATTAAAGAAAAACAAAAATATTTTCTTGCAGCTTCAATCAACCTTTAAATAACCATTTACTGAATTTCAGTGATACCTCTTTTTTCTTTCTTTGCAGTGAGCTCACAGTGAGGAAGACTCCTCCAGCAGCAGCCTCTCAAACAACTAGAATGTGAAGAAACGGGATCTCAGAGGAATATTCTTAAAACATATTTTGGTTTTCCATATATTTAATTAAAGACCATTTGCTCACTCTAGTCATAACTGATGTTTATTGGTATCTTGAGTTCTATAATTTACATTGCATGCTACTTTGTATGCAAAGATGCCTGGGAGGTGATCAAACTTCTGTCCTTCTTCATGGCTTAAATGCATAGAGGTTAAGGCTCTTCCTTTTATCTTTTCCTTCTGGTAATGCAGGAGGATATGGAGGAGTGAGGGCTGTCACTGATGACATTTAATGCACAGGGTTTGTCAGTGATGGAGAGCCACAAGCACTGGTCCTACCCTCCCTTGGTCTAGTGGTAACACAAGCCATTATTCTTTAGGAAACCCATAACAGGCTGCTGTCACCGACCTCCAGTGTGCAAAAGCACTGTCTTACACCAGAGACTGTCTCTGTTCCTGTTCTCAAAACATAATGACTTCTGCTTTGAGGTTCTGGGAGAAGAACAAATCAAAATGTTATTAATGTGTTTTATGCACTGACCTTAACAGCAGTGACTTAAGTTGGGAAAACATTACTTTTTAGTACATATTCTTTCTTACAAAAATGCTTCATTCTGTGTAGCAGACTCCAACCTTCCCTCAATCAAACAATGAAGAAAAGAAGTAGGAAGTGAACTGCAATTCAGCTAGTCTATAGACTTCACAGGTCAAATTTTCCATTATAAGAGATTTTTAAATACAAAATTTCTGCCACTTGTGAACTGGAAACTCTCCATTATGTAGGAACTCTGATTTTGATCTAGGCAATAATCTGATTAGCCTATGAAACAGGAACAGGGGAAATAGTGAATTAGAAAAGATAATACTGAACAAGTTCATCTTCAAATTTTTTATTTTTTTAGAGAATTTTATAGTTTGTAAAAAAATATTTAACATTTTCTTCATAAATTAAAAGCTGAGGACAGTTCTTTTATTTCTCATTAAAAAACTTCACTGAAAGGAATAAGTTCAAAGGCAACATCTAAGAGAATTACTGTTGTCTCAACACATCGTGAGGTGTTTGGCAGTAGAGGAGTATGCAGAACAAACATGGAGTTAAATTAAGGCAGCCTTCAACAGATTTTGCTCTGTGGAGTTTTGGCATTTCCAAGGCTGCTGCAGAATATTTCCTGTGGTACTGAATGAAAAATAAAGTGTCCAACCTCATACCCACTCCAATGCAACTTTTTTCTTTTTCTTCACCCCATAAGCCATATAAATATAGAACAAAATTCTTTCGACTGGTCACAAGGTCATTCTCCTAATGTTAATGTGAAAGTACTAACACTGTTACCTCCCAATGCTAAAAATCTTCACATTATGAAGATTTTCTGTAGACAACAACAAAAAAATCATGAATTCTAATGATTTTACTAAGCAAATTTGGGGTTGGGGTGGGGGGCTCAGTGTTGGAACAAAGTAATGTTTCATTGTGACTGAAAAAAAATCTACTTCAAAACAATCACCCTCACTTTGAATAAGGTGCAGTGATAACAATCTCCCAGACTGAGACTTGAACTTATTCTTTACAAGAGAAAAGTTTGTTTACTAGTGTCCTTGTGCTTTTAGCTATGGGAATGCATCACCTCCTTTAACAATGCCCTCTGGTCAGCTGGCTTTCTGCACTAGGCATTCTGCTCCAGACAGATGTGGGCAATATTAATCATGCCAGTGTTTTACCTCCTACTGCCCTGATCTTCATTGGGGAAAGTGAAGATCTCAGAAACAGAGCATCCGAAAGAGAAGATTAATTTGGGATGAGTCCTCTTAATTTTGGGCTGAGTCACAAACCAAAATCAATCCAAAGACTGTGCTGAAGCCAACAGAATTGTGTTATTGAAATTAGTTGAATGTCTTTTACCACAGCAGACTCTGAACCATGAGGAGAAATTTTCTTTACAGTTGATTATAGGATGCTTGAAACATTAAAAACACTAAATTAAGTATATCCATATTGTATGTCAAGGGTACAATGTAGATTCTTTCAGAATTGAACTAAAACTGTCATGATTGGCACCTTGTAAACTTGTCTGTAAATAATTAGTTTGATTCTTGGAGGGTATTTCTCAGATAATTTTGCAAGCTACATTCTTTCTATAATTGCTGGATTTTTTGAGCTCCTTACTAGTAAACATTGTGAATGTATGAAAATATCCGCTCTTGTTTTCTTATTTACAAGAAAGGTTCTAACTACATCAAAAAGCATAAAAATCTGTCTGTAATACTTAACAACATAAAAAACTTACATGATAAATTAAAAATAAAATAAAACAAAACCCACTAGAATTCCCATAAAAACCCTGAATATTGAAAACAAACAAGTAATGGTCTCGAATGGTGTTCATCATATTTCAGCTTTTGAGACTGGCAATGCAGCTGTTGGTCCCATTTCACAAATGAAGAAACTGAAGCAGGGTTTTGGTTTGATCAGGGTGAGCTGCTTTTGAAAGGGAGCCAAATGTTGGAGTTCAAAGGCAGGAGGGAACACTGAAGTTCCAAAAAGCCGAAAGTAAATGCTCAAATTATATTCATCTACCTTTTAGACTCTATCATCATGTAATGAGCTAATGCCTCAGAGAAAACTAATCAACCCTTGTCCTTTCAGGGTGATTGTGGTGACAGGCTCTGTTTTGGAAAGCAAGACACCCTAGCTCAAAACCAGAATGCAGTTCTCCAGGCCTTGTAACCCAGTGAAAAATCTCAGCAACAGCTGATTAGTCATATTTGTGTGAAAGTAATATAATTTATGCCAGTGTAAATGGTATGACAAATCCTCACAGATTATTTAAATAAACATGATTCTAGAAATTGGCAAGAAGACTTTCTGACAAGAGAAAAAAAAATGAATTAGAAAGTATATTAATGACCTCTATTTTTGACAAGGAATAAATCTTCTTGAGACTATCTTGTCAATAATTCATAACTTCCTCCAAAAGCAGCCATGGCTGGGGCAGGAGCAGAACAAACTGCCCCACTAATGAGCCCAAGCTCCCATTTGAAGGGATAGCAGTGCCAAAGACAGGAAGTCAATAAAGCTCTGATGTACAGGAGGGGAGAGGGGCTGCATGACCCAACTCTACTCACATCTCAAGACTGAGGAGTACCTTCCCTTCCCTCTGGGGCAAACTCACATATTGCCATGAGCTAACACCTGCCATCGGAGAGTCTCCAGTGTGCCAAGAGCTCATGGGCCAGCATCAGCTCCCACACTGCTTGGGAGTAAAAGGATTAACAGCTTTCACTCTCCCTGTCTGATGAGATCCTGTCACCGAGATCCTGTCACCAGGATCCCCGCTCAGCCCTGGTCCTGAAAGCAGGCTGCTCCACCATTTGTGTGCACTGAACAGACCACATTTGCAGTCTCCAGGTCTTGCAGATTGTTAGAAACCAGAATCCCAAGCCTGAGTATGGCAACTCTTCCTGCAGGGGTGCTTCATCTCTGTAACATGAGGAGAATTGCAGAAAAATTTGGAAACAAGAGGCACCACAAAGCCTGAAGGTCCACGTGCTGCCATGGCTGCCGCCATGGTGGGCTGGCAGCTCCCCAGCAAAAGTGCCATCGCTATGGCACCAGCAGAGGTTCCCTGTGGGCTCAGCTCCTGCCCTGACTTTGGGTGACAGCAGGGGCACACACACCATGCACACCATTTCACTATTTCACTGTTCAACACCTATCCAGGGAATGAGCCAGACACCAAGCAGGCTTTGGACACAGGCTACAACCGTGATGAGCACTTATCACAATTTTTTATTTGTTTTGCTTTCTGAAAGCAAAGGCAATAAACTTCAAAAGAAAAAAAGAAATCTTTTACTAAATCAGGGGTTTTTTCGCCTTCCTCCTTGTCTGGAGAAACCTCTCACAGCTTAACAAGAGGAATGAGGCCCTTCATGGAAAAACTGCCAAGGGACCCTTAGGAGCAGCAGCGCAGTATGAACGTTCAACTGAACCCAAGTCTACGCTTCCCTCAAAGTGCAATAAAGCGGTGTTATAGTTTGGGTTTAGAAGAACAACTGCTTTCCAGGCTGTTGTAATACAAATCTCAGATTGCAATACAATGCTTTTTTTACACAGTAATTAATTTCAAAAAAACCATTTTTTAGTAATAATACTTCTTATAACAGTTTTCCTGTGATAACCTACAAATCTAAACAGTCACTTAGGAAATTCATGTCCTCTGAAGTGATATTTATTTTAATTTGCTTTTATTTTAAGCATAATTTATCTTACACTTCTTAGCATATACAATAAATAAAAATATTGATCATGCATGTTTTTACTGCAGAGTAACAGTCTCATTTTAATTATTCTGCAAATAATACAGTTTTAAATGTAGAAATACAAGCTAGGAGTGTATTCAGGGTTATAAGAAAGGGTAAAAGAAGAGAAGAAACTCTGCTCATGTACACACACTATAATGTTTCTTTGGGCAGTTTGGACTAAAAGAACTCCTGCTGGCGCTTTTTAAGAATAAAGCAATTAACACAAATAACTCTTGACTGTTTATATTCTCAAGACCTTATCTCTCTCTTATCAAAACCAATTGAAAAACTCCCCATTAGGTCACAAGACTTAGAGGAGACCTCTAATTTTTCTGTCACCTTTCTGCACTGTTATGTAGTTATGTTGTTTTGCTGGCAGTAGAGATGAAGAGAAATTACATGGGTAGGTTTTCTTAGTCTTTAGATTACCTTTTTATGAACTTTTTATACAGTTGTGATGTTCAGGTATAATCTTCCTACTAGCATTTCTGAATCAGACCTTTCTTTAATAAACATGAGATACTACGGGAAAATTATTGCAGCCTATTCTAAATTTATTTCACAATCAACTCCATCAGTGGAAGACACTATAATTCAGTTATATGGCATTCTGGTAAGCTCCATTCCCCCCCCCACCCCCGCCGAAATACTAGCTGGAATGTGAAAAATACAATTTTTCTTATACATTCATAACCAAAAAAATATTGCAAGTGATGAATAGAGGTAAGACAGATTTATTAAAATAAAAAATTAAAATCTAATATCTCATACAACCTTAATATCTCCAAAATTAATTTAAATTGGAATAGTAATAAACACAATTGTACAAAATGGAAACTATCTAAATCACCATAAATACACATCAGTGATAAACATCAAAGCTTTGATTTATGGGAAAAAGTATTGAAGGTTCAGTTTTCTTTAAGATTTCTCTGTCAAGTCTGGAAAGTAGCAGGAAGTTTGTGAAATTAAAAAAAAAAGGTATACAGAGAAATTTGAAATGGGATACCAAAAAGTGCCACAGCTTAAGGAAAGGCAGTCTCACACTTCTGAGTAACACTAATGTAGACTAAAGCATGAAAGAAAAGAAGAAACCAGGAAAGCAATTACATCAGAGTGGGTCAGGCTGACGGCAATTTCCCGTCACCTTGTGACAGCAAGGGCTCCTGCCAGTCTGCCTACATCTCCATTGTCTGGACAAAGCCAAGACTTGGAACTGCCCAGATGAGCTCTGGTCTGTTTGCATGGAGGATGAGCATAGGATCAGACCAAGGCTTCAGCTAATACTGTTCTCTGTGCTTACCTTAGCTTTTGTCCCCTTTTCTGAATGACATAGGAGAAAGAGCTGGATTTCTTTCTATTGTTTCTACTAATCCTTATTTTTTTTAACTAACCCTGGTGAGACACAAGTCACAATGATCACTGTATACTTTATATACCTCTTTTTGGTCCTCAGAAGCCTTCAGTGACTCAGAAAATATAAAGAAAATCTAGTGCAAGAAAATATAAAGTTGTTAATCTTACTTCTGCTGCCTTTCTCCCAGATAATTTCCTTTTCATACTTAATTCTGGAATTTTGTCATTTCCATATTCCGAATCCAAGCCTTGGAAAGATGAGATTCCCTGAAAAGTAATGAGTAAGTGCAGCTTGTTCATTGAATGAATAACAACAAATTACAAAATAGTTTGTTGGGTTTTTTTCACTCAGACTAGCAAATGAGGGTTTGCCATTATCCAGGTTTCAAAATAATATTTTAAGCTGGGGGAAACAACTAGACAACCAAAATTCCAGGGCTGATACATGACTGTGACAATCATGCTCTGCATGGACTCCTCCAAACACCTTCCCAGGGCCTCCTGAAACCATTGGCAGAGAGGCTGATTTGTCCCCTAGGACTACACCACCAACTACACTCCGCTAAGCAGACAGATCTTAAATTGGCGTAATGCCTCTAAATCTTAGAGTGCCCCATGAGACAGATGAGCAATTCCTTCCAGAGCGTGTGCACACTGTGGTGGTAACACTGAATTCAGTAGAGCCAGATGGGTTCTCAAACCTGAGAAGCTGCAACTGCGATGACTTCTTAATGCTGACAGTCACATACTTAGTCAGTACAGTTCTATTACTGGTCCTTATAACTCTGGTTAGCCTGAGGGTGCAGCCTAAGTGAAGCTTTGGTAGGGTTTAGATACATTAACCCATGTGTCTTCATTCTTTAAAGTGTTAGGTACCTATAATACCTGTGGGCAACCAGGCAGCTGCTCATGCTGCAAAGCTGGAGCCAGTGCAGAGACGTTTAGTAATGCAATAGGATCTACGGTATTAAAATGCCTAAATGTTCTGTCTGTCCAGGCAGTTCTATGTCTGAAGTGGAGCTTCTGCCTCCTCCTCTGCCATTTCCCCAGGACTGGAGGGAGGGCTGCTCACCACCAGGGTGGTGACTTGTCGTATGTTTCTTCTCCACATCCTCTGACAAACACAGATGGGCAGGTGGACCCATACATGATGAAAGTCTACAAAAAATTTGCCTCTGTATGGATCTCTCATAAACCTTCCTGAGAGAGATAGACCACTTGTAAGAAGAAGCAACAGTATTTCCAAATTCAGAACTTTCTGAGAGGATATATGGTTTTAAAGAGGTTATCAGAGCCTTTAATATTGTGGGGCAGGTTGAGGTAACACTTATCCTGAGCAGGTAATGTGAAGTATGTGGTTATGTCCGAGACGTCTGGTTGCATTAAACATACAGAAGCCACATTCCTACTTATAAAAAGCCTCTATACTTTAAAAAAGATTGTTTCAAAACTAGCTGCTTGAGCTAAAGTAAATAACACCAGAAACTGGTTAGACTAAAGGAATGTGCACTACTGGAGCTGACAATTTGAGGGTACTGAGGCCCATCAGAAAGTGCCTCAGGGTCGCTCATAGTGCAGCCCCAGATATGAGCACGGCACAGCAGGCTTCAAACCCGCTCCCAAAGTTGGAAACGGCTGCAAGACGATCAACAGAATAATTTGTGGAGGCACTCTCAGTCCTAGATTGCCATCTTGTGGACTGTAATTGCAGAAGAAAGTTTTTTTAAATCTTTACTTGCTACCTGCAATCAGTGATGACAAATTTATTGCATTGCAAAAAACCAACTGATTACTTTTTAAAGACTTTTCAATGAATCTTTAAGATCAAAGTAAGAATGTTAAGTACTTCTGAAACAATCAGAGAAATTGCAGTTTACAAAAAAATCAATAATATCTCATAATAAATATTTACAGCTGCATCCTAGTTAAATATATTTTAGAATGTTGATTAAAAAAAAAAAAAACACTCAAAAATAAACAGTCTTTGCTCAAGGAAAGATGTGTAATAAAGATTTTAAGCACAATTATCTGGGTCAGATGGTACATATCCCATATACATATATGATCCAGCACTGTGTGTATGATTCATTTGGTTTTACCATTGCTATATTTTTGAAATTGCCTGCTTTGTAAGCAGATTGCCCTCCTGGACTCTGATTACTGGGCTTGGAAATCTCAGGCAGTCTGATGCTCCCTACAGCAGGGCACATCTGGAGAATGCAGGTTCATTATGGGGAATGGTAAGCCCTGCTCCCTGCTCTGTCATCTGCTATCACAGACTATTTCATCCAAAGATAAAAGCTAAGTATGTTGTTTTATGTTTTCCAAGACCCTGCAGTATGTGCAGCTCCTTCTTTGGCCTCAAAATGCCAAATTCATTTGAGAACTCAATGAGCTTGGGTTGAAAGGGCCCCTTGATCAATTGTAACAATATATTGGGAATACATGATGTAGAGGATATCGAACTAGGAAATTATTGAAGACATGCTACTTTTCTTTTAACATTTTACATTTTATTTCAGAGATATAAATGAGAAACAATAACAAGTTTGAAATCTAATCACATAGTAGCAATCCAGTAACAATCAATTACTATCAACCTGATTCACGTTTCATTTACAGGTTCATTTTCTTAAATGGAAGCTTTCTTTTAATATTTTATACTGTATTGCAGTCATTTTAAGCTGTGCTTGAAATATATAATATCAGCTATTTAACTGTAGGAGATTTCTGGTGCAATTTTCCATAATATTTTATATAATGATAACTTATTCTCAGTTGACTTTGTTCTATTTACTCTGCTATTTATTTGGTGTAGTAATACACAGAGGAGATACTAAGTCAACACACACAACTTCTATTACAGAAGTTGAAAAAATGCAGATGTATTCAGCCATTTGGGTCCATAATAATCAGACGATTTTTAACAATGAATATTCATTTTGACTTTCCAAGTTGAAATTATACCTGATTTTCAGAAGCTGTAAAAATTCCTCCTGTCTAAATTAAATGAATAGAAATATTGGTCCACCTTTGAGAAAAGAATCATGAATATCTTGAATGGGCTATGTATGAAGATTGTTGTATTTGAAAATGCACGACATAATGCCTCAATGAACATCAGTGTATGTCTGCAAAGCTTGGATCTATAATACAGAGGATATGGCACACTCTAGAGCAGCGAACATAGCCCTTTATAACAAGAAAAGCAAAGAAACAGGCTGGCTCCCTTCCACCAGGCAGTAAGATGTGGATCTGGCTAAAAAAGGGTACTCCCATGCTAACATACTCACACCTCAGAAGAAGGATAATCACAGACCTCCACTCAGCCATTACGGTTGTAAACACAGAAGAAGAAATATGCCATAAGAAGAGATAAGACCAAACAAAAAAAACCATCTCTTCTTGGTGTTTGCTGTTGCAGTAAGATTTGCCAGTCTTATTGTTTTATCTTTCCTTCAAATTTTGCAACTTTTCACTATTAACAAATTTCTCATACAAAAGCACATGAGTAGAAGCAGATGTTGAGCCAATATGTTGTGTGTTGTTTCCACTAGAAAGAATATACAGGAAAAAAACAAATGAGCTCCTGAGATACAGCTACTTGTAGCTTGTACTTTATGTTACCACCCAGAGAGACACAGAGACACAGAAAATTCCACAGTAAATGAAAATTCCACTCCTGCCTGATGTTGCAAAGAGAGGTATGTAAGGAATCCTGCTGTGGACCACACTTAATAATTCCTCAATGAAATAAATAGAAAAAAAGAGCAGAATTACTGTTTGCACATGTGAATAGTACTCTGCAAATATCGAAAGTCTAAACTATTACTAGAAAACAGCTCAGGTAGGGTTTACTCCTTCAGAAAAGTATCAAATATCAGTAGAAATTGTTTAGACGTGTATCTTGGTCATCAACAGCATACACCTGTGCTATTCCACCTTTCAAGCTAGGGCTAAACTTCCCCACACTGAAATCAAAATGATTAATGCTAGGGCTGTGCACATCAACAGGTGCAGCTTCCTAGGGCTAACACACTTTATGCAGAATTTTGGTTTTGGTTTTTGTTTTGTGGGGTTGTGGTTTCTTTGGTTGGTTGGTTGTTTGTTTTTTTTTTTTGTTTGTTTTGTTGTTTTTTTTTTTTTTTTTTTTTTTTTTAAATCATTCTAGCACAGAACAGAGCCTGGTGTTCACTGGAATTTACTTTTCTGGAAAGGCAAACTTAATCTGCTTCACTTACTTTAACAGAGCCTCCGTGTTTACAAGGACACTGAACCACTTCTACACAATCACTGTGCAGAAGCGGATGAAGCAAAATTTCTTTGCAAACCAGCTTCAAATTTCAGCAGTTTCAGAATAGGTTTGAAAATATATTTCTATACCAGGATACAAGACTTAAAAACCCAAAGGCTCAGATATACCCACTCTTGCCTATGAAGGAATGCATTTTTAATCTCTCTGAACAGCAAGCCTAGACATTTTTGTACCTACAGGCTCTACCTGTGCAAGCAGATAATCTTGGTGGAAATACACTGATAATTTTAAGCAATGACACAGTATGAGCCATTATTACCATTATTACTCACACAGGTCTATCCCATTATGGGAATTGTCTGTGACCCAAAGATGAAAAGATATTAATTCTGCATGACTATATATAATCTTTACTTTGTTGCTAGACATTTTTATGACTCATTTGCTGGGCTCTTCTGGCAGAACAATATTCTGGATTTCTCTCAATTACTAGTCACTTCATGGAGAAACAAATTTAAAGCTATTATTTTCCATGATCCTTTTGGGGCCAATAATATGAGCAAGCTGACCAGAGCCCTAAGGCAAGTGATTTCTGTCAGCAGTGGTATCAGCATTCCCACAGAACTAATCACCACCGGCAGCTTGGTCTGCTCCCACAGATCCTGTTCCCAATGAAGGGAGCAGGTGAAAGATGAGACACAGCTACAGCGACAACAAAAAGCTGCATGACACAGCAGTGTGTTTACAGCAAGGCATGTTTGCTACTGCCAGAGAAACAGCTGAGATGGAGGCATTCAGTGTCCCTGGGTCATTGCTGCTGCAGAAGAGAAGTGTCCTCTGTGTTCTGCTCGGGAGGGATAGACACCCCCATCATACACTGTTCTCAAGCAGTGATTTTGGAGGAACAGCAGTGCCCTAGATGTCTAAATAAAAAATAAAAAAAAAAAAAAAAAAAAAAAAAATTAAAGAAAGGAAACACAGGGTAATGCAATATAATTACACTCTGCTGCTTTTATCCTAAATAACCCAAGTTCTGTTCTCAGCACTTTTGCATTTGTTTTTTCATGAAAAGAAAATTAATTTCAAAGTCGCAAGTAAACCATTGTTGAAAGGTGGATAGTGGTTTTTCACCTGAAAAACCCATAGTTCCATCTTAGAATCACGTAAATATTTTAAACATATTCAGGATCTCTGAGAAGAGCTGACCATCTGTCAGGAATAAGGAAAAATCCCTCTAGATCTTGTTTTGGACAGGAGGCTGTGTTAACCACCTGTCTGTACATATGTCTATAGGGACATTTGGGACCAGCTCAGTGTGACCTCTGTGTTCATTTAGATTTATTTTAACAGGCAATATGTTATGTTAAAACAAAACTGTCCCTGTGGCATCACCCATCAAAGAGAATATATGCAGCACAAAGAGCAGGGCTTCATAAGGGAAAACACACCATTCTTTTCAAAGTTGTCAATCTCCCTGAGGTTTTTTTCCAAACCATAGATGGAATTTTCCCTGGGTAAAAGTTGGGTGCAGTTATAAAGCACATGTTCATTAGAAGGATTAAAATAAGATTTGAATGTGAAGTTAAATCAAGACTGACATAGGAAGAAATCACAAATTATTATATTCTGCTCATTTCTGGTAGAAAACAGTAGAACCTCCTGGTTTTATGATGTGAATATTAAGATGTAAGAAACTTCCTATGAAGAAAGAAGTTTGATAAGGTTTTGGTGACATCTAAGGTAGATTTGTAGGACATATTTCTCTCCTTTCTTTAAGCCTCCAAAATGTTTCCAGGCACATTTTTTATCAGTTTGATAATAAGACCTACAGTGTCACGCTAGGATAAAAAGATTTACACTTCAACCACACACAGATTTCCTATTCAGAGCACTTTTATGAGAGTTCAGCTAATAGCAAACCCATAATAATGAAATAATTTCCTATTAAAATTATAGTAAAGTGTGCTGCACAATGTCATTGTAGAATAAAGATGTTCTTAACTACTCTATTAATTTCAGTATTAACTCTAATACAAACAGTGTTATTTTAAATGCCAGTACCATTAAGTATTTAACTATTAAAATATTAAGAAATGTGATGAGCTTCATTATAAATATTTATATTAATGTGATAAATATGGATAACATCAGGAACATGCAAATACTGGTCAAATTAAAACATTTGTGTTTAAGAGATCATGTGAAATTCCTTGCACATAAATAAGTGCAGTTTCAATTGAGTAATTTAGCTTTGATCTTTTGCTTTTTTTAACACAAAAAAACCCCAGCAAAAATAAGAAAAGTACTTATTTGTGTAATTCACCATTGCTTATTGAAGTGTTGGTGACTATTCCATTTCAGAAAAAATTCATAAAATGGTTTGAATTTTGGTTTACAACAAAAATAGTCGTGAAATGATATAGATTGAAATTTCAGCCAGAAATTTTCAACAACCTTGACCCACTTTTAATGTGTGCCATTTCAGTTTTCCACTTGGAAATATTTTACTTCAGAAGCTGCCTATCTTTATTTCTAACTCCCTGCAAGTGGGAAAAAGTAAAAATGGTTCACATCAGATGTCAAAGTTTCAAACACAATGTAATTTGCGGAGAGTTGAAATATCAATATACAAAAAGAAGGGGGGAAAAGCACAATATGCTGAAATAGTTTAATTAATTTCTCTGTTAGGTAGAAAATTTCTAAAATTCAAAAAAAATCTGTCGGCCATCTAAACCTGAGCTGTGAAAGCATTACTATTAGGGAGCTTTTTCCCTAATGTCAAACTTAAAATATCTTGACTGCAATTGAGGTCTGATATTTCTTCTCCTACACAAAAATTGTAGCAGAAAACAACTATTTTTTTAGCTAATTTTTGCATGTTGCTGGCTCACTTTTCCCTTCTCAGAATTAAACACCACCAGCAGAATGTATTATCAGATTTTTCTCTTTCTGTTGAAATGAAACCTTTCTTGTTGTCTGAAAACAGAGCCAGCTTCACACTGTGTGAAACCTCCCAAGTGATGAAGATTTGCTTTTTCCTGTTGCTACTGTTAGGAGAATTAAGATCAGGAAAAGGACAGGAAAGAACTGACTAGAAGAGTAACATCATGAAGGGAAAAGAGTCTTTGGATATTTCTCACCCAGTTATTATTAAAAGTGTACATGTTGAGCATATATGGGGGTTTTTATTCTGTAAATCTTACTTACCTGAGTCTGAATCCTGCACTCAGACTTGCGGTGTAATCACACTGCAAGAGTAAGACCATCATCCAGAGACCAGTAGGGTCAAAACCCTGCAATAGTTGTCAGTCTTTTAGTATGCTAAATTGTAGTAGAGTATAAAAAATTAAACTGTTCCTTGCTGGCTTTTCTTTATAGCCTTATGTCTTACAGCACCTTTTTATTACAGCAATGTACAATGAGGATGGAGAACAGCAGCAATTCTTCATCCTCATTTAAGGGTCTTGGGACAAGGTTAAATATTGCCTGAATCATTACTTAACTTTGGTCCCCTTTAGATGTCTGTGCAACATAAATAGCACTCAGAATGAATGAGCAGTTCTGCATGAACTCAATTGTACAGGTTTACCTATACATGTATACAAACACATAGAAGCTGAATTATATAGGAAGACTCATCAGAACAACACTTTCTGTAATTAATTAGATAGTGTTTCTTATCCCTAGACCTCAGTGAACTGTTTTAAGTCTTTGCTTTAGACTCGTATCAACTACAGAGCTGCAAATAATAGTAAAAAATTATATGCATAGAGTAATTTGGTATATACTCAAGATATGTAAAATTATTTCTTGTTCTGTTCCCTTTGAATTAGGAATAATTTCTACACTACCTATTTCTGTAGCCTTGTGACTCCAACTGATTATTCAAATATGAAAGTGAAGCTGTACTATTTTGAATCTGGTAAAAGGCACCACACAGCCTTTGAGATCTGTTGTCACTTTGAAGTCTTCATCAACAGTGGAGGAGCAACTATCTTAAGATATCTGCTTTAACATCAGATCCCTCCAAACTGTGCTATGTTGGTCACATATACTCCAGACTGATGGATCTGCAGCCCATCAGTGCAGTAAATATTGATTTAATGGAAAATCATGCACTAATTTCAGAAGAAACCAGGGCATACACTTTGACATATTGGACAGGTAGTGATGAATTAGCATGTAGAAACAGCAACCTTAGGAATGAGGAAAAGTAAGAAGTTAGTTCTAGCTGGTCAGATTGTGGGAAGTGGGAAAGTACTCTGCACTCTGCAAATGGTTTAAACAGAAGAAATGTAGAAAACATAAATAAAAGACTTACTGAATGGTATCCCCAAACTATGTTAATTCTGTAACAGGAGTGAGCCAGTAGTACATTTCAGTTCTACATTTAAGGCACAGGACCTTAGGGTATTAGACCCTAACCTTTCTATAAGTAGACTTCTACGCTAATACTTCTGTAGATACCTGGATGGGACTTCCATTGCAGCAAAATGGCAGGACAGAAAACAACATTTTTCAAATAAATAAATGTATTTATTTCAGAAGAAGATTCAAATCTTTAATCTGAGATACAAATTGCCTTTCAGTTATTTACTCCAAGACTCTGTATATGTAGGAGAAATTAAAACAATGAAAATATCTACATTACATGTCTGATTTAAGCCAAAATTTTCAATTAAATTTCTTTTAAATCTACAGAGTTAATTGCTTTGCCAAGGTGACCTTCACTCTGGAAAGCCTCAGGAGATCTGCAAGGGGAGCTGTCCGTTCTCAACATGCTTTAAGTTCCCTGGTATGCGATATATTGCATAAAATAAGGACTGGAACACAGAAATTAACAGTCTTTGCCAGGTGAGTACAGGGTCTGTCTGGGTCAGCACTGCTGTCTTTTTCCAAAGCAAATCCTCACAGATAAGCTTAAATCATTGCAGTTAATTATTTTGCCTGTGGTGAGAAAGGTCATTCCCAGAGATGCTGAAGTTATTGCACTTTAAATAACAATTAAATATTTATCAGGCAAGAAATCCAGATATTTTATATCTCAAGTTTGTTCCCTGGACTATAGAGTGAGTCTTTGAGGACGCAGTTTAAAACAAGAAAACAAAACCATAACTACTGGCTGGCACTGTAGCCATGAAGACAGCAATGAAAACATTTGCCTTAGACACAGCATGGCTGCATTCAGATTTCTTGGCAAACTCAAGCTCAGCACAGAGTTCATCTCACACATCTGCCCTGGATGATTGCTGTCAGCCTACCAGGATCAGGAGAGTTGCTTCCTTGATGGGTGTGGAGGATTGACCCTGACTGAATGCCAGGTGCCCACCCAAGCTGCTCTGTCACTCACCTTGTCAGCTGGACAGCAAAGAGAAAATGTAAGAAAAGGCTCCTGGATTCAGATAAAGACAGAGAGAGGTCACTCAGCAGTTGTTATCACAGGCAAAACAGACTCAACACAGAGAAATTGATTTAATGTATTGCCAATTGAATCAGAGTAGGACAAGAAGAAACAAAATCTTAAAACACTTTCCCAGGCTCAACTTCGCTCCCAATTCCTCAATCCCCACCAGCAATCCCCCACCAATCCCCACCTCCTCCCCACCAGCAGCACAGGGGAATGGGAAGTGGGGTCTGTAGTCAGTCCATCACATATCTCTGCTGTTCCATCCTCCTTGGGGGAGGACTACTCACACTTTTCCCATGCTTCAGTAAGGGATCCCTCCCATGGAAGACAGTGCTACAGCATGGATCCTCCATTGTGTCACAGGTCCTGCCACCAAAGCTGCTCCAGGCTGGACTCCTCTCCCCATAAGTCCACAGGTACTGCCAGGAGCCTGCTCCAGTGTGGGCTTTCCACAGGGTCACAGCCTCCTTTGGGTGCATCGACCTGCTCTGTCTGCAGGTGAATATCTGCTCTACCACGGTCCTTAATAGCAGTGGCACGCTCTGCCCTCACCATGGTCTTTACCATGGGCTGCTGGGGAATTTCAGCTCTGATGCTTCCTTCCTCTCCTTCTTCACTGACCTTGATGTCTGCAGGGCTGTTTCTATCACATATTCTCACTCCTCTTTCCAGCTGCTGTTGTGCAGCAATTTTGCCCCTTCTTAAATTGCAGAAGCTCTACCACCATCACTGATGGGCTCAGCCTTGGCCAGCAGCAGGCCAGTCTCAGAGTGGGCTGGCATTGGCTTCAATAGACTAGAAGCTTCTGGAATCTTCTTACACTGTAGCCCCTTTGCTACCCAAACATTGCTACACTCAAATCCAATGTAGAGGGTGAAGCAATATTTTTGGGACCCAGAATATTCATTTACAAAACCAATGTCAAAATTTCTCTATTTCATGCAAGCTTGAGGTTCAGCTAGTAGCTAGTAACTTTTTTTGATAAAACAAACTTTAAAATGGAAAAAGTTATTTAATACTTAATGCCCTAGATTTATCCTTTGCCAGTAAATCTTCCTTGGAGCACAATTCAGGATTTAATTATGTCCCACCCTAGAGATTCCCATGATCTTCTAAATAGTTAACTTTCGTAATTTAGTCTTAGAATATTATAATCTTTCTCTGCCAAAAGGGCCTGTTGACATTGCTATTGTCCACATGATCCTTAGACATCACTAGCAGTAAGTCCACTCAGTGATTTCAGTTACAGTTGAAGAACACAGCAAACTGCCTCTTGAGGACTGCATGAGTGAAACCATGGAAAATAGTAATAAATTAAGTGAAACAACTGATTTTACAAATTATAATATTTTTATACAAGTGTACCATAATACAAAAAGATATATTTATTTAAAAAATATTAATTTACCAAAACAAATTGGACATAAATCAGTTCTGCTCTACAGAATGCAGGCATGCTTACTGAATAATAAACTGTTTTAATTGCCTTTATATTATTTGTGTGTATTTGTTCTATTTGAACTACTAGTTTAAACATATTGTCTGGAAATCAGCATCTTTTCAGACTTGTATTTGTCTGCAATATGCATTTTTTTAAAAGAGCACGTACAAAATATCCAACCAAAGAGCTATTTTAAAATTTTGTATTGGATATATATTGTCATGCATCTGTAAATACCTTAGTGCTAGTCTGTAAAAATTAAGATTGCTTCCTTCAGCAGGCCTGTTGGGGTACACAGAACAGGATCCAGCTAAACTGGTTCTTGTGCACCTTCTTGGTCTCACATTGTGCAATGGTAAAAGCCCCATGCTGAAGATGTGCTCAGTTTGTTCACCTCCTTCAGAGGTTGCAATTTCATTTCCTCTCTCATAGCGGAGAGGGAAAAAGAAAATCAGCTAAGGGGACACCTGAACATGTCTCTTAAAAAGAGGCCCCTAAGAAATCTGAAATACGAAGGAAGACAGAAAACAGAAGGCAGGGCCAAGTCCTCTTCTCAGTCTCCAGAACTTACAGTTCCATGCTTGAGAAAGTTTATGAGAAATTATAAGGGAGGAGCAGAGAGAGGGGAAGCAACAAAACAGACAAATAAACAAGCATGCAAACAACCTTAACAGAGTAAGAGAGTCAGATCTAGTTTTTTGTTGTCAAAACTTTTTGGTCCATGACTGTAATTTTTCAGTAAAGATATATGAATTTTAGCCTAAGCCTTAAGTTTGGGCAAAATTCAGCCCATTAAGGTCCCTATATCTTACCTCTGAGGGAAAACTGCTCAATTAAGGTTGCATCCATTTAGTGAAAATGAGTTATGCTTGTGAAAGATATATAAGCAGTTTATAATTTTAATGTGTTTTCACAATCAGCTGGTCTTAATGAGAAAAAATTTCCACTAGAAAAACTATGCCTACCATAGTTCTCCTGTGTTTTTGTAGTATATTTGTACTAAATGAGCAGCTCATCCATCAGAATTAAGTACTCAAATCCCTTAAAGACCATTGTGCTAATTCCATGCTATCATTTGGTTAAAATTCAGTGCCTCTACTTTCCCAAAATAAGGATTTTTTTTTTCTCTTTTTACTACTACAACATATATTTTGGGAATAGTACTTAACAACCTGTCACCTTTTTGCCCAGAGATCTAGCAGTATAAATTAACTTTCACAGAATATTAAAACATTCATATTTCTATCAGCACATAAAGAAAGTAAAATAGAGTTTCAAAATGAAGAAGTGTAGATTGGCAAAACCCCATAATGTTAAACACAGTACAGATGAAATTTAAAGGCTTTAACTACAAACACTATTTGCCTTGGTAGTCCCCAAATGCATTTCCAGATGTGCAGTAGAATATCTCAATACTGCCATGGCATACACATATAGATTGGATGATGGGAACAGCTCATACCAGCTGCCAATATAGCAGTAAATAGATTAAGATCAATTACTATCTATTTTATAAGAAAAAGTTTTATCTTGTGACTCACATCTACAGTACAGGAGTAGAGATTAGGTAGAGTCAAGGTTTATGTGTAGCTAAGAGACTGAGATAATTGTCTCACTATCCAACTGATAGTTGTACCAATGTGAAACTCTTTTATATAACTATTAAGCTAACTATTGGTAACAATTTTAATTTTCATTTCAACAAGGCTGGTTTTTAGGATTGCTGTTTACACAATGGACGGCTGGTTGGGGTAACAGTAGCCCAAGTTCAGTGTCCACAGGATGAAATGGGACATAGGGAATTCACAAGTACCTGTGCCAGACTGAAAGTGGGGCCTTAAATGTGAGTCTTCCATATTCCTTGGAACTGCTCTGCCTACAGCACTATTAACTACTCTGCCAAGAGGTTAGAAAACTTAAAACAAAAATTAAAAATTGATCATAACAAGACCATTGATGGTGATGCAAAATGAAAGCAAATTGAAAAAAAAACCTTTTTGTACTGGGTCTGGCTGGAATGGAGTTAAGTTTCTTCACAGCAGGTCATACTGTGCTGTGTTCTGGACTGAAACAGCGTTGATCACATCAGTGCTTTGGCTATTGCTGAGCAGTGCTTGCACAGCACCAAGTCCTCCTGGTTTTCAATCTGCCCCTTCAAGTGCGTAGGCTGGGGCTGGGCAGGAGGCTGGGAGGGAACACAGCTATGACTGCCAACCTGAACTGCTCAAAGGCATGTTCCATATACACTTGCTAAACTGTTTTTATCTTAACCCACAAGTTTTATCACTTTCACTCTTCCATTGTTCTCCCACATCCTACAGGGCCAACACACTCATTTTCTGACAAAATTCTCTGAGCAGCTGAGCTAGTGATTAAGTTCCAAATCTATCAGCTGATTAAAAGAGAAGATATAATTTTGTCATTAAGGCAGAAATGTGTTCAGATCAATTCCTAGCTCTGTCCCAGGCTTTCTCTGTGACCCTGGACAAGTCACTGACTTCCTGGTTTCCCTCTTGTTTGCATTCAAATTAATCAGTAAGAGGTTTTCTTATAGCCATAGAGCCTGTGGCATTGTTTTATAGCAAATCCCATGAAGATCAGAAAAGATAGTGGTAATTTGATTATGTGTGCTTGAGTGGACTAACATCTACTTCAAAGGTTTCCTGTCTTCTTTTGCAGCAAACTCGACAGCTAAGCAGGCTCAGCTTCAGCTTTGAAACTGTTTTTTCACTTTCAATGCTGTTTGTTCTTTAGCTGGTAATTGTACACATACAACTGACATTAAAGAGACTTTTGAATACGAGAACTAATATGAACTTCAAACTGTCCCCAGTCCGAAGACTTACTCTTTTAGAAAAACAGGTAATAAAACAGACTTGTGTAGTTCATTAGCTATACCTAACCTGACTGAACACATCACTGTCAACTCTAGTAACCTTGGACAACAGAAGACAGTGTCACAATAACGAAGATTAATGAAAATACTGAATGCTAAATATAAAATAAGACCAGAGTTTTCAAAGCAAAAAGTTTTTATTGCTGACGTGTTAAAATGTTAATGGTTTATTTTTATGCAGGTAGCTTATATGAAGCATGGGAGATTTGATAGACACTTTGAGCAATTGCAGTAATAAGTCAGCAACGTGAGCAGTCTCTGGCATACAAGGCTCTGGAGGAGGTGTTATGTGACTATCTGCTGTTGCTATTGTCTTTGACCTGATTTTTTTTTTTTTTTAATTATTATTCTCGCTCTAAACTGAGAATTCTTCTCTCATTTTCTATGCAGCCTACTTTTTCTTGCCTAGAAATTAGGACTTTTAAAATAACTACTATTTACTGGTGTCAAATCAGTTCTCTTTGCCTTTTTCTTATATTTTTTTCATTGACAGGCATAGTTACTAATAAATGAAATAATTCAGTAACAACTCTTAACTGCTAACAGTTCTTGCTTTTGATAAGTGGTTTTCACTCCACTCCAGAAGGTCTTCTGAAAATCAGAAAAAAACCTACAATATTGGACTACACATTATATTTACCTAAAATGTCACTAGTTTTAATAAACTAAACTCTTAATGGTAGACTGTATAAATACCACCACAAAAATGCAAAATACTATAAAGTAAATAATAAGCAGAATGTGAGAATAAGTAAACAAAAAGGAAAGCAAAAAGCAGCATGTTTTCTTTTCTCATCCTGGGAACCATTAATTCTGATGACTTATTCTGGCTTTATTCTAACATATGAACTGGCGGGAAAGGAAGAAAAATAATTCATAGCAGAATTAGACTTAGAAATATTAGCTAAAAAGTCAGAAACAAGTCATATTTACCTGTCATGGGGCAGCTTAACAATTAAGTAAAAATACAGCATTGAAGAGACCTTCTGGGCCTTTAAGGGCAATGTCATGTTATTGCATAGCTCCTGTCACAAAATTATGAAGCTGCTTGTTTTGTTTCTTATGCCATTGCCTCTACCCTACTGCTTCCATGGCCGCAATGTCAAATACATTGCAGGAAACTTTGCTTGCTTGCTTTGCCCATGAGTTCCTGTGCTGCACGAATCATGGAGGGAAACACGGATGCACTGAGCACCTGGATAGGGATTGTCCAAACTCCAAATCCCAGGACATCTCCTCTTGTCTGTGTAACACCTTGGGATGTTTTCTGCTTTTGTGCTTCCTAACAAGTGTTGGTTTGCTGTTATAAGAGTCGTTTTCCGTGAAAGAACAGATGAGGAAGAGTTTTGTGGCACCATTAAAAATCAGAATTATTATAAAAGAAAAACATCTTATAAATAAAGCTGACCCCTTTTTTATGATCTTTTTTCTACAACATAAAATGATTATCTTAAGATAATTATTAACTTAAATGTTGTTAAATATTCTAATTATTTTATTATTAAATATACCTGAATTTATAATTACTTTAAATTAATATGTTTTCCTTATAAAATGGTTCATATAAAAGTGCTAAATGGAAAACCTTAGGCAGCAACACTATAGGAACTCCATCTTAATATTTATTTTTTTAAAAATGAGTCCTAAGAAAAGAAGACATGACTGGTTTTCACACAATAAACTTTTAAACTAATTTAGCGTTATAATACCTTTGTGAACTCTGCACCCTGAAAAATTAGACAATCTCTAGCAAAAAGACTAACAATATATAAAGCATTGCCAGCAGGTCAAGGGATGGAATCCAACCCATTGACTTAGCACTGGTAAAGCCACACCTGGAGTGCTGTGTCCAGTGCTGGGCTCCTCATGGCAACAGAGACATGGACATTCTGGAGAAAGGGGACTGAAGCAACCCTCCTTTGAGGAAAGTCTATGTTCAACCTGAAGAAAAGGCGGCTCACAGGAATCTTATCAGTCTACAAGGACACGCAAAGGGAGAGTGTAAAGAAGGCAGAGCCAGGCTCTTTTCAGTGGTGCCCAGTGACAGGAGCAAAGGCAATGGCCACAAACTGAAGTGCAGAAGGCTTCATCTGAACATCAGCAAACACCTTTTCACTGTGAGGGTGACTGAGCACTGGCACAGGCTGCCCAGGAGCAAAAGCCATCTGGATTTGATCCTGGGCAACTGGCCCTGGGTCCTTCTTGAGCAGGAGGTTGGACCAGGTATGTCCAGAGGTCCCTGTCTACCTCAGCCATTCTGTGATGTTTTTAACAGTTCAACAGTCCTTCATTTCTCATACCTAAACCCCTCAGTCAAGACTCAGCTCCAAGAAGCAGGACTAATCTGTGCACAGCAACATGTGATATCCAGGAAATCTTTTACTGTCAGATGATACTTCAATGAGCATAAGTGCAATATTTTCAGTTATCAGGTGCCTCAAATCTACCCTTCCTTACTTTATACTGCTCACTTCCCACAGCTAGGGAAGTAAATTGAGTAGCAATCATGGACATGCTTTGTAAATCTGACAGGCAGCAGAAAAACATAAAAAATTCTTTGTAATAGTGGAATACAAAATGAAAAGAGGTAAAGGCTAGACAGTACTGTCAACAACCTAAAGTTATGAAATATAACATTACGCTTAGAAGATTTTGAGAAGCCTCTGCTGATCCAGATGAATTTGCCAGCTAAGATCTTAGATTCTCTTGGATGAAAGTATTACTCTTTTCCCCAAAACACCATCAAAGTATGTGAGTGAAACATACTCTGTACAGGGAGCTACACACAGGGTTGTTCAATCCTGCTTAGTACAAAAGACTACAAAAGTTTCATTATCTATTAAAGACCAACTAAGACTGCCATTTATTTACATACAACTCAACGTTTTTAGGGCAGTTGAAGTATTAAAACAAATAACTAATTACATTCAACATAGATACAGGAATTTTAAGAGATCTTAGAGAATAAAGTAAATTAGTTTAAAGATCTTTGATTAGAAAGGGAACAGTAATTTAAAAAGTACCAATTTGTGAGTTTCTAAAATACAAGACAATATATGCACATTTCTTCTTCGAGTCAGACACTACAAAAGCCCTTTTTTTCTACACTGATGAAATCCCCTTTCAGAGCAACATTTTAAGTTTTAGTCAGGGCTCATGTAATCAACAATGCAACCCAAGCCCCTTTCTTACTTTTCTCAGGTGGAAAAACCTGTTGACAAATAACGGGTTAGACATTTTCAGAGAAAGTAAACATCTGTGGGAAAAAACCAAACAATTACACAGCAAATTAGTTTAGCTTGGTTCAAAATATTTCATAAAGTTGATCTGAAAAATTGCCTCTCATGCTTCAACAGTATCTTACCAGCATCTTTGGTACATTCTCCCCATAATCACCATCTGGCAGAAGTGCAGAGAAGTAACTTAAATTTCCCTCTAACATACATAAATTAAGGACTACTCTGTATCATCATGAACATAGATGTTACAGAAAAGGCATAAAATTTAGAGTGCTAGTTATGTTCATGTACAACTTGGCTGTAGTTTTACCTTCTGTTTATCTGGCAATTTTTCTTTTTTACAGACAACTATTTCCACTGAAAGGAAAAAAAAAAAAAAAAAGAAAAAAAAAGACATTTTTAATACAGAACTTTACCGTGCCCATCTCTGAGCTATTACTTTTCCACCTAAAATCCTGTCACTATTGCTTCTCTCACCACGCCCTTGCACTGGCTTCATCTTTAGCAAGACTGGTGGACAATTCTCTAAATACCCCTTTTTAAATGAGAACACTCCTTTAGCACTTCTACACCTCTTTAGAAAGCCCTAAAGTCCTTTATGCTTTCTCTACATTAGAAGTTTTAGAGGAAATAAATCTTTCAAGGAAGAACTGGTAAAATAGGTAAGTTGTAACAACTGAATGTTATTACACAAACCTGTAAACAGGCTAATCAAAAGGTGCTAAGCAGGATGTGGACAGTAAATGCTTCCTCCCTTCAAAATTTACTTCTGTGTTTGTATTAGATATATGGAGGAGAGAAAGTGCTTTTCTTACATAGAAAACCACCTTTATGCACATGATCACAAGACTGAGATGATTTAATTCCCTTGCAGACATCTTGAAAGCAACCTTCACTTGTTCAGGCTGCTGAGCATTTGTCATCTTGAACCTTCACCTCTAAACTTGAGTATTTTTGTTACTTGCTGTTCGACTTGCACTGTGCTACCAGCAGCAAGCAGCTCTGACTTGTTTTCTAGTCCTACAGAATGCACCCATAGCAGTGCACCTGTGAAAAAAATCAACAAATAAAACTGTAAAAATTTACTCATCTGTCACTTGCAATTAACACGAGAGCCAGAAAATCCAGAGCTGTTGTTTATACTTGCTCTACCAGTGAAAAATAAGCATTCCCAAACCAGCCCACTTGCAGCAAGAACCGAGAAAACTGGTCTTGATGGACTACAAATACTACAAGCAAAAAAGACTGTTTACAAGCAGCAAGTTTTAATAGCAGCATTTTAGAAAGGAAAAACTGAATATTTATTCTGTGAGTGTTGATGGTCTGTGTGCATTGCTCCCTCTAGTGTAAAAGCTAAAAAATCACAACAAACATTCCCCAAAAAATCACATAGTAACAAATTTTTTAAAAAAATTATTCTCTATTCACATTTCCCCCCCTAAATATTTATAACATAATTTCTCACAATTTGTACAAGAAAATACATTTACACAGTTTCAACTGCTGATGCTCACAGTTCTATTCCATGAAATGATCATACCAGAACAGAGCAGTGAATGTGCAAACTTACACCCTGTATTTATTCCTGTAATGTTCCACAAGAAATTGGTAAGATACAATGTGTTTCTTTTTTCTTCTCTCCACTACAATACTGACTTCCACTCTATATGTTACAGTTATTAATAGTGTCATAGAAGAATCAGGTCTAAAATGTAGTGAAGTACATCCTGATATGTATATACTATATTTGTTATAAAAATATATCTGTAATTAATGATCTCTTTAGTTTACAGAAGAGAAGCTTTTTTCCCCCTCCAATGCTGCTAGCATCAGAAGCAATTGAGAATTGGAAGAGAATGTAGGAAGCCTTCAAACGAATCATTTTGCAATATGTATACTTCTTTTGTATTGGCACTTAATATTTTACAGATATCAACACTCTTACCATACAAATATCAAATGATTACCTTCCAACTTCTGTTGTAATGCAATTTTAGTATTCCAAGGTATAAGACAGAAAAAAACCCATTCCTCTGTGTGCCAAAATAAGGCTGTGAATCATTACCCAGTTTTACACACACACTAAATTTTAGTATATTTTGTGGAACTGGTCTGAAATAAAACCTGGTGCAGAGTATTTCGTTTGAAGACCCTTAACAAGCAGTCCTAATAGATGCCAAATGATTCTACTGTCTCCATATTGCTCAAATTAAGCTCCATTCCATTTAAAGAAGAGCATGGTTGTAGGGCAGATCCTTGAAGTCATTACACAAAAGTTCCATTTAAGGCAAACAACCAACTTATCATTTTTCTACCTGATGTGGCTGTTACAGCTACCAGAGCAGCACACCTCATGGATGATCTGTCCACAATACCTGCCATCACTGCTCTCCCTAAAGCTGTGTTTACTGTCAAAATTGAGAAAACTAATTGCTTGATCATTTATGAAATTCATCCAACGATCTCAAATTACCAGCGTTCATCATAGGCAACTGGTCCCAGCTAACCAGAATACCTACCATCAAAGGGCTCAGTAAGGACGATACTGCCACAAGAGAGCAATCAGCTTCTTGATTTAGTGCCTCCATCACAGCTCAGTCATGGAGTAAAGAAATGGGCACTACAGCAAAATATCAGGGGCTTAATTCAGGACAAAATTTACAGTTGAGAAAGAAATTTTATTTCAAGCTTCTACGGGGGTATTACAAACAATAGAGAATAAAAACATTAAAAACTATTTAAAAAGTAATTGTCCCTTTAAAATAAAGATTCAAGCAGGTTTAACAATGAAGTATGCTATTCAATGAAGTTTTAAAAAAAAGATTTAAAAAGTATTGGTTTTGCTGTATTTGCTAATCCTTTATAAAAAAGCTGGGCATAAATACTTCGTGCATTCATATGCATTATTTGGTGTTTCATATTATATAACTTGGTACAGTATTTACGATATCACTGCAAAAGAGTTCAAACACAGTGCATTTATAAATAATGGAGCCATTATAAATCACATTGCAAACATACCTTGCCATTTTCATTGTTACAAATTCAGTATCTCAGTGAAGGTAGGAATAAAGTAGCTACAACAATCAATATCTTGACTTTATTTTTTTTTCTTTTTAATATAAAAATGCAGTTCTGGAAACCCACCCTCCTTCTTCCCCCTGCCCAAACATAATGCTTTACTTCTTAAAAATAAAAATAAAGTACTAATTCTATATACATCACATGTACCATACAAAAATGTATCCAAAGTTTCTATTGCTACCAAAGTGTTCTAAATTAAAAGTTACATAAATCCCCTCATTGGAAACAAAAGATTACAAGTTACCAAAAAACCAAATTACACACAAACCATCAAGTTATTTTATACAATTTCCAATACATTTTTCTCCCAAAGCAAGTTGTCTTCTCATGTGCCTGTATAAAAATGCATATCAATATATTTGTCAATTTTATTTTTCATTATAAAGCAAATTAATACATTTTCTACAATAAATAAACACAGGGAGGCACATATATCAACAAAATTAAATCAATGGGAGATAAATGGGATATGGTTTTGAAAGAAATAATGTGCTTGCAGGCTTTAAGCCATGTTTGTTTAAAACAAAAACAATCTTAAGTTATTTTGGGCAACAATGGAGTGTTTTTGGTGATTTGCAAGTGATGTACATAGTATAATTTTTATTGATGCCTTTCTCACAAAGTACCCTCCAAAATAATGCAACTTCCTTTCTTAAAATACATATTTGTAATCGTAAATTTACATCAATCTTAAATATGTGGTACTTTGTGCAAAGAGCAACAATTTACACAAACATTCAGAAGTCTTTTTCAGAAGCTACAGACCAAGGAAGAAACGATACAAGCAGCACCATACTGTATATGATTTAGGCAAACATATATTTGATGCCATTTTGATATTAGGCTTTAAGATCCACTAAACACCTTAAGCTGGAAGATGGTGCTTAGGTAGCTTAACCTCAGAAAGAATGAAAAAGAAGGTAAAAAGCATGGAAACAAAAACCAACTCCCTCCCCAGCAAAATTATAAAACGAATTAAAGAGCTACTTCTAAAATCAGAATAAGTTAAGTATTGAATATACATTTATGTACAATTATGAACACTATGAACAAGACATTTTAACAGGTTTAGTGGAAAATCCTCCAATCTACAACACAATAAAATAATTAATCAATATGGCAATGGTGATTTAGAAGAATTGCTCAACTATTTCAAGTTTGCAGAACTCAGCCACTGAATCAACAATTAAGGGGTTGTATCTTCAATACATTCTTTTAGACAAAGAGGTTCATTAGTAGAGTTCAAGTCTGTGTGGTACTTTTCATGCCTTGCTAGAATCTCTGTTAGTCAATATCACTGAAGTCACTGACTGGTTCTCCACGGACTCTACTCAGGTGATTCATAGCACGATCAAAAGCAATTCTTACTGCTTTTCGTATGCTTGAGTTACGTCCTTCCATCATTTTTAACTTGTCTATGGTCTCGTCTATCCCAAGGGGAACCATTTTGGATTTGGGAAGCCACTGCCTGTAAAAAAGGGTAAAATAAATATGTTAAATATAGAATAAAACCAAGAAGTTTGCCCAGAAATGTCAGGGCTACTATCCTTGTTGCTCATACAGCAGATCTGCTTTACCATCTTAAACAAAATGATGAAATACCTTTTAAGACAGTACTTACTTTCCTTAAATATTTAAGGAACATGAAATATTAAGAAAGTCTCTTTCACAAAACACAGAATACATTCCAATTCAATGAGAAGTATTTTATACTTCCACAGGAATTGTTTCCACAGAAAGATTTTTCAATTTTCTTCTAGAGTAAAGGCACAGATTCTTAATTTTAAGTCACTGCATTAAATAATATATTTCAGTAACATACCAACTTCTTTTATTGTCAAAAAATAGTACTAAGAATAGTTTCTCGTCTGATTTGGTCTGCATTTGTTCTCCAATTTTCAGTACATCCAGAGGTGGCACTGGTATAGTAACACCATTGTGATGGCCAGCAACACGAGGCATCTTAGGGTCAATAATCTATAAAACAGAAGAAAGGACAGTTTGCAATATTTAAAACTATGTAATCTATTTTCAGAAGGTATTACAAATAAAAGTTAAGGAGAAAGAATCATAAATAAACAGCCACTGCGTATAAACTGACTTTGTGTTACACACGATTTTTTGACATAAGCTGAATAGGCATAGTGGAGGCACAGTGGCAGATTTAACTGAAAACACTGAAAAAAAAATTTTTATCCGTATCAGTTCTTCTTAAAGTCCCATCTGAATTTCACTTAGTACAACTTTGAGACTGACAATCAGGTTTCAGAATGAGAACCAGGATTTCTAAAAGCCATAACTGACCTGTAATTTTGGGCTTTGAATTTCATATAACTTAAAGAAACAACCAATGTTAGTTTCTGCAAAATATACGCTTCATACTCAAATTCTGAAGCAAAAAAAATAAAAAAAAAACAAAACCCAACAAAACCAACCAAACAAAAAATGAAATATCACATTTCATATCCAATTTAATGACTCAATCTTCAGCAAAATATGCAGTTATAGCCACAAATTCTTTCCAAACAAAGGTTGAGGGAGAGGGGAATATGCTGGTAACATTAAACTAATCATGCTGATGGAAAAACTTTGTAAGCAGACCATAGCATTATGAATTGCTCAGCTTCCACCAAAGAAGGGTTATGTTACTCCATGCCTGTTTCACCCATCTCCTACTCTACAAAATCCTGTTGGTTTTTTAGCATCCACACTGGCACCAATCATAATCCACAGTAAACTGATTATAGGAATTAAATGAACAGAAAGATAACACTGTGGGGAGGTCATAGAAATCAGAACTTTCTTCTCTTGACTGAGGTTTAATTCCTCAGTAAACTCATCCCACTCTCAGAAACATCAGTGCTGACATAAAGGAGTGGGCAGAAAAGGAGTCCTTTGGTCTTGGTCAGCTTAAATCTAGTGCTAGCACCATTCAGGAGACAATCAAATAACCAAATTTTCAGCATTTGACCCAGGAGCGTTTGAGTCGCCTGTTGAGGGCACTTCAGCTCAAGTGCTCTGAATGTCACCTCCAGAGATTTTAACCTGACTGTATGATTACATTTCCTGATGTCCTCAGCACACATATATTAGAATGATTGTCCAGTTGAGTATATAAATCAGGTCAAAGTGTATGAACTGTTTCTATAACCCCAAATGCCTGAAGCCGAACACATAATCAACATTTTCTCTGTAAGCTTTGATGTAAGTAGAACTGTGTCTGTTTCTCCTGTAATAACTTGAGCACAACAGATTTAAGTTTCCAGTACATCATTCACAACTGGCTTCAATCAGTCAGTTTATTCCATCTCTACATGTATTTTGTTTCTTTAATGAACTGTAAAATCATGAGTATTTTTATACTTATTTTGCAGCAGAAAATATCTTACAATTCCAGCACTAACAAGATGTCTGTCAAATGCTTAATAAAATGATCCTTTAAATAATATATAATGCAGAAACAAAGACTACTGAGACAGCTGTTTAAGCTGGGATAGAGGCAATTTTGTGCACAGTAGGTAACATGAGGCTATCTTTTGGATATGTGCTGAACACAGAGTTGATAATACAGAGATGTTTTTGTTATTGCTGAGCAGTGCTTACACACAGCCAAGGTTTTTTCTGCTTGTCACACCACTCCACATGTGAGGAGGCTGAGGGTGCACAAGGAGTTGAGAAGGGACACAGCCAGGACAGCTGAGACCAATGGACCTACGGGATATTACATACCATACAGCATCATGCTCAGTATATAAAGATGGAGGAAGAAGGAGGAAAATGGGGACATTCGAAGTGATGTCATTTGTCTTCCCAAGTAACCCTTACATGTGATGGAGCCCTGCTTTTCTAGGGATGGCTGAACACCTGTCTGCTCATGAGAAGTAATGAATGAATCTCTTGTTTTGCTTTGCTTGTGTGTTTGGCTTTTGCTTTACCTATTAAGTTGTCTTTGTCTCAAATCCATGAACTTTCTCACTTTCACTCTTCCAATTCTCATCCCCTTCCCACTGGGGTAGTGAGTGAGTGGCTGCAGGGGGCTGAGCTGCCAGCTGGGGTTAAGTCAGTACACATAAGTATTGCAAATCTCCAAGGACAGGCTGGGGACCAGAGATTTTTGATTTAAAATCTGATATAGTAATAACTTTACAAACTCAATGCATGGTAAAGCAGGCAGAATAAACTACCTTTATTCAGTCTGAATGGGAAACGGTCAAGTACATTAACTTCACACATTGTGTTTTCAGAACAGAAACAGTATCGCTACTAGGGTACTTATGGGAAGCTGTGTACTTACCAGAGCTGGGTAAGAGGGATATCCACTGCATTTGGCCCATACTACTTTTAGAGGCTCAAGAACAGATGTTGCAGCATCAGTTGAAATCCACATACTGCTATGCCCAACTTCTGAGAACAAATAAATAAAAAATTAAAATGTTCCAGAACGAAACTGCAGACAAATCTTCTGCAGTTTTTGGTTGCTTCAAATAGCTCATGATCATTAGAAGCCAAATACCAATATAACCTTTCACACATATACCAATAAAAAGCAGGTACTGTTCATAACAGCTTTTCACAGAATACTAGTACTTTAATCCAAGCCTACAGATAAAGAATAAGGGTTTAGACACTTCTAGAAACAGTGTATCTTAAAATTTTTTAGTTCTTAGGAAGCATTTGCAATTTCTAATGATCTTTTCCCTTTGAAACAGCATAAAAGCAAACATAAAATTACAGTACTCCACATAACCAGTTTCTTTTAAAACTAGGATCCTGTCTAAGAGGTGATGATTTTTAAGATCAAAGTTGAACAGTATGTTTCTGAAGTGCTGGATATCCATAGAGAGATCAGCACCTGATAACTTAAAAATGCTCATCTGGTACACCTGCCTAGTCGTATGTCTAAGTTCTAACCTGCATTTTAATTTCTATTTATTTTTAACAAGCCCTCTTGGTCTCTCTGCCCTGCCCTTTCCTGCAGCAAAGTTCAAGAAGATTAAGAGGGTTCCAGGAAGCAGCTGCACTAGTGGTTTATTTCTTCTCATGAAGCAGCATAACGGACACCTGAGTTTATGTACTGCACACTTCTACCAGATTCCTCCATTTCTTTTCTGTTGCTCACCATGGGATTGAAGCCTGAGACATGTTTAAGCCTTTCAGCTGACCAAAACTACAACTGGCTCCCTAGACACAGAGGGATGCAGAAGACAGTGAGTTATACTCTCAAGATGGAACTGAGGGTGGTAATCAAAGGGAAGAAGGTTATCGAAGCTCATATGCTGTAAAGATGAGGTGGCACTTCCTGCATGGGAAAACATGGTACCAAAATACAGTTCAGCAGTTGCAGTTGCACTAAGGCAATACTTGATAGAAGCAGCTCTTTACTTGTCAAAATATAATTTATTCCTCAATTCTTTTCAATCTGCTCCCATTTAAAACAGGCATTGCTTACATATAATGAAAGGTGGCATGCAGATACATATTCTACCTCACTATTACAAAGAAGTACTGCGGGATAGAAGTGGTTTAACACTTTATAAGAGCAAAACAGAAAATGTTTAAAGTGATCACTTAAAAAAGAATTAGTTCAACCATCATCCACAAGAAGTAGTTTTTTCTCTGCTCTATTCATATGCCAGTTAGAAAAAGCCATGAGGGTTTAGATTAATGTATCCTTCACTCACAGACTTTTTTGAAAAACATAGACATAGAACTATATCTGATACATAAAACCAGTACAAAATCCTCTTCTTCAGGGCAGTTAACAATAAACTATGCTATTTTCAACTGCAAAAAAAATGGTATTTTAATGCTGAGTAGGTGGTCCTACACAATCTGACAGGATGCATGCAGCCAGACTCAGAGATTTCTCAGGGGCATACACAGTAAGGGTCCCAGAATTTTTCTGTGGTGGTTTAGTTTTCTTGGTTTTGGTCTAGGCCTTCCCTAGTAACCAGGTTATAACTAAGGAAGTATTCCATACCATTCCTTCACATAATCTGGGGTATATAAAGATGGGAAGTTTCCTCCCTCTCTCTCTCTCTCTTCCTTTCGTGTGCTTGGAGGATATCAAATCTCTGTCGGCTTAGCTCTTACCTATACGAGCTGAGGCCTAAAGGAGAAACTGGTGTCTCAGCCGTACGGAGGGGAAGGACCTGCTTTCTCTTAAGGGGGGTTTGGTGAGATTTTATTGTATTAGTTACTTACTGAGCTTTTCCTTGAGTTTACGAGTGTGTGTATCTGTTTTGTTTGGTTTTACCCATTTTTGTCCCATTTCCCTTTCTCCCTTTTCCCTTTTGGGGTTGCTTTGGGATTTGTTCTGTAGATTCATAGTGAGATCGGAAGAGCGTCG
>JAWWMO010000043.1:17415555-17453862 GCA_035047845.1 Dendrocincla fuliginosa
CCTTTCTCCCTTTTCCCTTTTGGGGTTGCTTTGGGATTTGTTCTGTAGATTCATAGTGTTTGTATATAATTGTAATATATGTGAATATACATATATATACTTTTACTACAATTGTCTTTTTGGGTACCTTTTTTCCTTCTCTTTTGCAGGGGGGTGGAATCTGTGTGGCCGGCAGTTGGGCTTGGTAGGGAGCCAACCCAAACCTCCACGTTTTCCTAGTCAGAATTTATTCCATGTGGTAATAGTGAGTTAGTACTTTAGCACATATGATTACTAGTTTTCTTTTACATCTGTAAAAGAAACCTCATCTTTTCTTTTTCTTTCAAAACCTCTTTATTCTTTTATTTCCTCAAGCTATGAGAGACAATTCATCAAAATCAGAATCAGGTACTGTTCTTTTAAGTGTCTTTAAAGAATCAAAAGCAGAAACCAGAAGTTTCTGTAATGATAACAAAACCACTTTCAGAATGCCTAATGTATTTAAGTAGCAAGAATAAGAATGTTAGACTGTCAAACAAATGGCCAGAATTATGCAGTACTAATAAGAATACAAATATTTATAGTTACCAGCTGCAATTCTTGCTGCTTTGGCATAGTTTCCATTTTCAATGCATGATATCAATTCACTTCGGTCTTCCAGTGTGTGTCTCCGTATCAGGGCAGGTTTACCTTTACCACACTTTGGCAGGCTGAAACTGCAAAAGCGTTAATATAAAAACCATTACTTGATAATTAGCATCATTCACTGTAAATCAAAACTTTGAAAAAGAATTTAAATTTCATAAGTACAGAGTAAAATCAGAGCAGAAAGTCCTAAAGGAATGCTATGTAACAAATACAAACAACAATGTAAAAGCCAATCCCCTGATTATTTTTAAGCACAGAATTGCCTGGTTATCAGCAAAAGACAAATGGCATGCAATTGCACCTCAACTGCTGTACAGGCTGATAGATGTGCACAAATGACAGAAGGTGCTCTATCTTCCAGTATTACACTGGGCAAATGAAAACATATTCCCCCTGTTCCAACAGTTCTACTACATAGGAAACACAACTACTCTCTCCAATTCAAGTATTTTCAATTGTAAAATATCTATACCAAAAATGGTAAAATTTGTTTTCTGCATACTTGAATTTTCTTTAAGAAATCAAAGAACTGAACAGCAATTATACTGAGAATTTGATTTAGAATATCACATTTAAAAAAAAGATGCAATATTGTCTTTGTCTCTCTTCTGAAAGCCTGTTTGACACAACTGCATTAACACCATTCCTTTTACTTGAACAAAGGAATAAAGCCTTCTATTTTCCTCTAACGGATTCACCCTATACTCTCCTGTATGCCCCGTTCTCACAGCCCACGACTGGAGACAGCTGCCTTTACCCAGAGATTAGTGTTCCTCTGGGAGATATAACATTGGTGATGGAGACATATTTATCAATGGTGGTAGAGGTGACCATTCTGAGAGCCCTGTCTTTTAACAACAGACTTCAGAAAGTCAGCAGTTGGCATACAGGTACCATCATCACTGCAGTAACTAGCCGGTAAACCACAGACTGATTCCCTACAGCTCCAAAGCTATTGAATTTACCTTTCCTGTGTGCAAGACTGTTTTGTAAATTGCTGCTCCCCTCACCAAAATAAACACACCCATTTTTAGTGTTCACAATTAGGAAGGTAATTAAACCAAGATAGCACAAAATATATATGTATCTATACTGAGCAAGAGAAGCATAGTCTGAATCTCCAATAATCTGAATTCAACAAAATAATACCAGAAATGCTGAAAAGTGTCTCTGACACGACTACAATAACTCAAAAAATTGAAATGTACTCTTCCTTCCAAAATTTTGCAATGCACTCCATGCACTTCAGTGTGGGTCACAAACAATATATAAAACTGATATATTCAGTCTCAGACTTGTATTTCAGATTTACCTTGAGTTACACAAGAGACTGTTACTAGATGAAATACTAGATTCTGATGCACAGCGGCGACGAGGTTCAACTTTTCTTCCTGGAGTATCGTCTAATGCTCTCTCTTTACTTTCATCTCCAAACCCATTTGACAGACCTACAACATAAAACAAAAAACCCCTCCTGCATCAATCTGGAAACTGCACCATTTTCATTAACAACTTTTTGTATTCACACAATGTATCATTATTGTTCTGTACTTCAAGTATTTTCATGGGACAAAAAAGAACACGAATAGTAACAAAATATTCAGTTTCAAAACACACTATTATAAATAGGAGATTCCTGTTGTCCAGATTTTAAAGACAGGATGAACATTTAGCAAATGTAAAAAAAAACCCCTAACCAACCAACCAAGAAAAAACCCCAAAGAACAACAAAGTAAAGATTATAATATGGGAAATAACAAATGGAGTATCAAATCAGGATTTCCATGTAATGTTTTCAATTATTAGGACAGTTAGGCTGCAGAAGCTGAGTAGGAAAAAAAACCAAGAAAATAAAATGTTACAAACCGGGCAGATTTACCAGGGTTAAGACTAGAATAATTTGAATAAAGTGTTATAGTCATTAAATGAAGAAATGCTGAAAATCCTTTTCAAACACTGGAAGTAAAGACTGGTATGGATCTCCTCATGATGCTGTCTAGTTCTTCCTGGAAGTCTTTCCATTTTAGTGTACGCAGACGGACTGTTTTCGGTGACCAATAATCAATAATATACACATTGCTGTTTTTACCTAGCCTTCCACTGGCACAATTTTATATGCATCCAAGGATATTACATTTTAATTCCATAATTGTAATGAAAACATTCAAAAGACTTTTATATCACAAGCTACTGATTTGATGGGCTGCTGTCAATCCTGCTCTGGGCTTGCTAATTAGCAAATAGTATAGTCCTTATTAAGCTACTTCTGTACTTTATTAAAGAAACAAGAAGAATTTTAAGACAGCAGTCTTAAAAGCAGACTTTCCAGGAAACGTGTGTGTGGGTGCGGACATTAGAACTAAAATGGAAAGAATCCAACAGTGAGACTCTAAAGCATCACCAGAAATGCACTGGCTAAAGGCAATGGTACCACCTGCAATCAGCTACTACAAACTGCAGGCTACAAAGAGAACAAAATGTTAACACAAATTCAAGTCTGTACATGCCTCTCACAAACGCAAGAGGGAGCTACCCATCCCAGCCATCCTGCTACTACCAAAGTCTTGAAGGTCCCATGATCTTTATACACTGAGACACAGGCAATTAAGATTATGTAATTTCATGTGCCCCTTCACAGAGTACTGCAGAATAAAACAATTATGGCAGAATTTCCTTTATGAAGTTTAATTCTTCCAGTCTGTTTGCTACAAAGACCTCTGCAAAGAAGGCTGGCAACTAAGGAACTTGAGGTTAGCAAGATACTTTGTACAATCAGCAATTTAAGGGATTTAGCCTTCCCCCCCAGGAGACCTTCCATTTGGATTATCATCATAATTTTAGATTTTTAAGAGAAAAAGGAGAATTTACTGAATGTTCTAGAAGATTTACAGGTAAGCATTCTCTTTCATTGTCACTTAGTTGATAGTGTAAACATTCGTTTTAAGCATCTGTTTTGAAACTCCTGTATTTGCCTTCGATTTTTTACAGAAGAAAAATTATAAAGGTAGTATTGTCCTGTCAAGCACCAAACTACATGCTATTGATTAACCTTGTTTTCACTCTCAGAAACTTGACAAAAATAGCTGGAGATTAAGGAGTTCAGTCCTAGACTATGTGGAGACTTGTCAAAAGAGTGCACTTTATGAGAAAGCTTAAATTCCCCTATACACTATCACAGTACATTTCATATGGCATCTGAAATGAAAATCTGAAAAAACATTCTGCAAAGGAAATCTCTTAGGTCTCTGCAAATAACCATTTTTTATTCTTCAATATCCTGCCAGATATATTTTTCAAGTAAGGGGTATAAACTGTTTTGTTTTCATCCTGCCACAAGCTGAAGACACATTACTCAAGTTATCATTCAGGCATCAAGCTAATATGAATCAGCTATCAGCAGAAACAAATCAAATCACAGACTGAATTTTAGAGACAGGTCAAGTAATGACTGCTACCAGAACCAGAGCAGGTTCCCAATGAACTGTGAAAGCAGAAGGAAATACCTGGTTTATTCTTATAAGAGCATGTTTAACCATTTATAAGCCAAGTAAGACTTAGGCACTTAACTCTACATATACTGGTTCTGTATGTATATGTACACCCAGAACAAAAAGACTTCATATTTTTATTACTTCATTCAGTTTATGACTGTGCTGCCACCAAAATGGACATTTTAGTGCTCTTATTCCCTTGTGATGGTGTCTTCTCATTGTCACCATGTCAGTACCAAGAAATATGTGGTCATGGTAATGAACTAATTTTCAGCAATGCACTGGACAAAGCAACCATGTGATTGCCTGATTGCTGATGCTGAGAAACAAGGAATGCAGCAGAAATTATAGCAATGGAGACAGCTCTCTACAGTGGAAGTCCAGTATTATTCTAGTTTAAACATAACCTATGAGTTTAATGACTCATTTAATTCACTTAAGATTACAGAAAAAAAGTTTTATCAATCTGTAGAATGGCTGCTAACAGCAGTGTCCTAGTCTCAACTGGGAGAGAGCAAATTTTGTTCTTAGTATCTGGTACAGTGCTGTATTTTGGTTTAATACGAGAATAATGTTGATAAAACACTGATCTTTTGGCTGTTGCTAAGCAGTGCTGACCTTAAGTCAAGGACTTTTCAGTGTCCCATGCTCTGCCAGTGAGGAGCTACACAAGAAGCTGGGAGGGAGCATGGCCAGGATAACTGGCGAAAGGGATGTTTCGTACCATGGAGTGTCACATCCAGTACGTAAAGTGGTGGGAATTTGCTGGGAGGGGCTGATCACTGCTGAGGCATTGGGCTGGGCATTGATTAGTGGGTGGCAAGCAACTGTATTGTGCCTCACTTTTTTCTCTTGAGTTTTACTCCTCTTTTTCCTATTATTATTACTATTGTACTCTGTTTCAGTTATTAAACTACTCTTACTTCAATCCCCAGGTTCCATCTTTTTCTGATTCTCTTCCCCATCCCACCAGGGGAGGGAGAAGTGGGGAAGTGAGTTGCCAGCTGGGGTTAAACTATGATGAGTGGGGAAAAAGAACCCCAAAATTTCTGACAAATAAGGAATATTAAAGTACAAAAGAATTTAGAGCTACTCGGACATATTTCTCTCTTGCTTGTGGAAGTGTGAAAAACAAAGAATATGTAAGGTTATCAACAGGAGTAATTTTCCTGAGTATCAAGCCCCAAATGACAAGTGCTTAAAAAATCCATGAAAATCAAGTTTATCCAGTTCATGTTTCAGACATTTTAGGAACAGGCATTATTTTACTAAAGGAAGACCTCAATACTTAAAATGAAACACACTCATATCTAGTCACTGATGCAGCAGTTCTCAAGTAACCTTGTAACCCAGGCAATAAAATCTAAGTGCTTTATTGCAGTAGCACTAACATGAAAAAAATAATCATACTCCATTTATATGCTATAGCTTGGAATTGGGCTTCTTTTAGCTCATTACAAAACACTTTTCTCCCATGAATCATGAAATGTCCTGTAGCTGCAAGAATAAATGAGATTAAATAAGATCTCTATTTGCTTTAAGGAATTTGCATTTTATTGAATCAGTAGGTATTACAAAGAAGGTCAAATAAAGAAAATTCATGGGAGAAGTAACTAATCCTACTTGCAGCTTTCCGAAAGCTCATGATTTTGTTTGATCAAATAAGCTTTCCCTATAATCATAGAGTGAAACTTTATTTCAGGTACTGAACTTCCTATACGTACTCCCTCATCAACACTCCTGACTGACAACAACTCCCTCCCATAAAAAGTCCTAAAGATCAAACTAAAAATCTTTCATTAGTGGATAATTTTTTTTTCTTTCCCCTCTATTCTTAAATTTCTTCAAAAAAGCAGCCCACTCCCAGAAGCAGAATTCAACATTTTGAATTAAAAAAAAGGGAATTTACAGAAGTCCACTATGCATCTTAAATGTAGGGTTACTGCCTTTCTAATCTTCAACTCAACTTCAATTTACATGGAAAACTTACTGCCTTGTCAATCATGGCATATAACAGCCTTTTTAAAAATAAAAAAAAATGCTAACTAAGAAGAAAAAAAAAAGGTAAAGATGATGAGCTTTACACTTTTCCACAGTGCTGAAAACTTTATTTATCAGGAAAAGTTTTAACTTTTTCTCAACAGTAGCAGTTTGCAATTAAACTGCAATTAAAACCTTCACTGACTACATACATCAAGCAAGCTAGAACCTCGTTGCCCATACCAAATTAATGGAAGCAGGAAAATGTAATTCCCAAAAGACAGCAGAAGTTCGGGAAAATCAATGGAGGAACAAAACTCAGGGTAGTCCAATGGGCAGCAGAACATGTTCCATGAATGTACAAAAAGCTGCCACAGAACACAGAATTGTGTATTTCAGACTGTGATCACATCTTACGGTTCTACTGAAGCAAAAATAAAGAAGCCAAACTTGTACAAAATTATTCTAAAGCTATTAAAACTTTACTATGCTTGATGCAAAACTAAGCATATCCAAATGTAAGAAGTGCTGTACTAAAACTAGAGCTGAACAGCTGAGATGCAACCACTTAAAAAATTGCGAGCATTCAAAAAAATGACTGCACACAGTGCACCAGCACTTACATAACACTATTTAGGTTCATTTTACTAAGTAAAGACTAACCAAGTTCTGACTTGTGCACTTACCCAGAACCAATGGTGATAGTCTTCATTAAAATATATATATACATTAAAGGAAAATGTGTATTTTATGAAAATAAAGATAGTCTTTTTGTATATTTCACTTCTCCAAGGAAGATGAGATTGTTTTTTTGCGGGAAAGGGAAGAGGATGGAGATGTAGCATTCTTAACTAATCTGTTCTCACAGAACATGTTCTGTGAATAAGAATGCTGGGACTGGTAAAAATCTGCGACCAATCTGTGTCACATATACTACAACACGTACAACTTTGTAACTTACGGAAATGGGGCAATATATTGAATGAAGAGCATAGTTTCATATATGGCAAAGACTTCCTCCAAGAGTGTTCATTTCTATTTGTTTTTTGTTTTAAGGATGGCTGGTGTCTCCAACATGATCCAAAATAATTACTTCAAATGTAATTGTCTTTCTGCATTCCAAAAGGATCATTTAATTGAATTCCATTCCATGTTGAGGACAATAGAAAATAATTAGGATCCAAAGAGATAAATACCCAGCATGATATTAGTTAATATGAGAACCTGGAAGACAGTGAAAAAGCCATTAAGTCTCTCTGAAAGGAAACAGAGCTTTCAAATAAACAGCCATCCTTACAGCACTGTCCAGAGACAGTGAGAACGACACAAGTGTCCCATGTATTCTAATATTCAGCTAAAGTTTCAAAAGAGACAATCTAAATAAAAAGTTTCACTTTGATTCAAGCCTCTTTCTTGAAAAAGAAAATACTGAAAGTCATTGAAAGCACAGAATACAACCTCCACATGCATGATATGCATCAAGAACATGGCTTAGAAATGTATCTAAAAATACATCCAGTAAGAAAGGGGATGTCACTGACTCAAGGGATTTATACATACAGGTATGCACAGACAGGATAAAGGAATACTTTAAGGTAATAAATAATCAGAAGCTACTGTATTCTTAAAAATGCAAACCTTGTAAATGGGCATAATGCAGTAACAGAAAGACATCCACAAAGTTTTTAAAAAGTGAATCTTAGAGTAACCCTATAAATGTCTACTTTGAACAGTAAATTCTGGAGTGCTCTAAGAATATTAGATACAATTCTTCTTTTCAGAATACACAGATGAACGTCTAAGCACATCAAAGTTTACAGTGCTTAAAACAGTCTTCAGGATGCAGACAAAATCGGAGCCAGTTACTCACAAAGACTATGAAATCTGGTGTGATTTTCCCCTTGAAAAGAAAGCTTTACAAACTTGCTTAAAATTTGTTCATGGCTAAAGATAGCAAAGACAGGTCAAGCAGAGCCCATGATGTGGTACCTACACACTAAACAGCAGCAGCTTTCAAGATCCTAACCAGGAAAATTTCACCTTTGAAGGTTTAAGTAGCACCTAATGAAAACAGTTTGGTGGTTCCACAAATGGTCAGTTTGACAGGTTCCGAAAGAATGCTTAAGAATTCATCCTGTAATTATTGATTTTCTTCAAATCTGGGAATAAGAAGTGTCTCTGACTGATCAGATAAGACTCTGCTACAACAGCAGAATCTGATTTGCACAACAGAAAGGAAAACTAATCAACATTTAATAACTACAGCCTCTGTAAGATAAGGATTGTATGTTGCTCTGATTGTTCAAGATATTTTAAAATATGCAAGTGGGAGGCAATATTGATGGAGGAGTTAGAAAACATTCCACAAAACTCTTGAAAGGAAAAAAGAGAAGAAACATTTCTCAAAAAAAAATTTTACAACTTCTTCTAACACTGTATTAGCTGTTCCAGTGGTACAGAGAGTGTACAGTAGAAAATGCCTTTAAAACTGCACATACAGAATCTGAAGAATTTAAAACTAACTTTACAAACTGAATTCTTTACTCAGCTTTGGTTTATATAATTTATGACACACAAAACACACACAGATGATTGTAAAAATACAAGCTTTAAATACCTGAATCACAGATACATCAATGGAATGTCATCCAAGATCCAAGAAATTACTAGAGAAAGTCAGTAATATTTAGGACCAAAGACTACTTAAGAGCTTTTAAGATGGGGATCTTTTTCCCAAACAGTTTTTACTGATTTATGCATAAACACAAACAGTAAAGATCCTTTAGCAAAAACCCAAACTTTCTTACCCGTTTTCCATTTGAAGATTTCTACTTTCTCACCTACAAAATCTTGATAAGAGATCTTAATCTCTTAAGAGATCTTAATCTTAAGAGATTTTTGAAAGACTTAAATCAGTAAAGATTATTTTAACTCTCAACTTACAGAATGAAAAAGCATGATAATTATTTATCTATAAATTGCATGAAAAACCCAGTGCCTAACAGTCTTTCGGAGCAGCCCAACAGGACCTACAAAGGGAGGCTGTTGCACTTCCTAAATGGCAGGTTATTCCTAAATCGAACTAACTTTTGTAACTCTACAGAACTTGACAAAGAGCTTTTATCAACACTTTTTCTTTCTTCTTTGAAAATAAGGGTTTCCCTTTAATTGTGAGAATACAACTTTTGGGTATGGTATCTCAAGAAGAGAAAACTGATGGAGAGAGAACTTCAGAGCTCTCATATGTAAGCAAGTCCAGTCATTCTACTCTATTAAAAATAAATCATTTACCATTTATTTGCCTTTTACAGCTATTCAGAAAAAACAGTTCTTAATTTGTGGCTTATTTTAGGACAGGAGACAGAAAATTAAACTTAAGTTGCTACCTGAAAGCAAAGTCAAGGCAGAAATGTTTACCAGAGATCTGCTGCTCCTAAGATGACATACAGGACACCACAGTAAACTGCAAGTCTTTGAATTGACTTCAGTAAGTTACACAGCTGCATTCCTGGTCCTAATTTTGTAGGCCTTTTCTATCTTGAGAGATATTTCACAAAAGGAGATGAAAACTTCACGTGATTCAGTATAAAAGACCCAACACTTAGAGCTTCCTTCTATGACAACTTGCAGTAGTAAGGAAGTGCATGATCTGAAACCTTTTAGAGACCACATCATCATACTAAAAAATTTTTCCATCCTAGCAAAAACTTACAATCCTAGCATTGTCTTCCTGGCTTCAAAGAAAGGAGCTGAAAAACCAAACGAGAAGTTTCAGTGCTCATGTAGTCAACCTGACAGTGCTTCAAGCATCATCAAGTGAAGATAATCAAGAGCTATTAAATACCAGCCCAGCATTACTATTTTTAGGCAACACTGAACAAAAGAGGCAAAAAAGGCTGACTTGCACGTGCATATCTTTGTTTCTTAATCAGATGAATCTATAGTTGCTTCTCTCCCCTCAGACCTAAAACACTTTAATCTTCAACATAGAATTGTTTTGTAGAACTCAGGAGTACTTAGCCATGCTTATCAGCTGAAGGTTAGTTCTCAGCATCTGCTTTTGTCTCCATTTTTTTTTTCAATGACATACTGTTGGGAAGTAATTTCTGAGTGACAACAGCATTATTACAGCTTCAGAAGGAAGGGAAAAAGGAAGAACATAGGAAAAAAAAGGGAGGAGAAGAGAAAGGAAAGTGGGAGAGCATTACCATGTTAGGACAGCATGGCCTTCAATGTGACAGCATAGCCAATGAATATTGTTTTGGTAGCAACAAAATAACTTTAAGTATTTTACCCATTCTTGAGTAATATGTGTTTCTTTGTATGGAATATCTTCTTAATGTATACACTTTCTCTGTGCAAACCAAAGAAACCAACTACTACATTGGGAAACACAAAGAGAACTATCAATTAAAAATGTCCCAAAATATGGGACTGCATGTTGTGACACAGTGAAAGAGTACATCCTACCATAATTACTCCTTATGGAGGGCATTCCTCTGTGTGTGGAACTACACAATCTATTCTCAGTGAGTGGAAAAAGAGGGAAAAATAAAAAACCCACAAATCCATGCACAAACCTTCTCTGAGAGACATTGATTTGCAGTCCATCAAACTGTGGAACTGTCCCACTCTCTCCACTCACAGCAGAATGGGCATTAAATGACCAATACTTTTGACTGTCTGGTTAAGAGCCTGAAGTTGTTGGAGTCAATGGATTAATTTTCACTACTATCCATCTCTTAAATCAGACCTGTAGGTGAGTATATGGGGATTGGGCTACACAACCTTTAAGGCCCCTTCCAACTCAATCTATTCTATGATTCTACAATATTCCAAGTAGGTCAGTTGATTTGATAAACTCTGGTATCTTATGTGCCTGATACAGAGGACTTCACAATATCTTCGCCTGTGAATTTGATGGTTGGTCATCTATACTCAGCCTCAATACCATGGCAAGTGTCTTCTTAAATAAATTAAGAACACACATAAAAAGCCACTTATAGGTGGATCTCAAAATTCACTGTTTTTAATATCTTCAATAAACCACATAGTTCTCTGTTTACCATCTACATCACACAGAAAAAATAGTCTTAAATGTCACAGATGAAGCACTTAGGGGACTATAACATTAAATTTTTTAGAAAGCCAAACCTGGGCCAAGAAATGAGTTAAATATTCCCCCCAAAAAATGAAATACCAGAATACAGTAAAAGGTTCCATAATTCCTATAGCGTCAAGAAAAACAGAAGGGCATCTAGGAATATTTCTTTGTAATTACAGAAGATTCAGTTATACTCATCTTAGAAAACACAGCAATTTTAAGTCGGGTACTAATAATTAATAGCTTACAAAATAACCCAAAAGATAGTACTTTCAAAGAAATTAACATGCTTAAGACCCAAGAAAAATTTCCAAAATACTAGTGTATAATATACCTTATGTATGCAAACACTTCACAAATCTAGAAAAAAAGCATAAACTCCATTTATCCAGGTGTTCCATCAACCCTCACCACTCTTAACAATGTTGCTCAAAATTCCCTCCCTCTTAATAATATAAATCAAAGAGTCACAGAAGTATTTTTAAAGCTAAGGAAGTTAATACTATGATTCTTTATATGAAATAAAACTAACTTCTTAAACGTCATTGCAAGTGTTGATTGGTATAAAATAGTTTTCTTCCTCCTCCTTATGAACTTATTTTGTTCCACATGTATTACAAAAAGCCTCCCCTACATCTCAAAATGTTCTCAGAAATTAAACTGGGAAAAATTTTAGTAGGGCTGCCAGAATTCATCTAAAGTTTGAGAGTGCTAAAAACAAAATGAAGAAATGCAGCAGGAATCTTCTTTCCCCACCCCCTGCCCCCAATTTCTCTAGTTAATTTGCTTTATTTCTTAGGCAAACAGCCTTAAGATTTCTCAGTGGCCTATCAACTCATTAATAAAACAACCAACCAAACTTATCTTGACAACTCAGCAGTCAAGCTCCCACGTCTCTACACTGACAAATATAATAAATCAGATAATTCCTTTAAGCCTTCACAATCTCCAATACTCTGTTTGCATATACACCTGAAAATGTTTTGTTTTCCAGCTTCCTGAAGGCAGGAGGCTGAAGCTCTTGGACAAATAACTAAATTTCAAATAAGACTTCACGTGAAACAATCACTGTGCATCTAAAGAAAACAAATAGTTTTAATTCAAAGTATTAGGATTTTACATCTCTCAACAGATTTAGACAAATTACTGCACTTTGCTCATGAATATAGGTATATCTATAGATATACATATGTACACACACACACACACATACTCATTCCTGTCTATGTTAACCAGAAGATCAATTATGCAAGTTTGGGTTTCTTTTCACTGAAGAACCTCTAGTTTAGTTTGTTATTTATTTAGAGGACACAAATTTCTTAGATATACATGTTTTACTTTCATTCCCTCCATTTAGAGAATGGTAACTAATGCTGCACATATTTTAGCCAAATTAGCCTGTGTTCCAGACAGCCAAAGATTTATTAGAAATCAAGTACTGAAGAACTCAAAAAAATAACTCCAGACATAATCTCTAATCATATCAAATGAAATTAAGTAATAGTGGTCATCACTACAATATTAAATTCTATCAAATGCAAATGGAATTCATACACAGGTTACTTGCAGACAGTTCTTATGTGCCACCATTTTGTAGCAGTCAAGCATAAACAAAATCAGCCCAACACTGACAAATGGATTTAATAAGGTATAATTATGTTTGCTGTATATTGATAACTGTATGCAAATTATGCATTAAGAAATGTTAAAAACTTATTTAAACCTGCGTAAAGTTTTCTAATTCAGTGATCCATGTTATAAATATTTGCTTACATCTACTTCAGTACCTTGAGAAAACCTGTGTAACTGGATGCAAGAATATTAAGTAAATTATATGTTTCACTGAAATTTTCTGTTACTGATATTTGGTCAAGAAATAATAGAAAACCATGTACTATACTATAATAATCACTATGTGAAATCCTAATTCTATGATAAGTTAAAGTGGTCGCTTTAGCATGGTATATTTTAAATAGGTTTTAATTAAAATAGAGGATACCAACACAGTAACTGAATTACTAACCTAAAGCTACTATGAAAAGGTGACTGATAACACCAAAATTTGATGTTAACCTAATGTAACATTTTAAAATGCTTAAAAAGTTTCTTAAAACAATAATGTATTCTATTTGCTGTCTTACCCATACACAACTAATGGAGGCGCATTTTTAAAGGTTAGTAAAATCTACCTTTTATCCATTCATCAGTATCATTTTTTTTCTCAGATGTAATAATTGCATCAACTACTTTCCTGACAAAAAGGATTAATCGTAACAAAAGAGAAAGGTAAGTAGACAACTAGTATTTTCAAAAGGTCACTGAGCTTGTCTCAGTTAAGATTTGACATGCCCAACCCTCAAGAATCATACATCAATCTGTGATGTGACCAAAATTTCCTAAGTAAAAATAACCTATTTCTTTTTGAAATTGCTAAATACCATATGAAGCAAACACAAGATACATAAAGTATATATGGGAGATTTTTAATCACATCTTTCCACTATGTAGCTGTGAGTTTTCATGTGTTAACTATGAAGACAGACGTGCTCTATCTGTGATAATGCCCTAGTAGAGCAGTAGGAAATTTAAATTTGTTACCCTATTGCTTCATATATTTTAAAAATTCTGATATATATATAGGAGGTCAGAGTATTAAAGTGAACTGCTTTATCTTTGAAGGTTAAGTCATGTTGTTCAACAATCCCCTATTTCTGAAAAAAGTTAGGATTTCAATAATTATTTTGTGTATGAAAACCAACAACATGCAGGACACCATAAAGGAGTGTTAGTGGATCCTGTATGTGTCTTTCTTGAAATTAACTGGCAAAAACACCAACCTCAACTGTAATTCAAGAGAGCTTAATAAAAGCAGTCTGCAAGAAAATTGAAACAACAAAGTAGGTGTGGTTTTACTTAACTAAACAAGCTTGGGAATCTTCCTTTGAATTTCTTCATATAAGAATACGGCAGTGACATGAAAGGGGGAAACACTGAGGAGACTAAGTATGGCAAGGGACGGAAAGAAGGCATCTTTAAGTAATACCTAAAAACCCCACTGGTATTAACATGCAAGAAGGAAAAAAAAAAGATGTGACATAACAGCTCTTGACCACTTATTTCAATGCTTTGCATATTAAGCAAAGTCTTTTTTAATGCCTTTTTCAATATCCAGTAGAATTTAGGATAACATTCATGCCAGTCAAAGAAAACTGCAATATTAATCCATTTTCCACTACAGGGATTGCTCATGAACTTGCTAACTCACAAGAATGCACTCAAGAAGGTGGAAGCATGCCTTTTTCTGTGACTGGATGGCTTTGGAGGGAAAGGTTCATGTCTACTAGATTTTATGCAATAAAAAACATTTTTACCTGCAGCATGACATTAAATTTTGTAAAATATAACCAAATAGAAAAATATATTACTATATACATCATCTAATGTATTTTTATCATAACAAAGACACCTGTATGAATCAACAGCAGTTGCATACACAAAACAACTCAACTGCTTTTAAATCTTGGAAAGCATCTGAGGTTTGTGCTGGTTTCCTGCTGAATTGTAACTCAAAATAGCTGCCAACTGCAAATTGCTTAACTAAGTGTCTTTGGGTTTTGTCACAACCTTTCATTTTTGTATTGTTTTTTTAAGAATTAACTCAATATTTCATTTAAAACATTTTTTCCCACAGAAACAATTCATAATGTTTAACATAGAAATGTCATGGAATTAGTATTAAAGTGTGATTTAGCACAAAATGATTCACTCTGTGTGTGATAAAATGCCTTTTAATATTATTAATAAAGATCAACTCATTTCTATCATCACACTACCTTCACTCTGTTCCTGCTTCAGAACTAAAGTACGAGATCAAATCTGTACGCTCTTTCCAAGCTGTTATGGAAGCTGGCGCTTTCCAAAGAAGCAAAACAAACAAAACCCCAAAAATATAAATGAAAGACACTTCTTCCCATCAAATCTTACTTAATATTTTCTCATGGTCACTAGATCATTTAAAAAAAACCCCAACCCACCAAGCAACCAAAAAAACACCACTCCACATGCCAAAAATCCCACAGTGGAAACAAACAAACAAAAACCAAAGAACAACTACCAAAGAACAGAAAAAGAAAAAAAAAAGAAAAAAATCCCCGCCCCAGCTCTTGGAGCACATCTTTACAATGAATGTTAAACTTAAGTTTCTATCTCCTTCAATCAAAGATACTGTTTTCATACCTGCATATGGGTTACCAACATGACAATGAAACAGAGTATTTATGTCAAGAGTGATATAAAAGTCATAGCAATGGCCACGGATGACATTAAGGAAATATGCTTCAGTAATTTCCTTATGCTGGTTTTCTTCCTCAAAGTTTTTAGACAAACTTCTCAAATAAGTGGAACTACAATTTGCTAAGAAAAGGTGTAATTAATCTCAAGCTGCTCTGCACTAACATATCAAGATAATATTTTCTTTAAAATGTTTTTACTAAATTCTCATTAAGTGCATAATCTTACACTTAGATTCTTCAACTTTATTTAAAGTGTACAGATTAAGAAGAAAACCACAGGAAGTGTCATTATACCTTGGGATTTTAACACTTCCATAGAATACATGGATATACAAAGCACCTCATACACAGTCATCAGTTTCATAATGTGAAAATATATCTGGAGTGACAATGCAGCAAAATGAAGTCATACACAGAATATGTATTTTTCATGCTCCTGTTTACAAGAGTTCTAGTTTTGGCACTGTGTGAAGTTTCCATATAATTTAACAGGGAATTTGCAGAAAATGAGCTGATTCAACTTTCCTACTGGTTTGAACAAAAAGAAAATTGATTTTCTGGACTGTAACTACTCAACTATGAGGAAAATCTGTTCTAAGTGTTCAAATATGAAGATCAACAAATCACATGTATGTAAAAAAAAAAAAAAAACCCACACCAAAACAGGTATGTTAACTTTCCAGACACATCCATTCAAATAAGTTTTGTAAACATTTACCTGTATCCAAGCGCTTTACAGGGGACTCATCATCAACCTCAGAATCTCCACATGCACTCCTTGATCTTTTCCTTGGGTGCAGAAGTGTCTCCAACCTTGGAAGGACTACAGACAAAAAGGTTTTGGTCCCTAGCTGTGGAGAAGTTGGCTGGGTTTCAGTGTTCTTTGCAGACTTTTGGGGGCTTATACTTTTCGATTTGCAGAAGAGAATGGATGTACGTCTGTTTACATCAGTTGATGACTCAGCTACAGCAGAAACAGTCGACTCATTGAGATTACTGTCAAGTAAGTGTTCTGGAGTGTGTCCATTTATTTCTTTCTGAATGGAAGTGCTATATAATTCATTATCAAATTTTACTCTTTTGTAAAGCTTACTCTGCTCTGGATTGAGTTCTACTGGTTTGAGGGTTGGTGGTTCTGAATTAGTCTCCAAGTTTGAAGGAAGAGGTAATGCATCTGATGGTTCAAGTTTAGGGGGAGATTTATCTCCTGAAAAAATTATAAATAGAGTGTGATTTTTGAAAACTTGTAGTTATAAAGTCTATTATAAAACTCACTATAAATGTGCAGCCCACCAAATAAATTGTTGTCTGGAAACAAAGCATAACATTTTAAAAACAAAACTTGTCTAGCAACAATCTGTCCTAGTTAGTAGTTCCTACTTTTATACTGGGAACGTAACAGGGGTAGAAAAGTAGGTGTTCATAGTTGGTGTTAACAATTTATACCTGGATAAATACTTTTTACTTCTCATGCAGTTGTGTTAGTTTCATCAACTAAAAACTACAAAATCTATTTTTTTATTAGAAAGTTGGGGTTGTGGATGATTATCTGTTAAATGCAATTATACTGCCATTCAAGTAAAATTTTTTATAATTTTATCTATTTCACCTTATCAATATTCAACTTACACGCATGCCTAAGAAATACTTTATCAGATAAGCAGTAAAAAAAAAAAGCATTTGTAATCTAATGTACTAGAGTGAGCTAAAATGTGTTACAAAATCTACTGAAAGGCAAGATTTGCAAAGCTGTTTTTAAAGGTGTGCCTATAAGTTTTACCTACCAAGAGAAATAAATAAAAAAATGGGGCGGAGGAGGGGGAGGCGGTGGGGGAAGTCTTCCAAAATCTTGTAGCTTGATTAGCCACTAGTTGACATATACACACTTGACAATGCAGACTAGATAGGAGAAATCAGAAAAACCACCCTCTACCATTTTTTCTCCAGCACCCACCCCAACACCTTTTATTTTAACATTATCATGTCCCAGACAATTCCACTAAATCCATGCCGGGAAAAGACAATGGAGATATAACTGTGAATGAATAAAAGTAGTTTCAGTTTTTCATCCCAAGTAATGGGAAAGAAAATAAACATTCTACTATCACAGCATGCCCAAATAAAACCAGAAGGCTGCCCTAAGCCATAATTATCAATTCAAAAAAATGTTTAAACCTCTCTAGCTTCCAAAAGAATCTTTCAAAACATAAGAAAGGAAATAGTTATTCTAGAGTAACTGTATGAGACCAACGTACCATTTATGCTATCACATAAAATATTTAAACTTAGTTGATTTTTCTGTGCCACCTGAAAAAAGGTATAAAATCCCCAGGCACTTAAATCCTCTATTTGCAGTGGATATGTCTATATTGCTTTGCTTTTGGCCCAGCAACGTTTACTTGGAAATTAATGAATTCTTATTGCAGGAAAACCTCAACCCTTTTGTTTAAAGTTTAATCAAACAAGAGCATAGCTCATACTAAAAATATATATTTTTAAAACGTGGCGTGACTATGCTCATGTCATTTGACAGCACACAAGTATTAGAATAAGTAAGTAGTATTTCAGAAAGACAGTAGAATGAAATGTACAGTCAGATAAGCACATCTGAAGTACCACCAATTAAAAAAGACTATAGTTTAGAATGCCCAAGATAATTGTTCTTTGTGAAGAAGTTCTGATTTTCTTCAATCAGAAAGTATTCACAAAAAGATTTAAGAACATAAAACCACCTGAGAATTCTTTAGACAATAAAACCTGAATTTCAGGGGGTTATTCTGGTACCATACTTTTCACATGATCAGACACTGAAAACAGATTGCCAGGGGGTAATTCACAGCACTCCCAAAGTCAGCTCCTGTACAGATCCTGGGCACAGGATTCTTCTACGTTCCTCATCTTTTTTTGCCAATTTGTTTCCTTTACTCCTCTAAATACCTTTCATTTGATAACTGAAATTTGAACTAATTATTATTATTCTTCCCTAGATCAGAACCATAACAACAATGCCAATCAACCCTGGATCACGTTTTTCATTATGTTTTATTTAAAAATCATACTGCAAATATAAGAAAACTGTTACTGGTGATGTTTTTTGCTAAACAGCTGAAGTAAAAGGCTATGATATAAAAATGTTAAGCTACAAGTAAAAAAGTTAGTGTATTCATTAGCTGTCAAAACTACATTCCTACATAACTATATTTAGTATCACCATCAGTTGATTAAAAAAAAAAAAATCATTAAACATTCTGAGAACACTTAAAAGCCTCAGAAAAAGACAATCTCAATCAAGTTCTATGTTTGGAAAGCATTCTCCTAGCTGCACTAAGAACTAAACACTACGTTGCTGTTTGAATGGCAGTTAAGGACAGTCACTTTATTGACTTCACCTTTCAAAAATTTTCATAGCATCAAGCTGCAACAGATACTGTTTTATTTATTACCATGCTTCCACTTTCCCTTGAGCTCTTTCCTCCTCCTATTCAATGCATTAATTCAGAATGAAACACATCTCTAACTCTCCTAAAGAAAAACAGTTTATCTTTTTAGAGCTGACCAGGAAACAAATTCAATAGAACTTTTTTTTTTTTGAGAGACAAGTTTTTCTTTGCATCACTTAAAAATGAGTACTGAAGACCTCAGAAATTCATTTAAAAGTCAAAAATGAAAATTATGATATTCAATTGAAACATATACTTAGGTCTTTCTAGCACATTGCTCTCATTGAAATCAACATCATGTAGCTAAGGGTAGATACAGATCTGAGACAAATGTTTTGAGGAGGAAGAGAAGCAAAAGGGGAAGAGCTGGGTAGAGAGAGCTGACTTGATTCTACAACATGAAGTTCATTAAGTCCTATCAATAGTTAGCTTTGTTTAAATAAAATAAGTAAGTAAATAAAACCCAAATCTACCCACCCTCCTCCCCAGAGTCTGGACTAGAGAATAAAAAAGGCTACAAAACACAGTATAACAGTCAAGAGTTTTCATTACCCTTGACCTAGGCTCACAAGATCCTCAATATATATTTTGCAATTTAAGTGTATTTCCAAAAGTACAAAGGTATTGTCCAGTCAGGCATTTCTGACTGCTTTTTGTATGAGATTGTTTCCACTTCCATTTCTTAATATCTGAATTTTTAAAAAGCCTTGCTACTTTGAAAAATAGTAGAGGGAAGACTTTTTTAAAAAGATCATTCTAGTCCTAAAGTATTTGTCCTGATTAAGCAGCTTTTTGCACATTTAAAATGCAAATTTTTAACTTAAAATAAATATTTTAATAAATATTCATTTATTAAACTCTTTAATTCATAAAGCCCCTGACTGAAGAGGCTCAGAACAGTACTCATTTAAACCTGGTTTACAATCTTACCTTCTTCTTCTCCGTCTTGTTCTAATGTTGCACTTTCTTCTTCAAAACTTCCAATACCTGATTCTATTTGAGGAGCTTGGTTGTGTTGCTGACTTAGTTTGTTGCGAACAATGCTGATTTCTTTCTTTAACAGCTTTGCTCTTTTGCTTCTTGACCCACTGGATTTCATTGCACAGGTCAGATCGAGTTTTTCTAGCAACTCTCTCAGCTGTTCTTCCAAGGACATATGCGCTCTGTTTGCAGGATTCAGTAACCTATCCACTGAAGTCAAAATATGTACAATTGCAAATGTGTTAGCATTTCCCAGAATATTTCCCATAATAAAAATACCAATATGAGGAAAATAAAAAGTAAAATTCACATGGGAAAATAAAAAGATATTGTCAAAAAGTTACATCAATTACAGTTAGAAATGTTGATATTAATTCCTACTACGTATTTACTATTCTTCAAGATCTGCATTTTGCTCAAAAAAACTAAGTAGCAGAGCAAAGAGTTAAAAGGTCAGAAGGAAGAGATAATTAATCCTTCTTACCCCAATAAACACGTTTCTTCTTGTCAAAGCAAAGAGCAAAATTACAGTTACAAAAAAAGAGCGTCAATTATTCTTCACTTTCAAAACCTCAGAAACTGATGTGTATGTCAAAAGAATGAATTTTAAATCCTAGTATTACAAATGTGTTTTGTTTTTCAATTGAGTGGGTTATTTAAGAATATGCTGAAGTTTATGAGCACTTCCCATGCCTTACAAGCCTATATGATCGTGTGAAAGAAAACACTCAGCTTAAAAATCTTTTCCACATAAGTTTTTGACACTGACACTGCCAAAATCAGAATCTGGGTAACGCTGATTTCTAATGACAGACCTAGTAAAACAAAACAGAAACACTAGAATCTTTCAAGCACTGTTTTTAATTGAAGGGGGAAGAGGACGCAGTCAGCAAACAGCAACAATACTAAACATTTGTATGGAATGTGCACACTGTGTGTAATGAAAAATGCAAATGTTAAAAATAACCAAAAACATCTTACCATCTTCCCAAGAGAAAGGCTGGGGTGACTCAAGTTTCGGCCGTTCAGGTAAGTGCATTCCAGTTTCATCATTGTAACCGATTCCTTCAGCATCTCGCCTAGCTTGCCTGAGAACTACACCTCCTTGATCTCTTAACCGCACTGCAGCTCGATAAAATATTGTATCTTTTGCATTGTACTTCATACAGTTATCTATGATAAGATTGAAGTCTTCTTCAAATTCACTGAGGTTTTTATAGCCTTGTGCATCTAACCGCTTTCTCATGGTAGAGAAATCCATAGGATGTTTAATATGATCCAAATAGTCTGGAACCTTTGAACAAATATTTAAAACATGAATGGGTAAAAAGGTCTTATTACAGCCAAAGTAACATTAGTTATTAACTAATCACACATTTTAAACATATCTTGTAACACCTCAATATAAGAAATTCAAAATGCAGCATAGAATTGCACATCGTGATATTGTAGACATTTGTCTGCCAACAGAAGTTTACATATTAGAAGACTGCACACCTTGGGTAACAAGTCTGAGCTTTACTAAGAGATGCTGCAACTCTGTTTTTAGAGTTCTGTGGTTTTAGGTACCTCTTCTCCCAGGCAACTAGTGACAGAACAAGAGGAAATGGACTCAAGTTGAGGCAGTTCAGGTAGGTTATGAGGAAAAATTTCTTCACTGAAAAGGTGGTTAAGCATTGGAACGGGCTCCCCAGGGAAGTGGTGGAGTCACCATCCCTCCAAGCACTCAAAACAAGTGCATGTAGTACTTTTTGATATGGTTTAGTGAGCATGGTGGGATTAGGTTAAAGGTTGGACTTGATGACCTTCATGGTCTTTTCCAACTTTAATGATTCTGTGATTCTTTGTATAATAAACAGATGTGTACGTAGTATCTGCACACACATCCATATAGTTTATATAGACATGTCTAAATGTTTTTTGCACACATACATACTCTGTCTAGTTTCACCTGCAAATAAGAACACAGTACCTACATTTCAATTTTTGATACCTTTTGAGTTTGCTTTATCAAAATCATGTTACTGCAAAATATCAACATGTAGCCATCATTCCATAAAAGTATGCCCCAGAAAATATTTTGATTATAAACACTAAAAGTCTTTCATAGCAGTAAACCATAACTCATACTGTAAATTATCAGAATAAAGATTAAAAGGTAATACTACTTCCAACTCTGCATGCAATGACTTTTTTCTTGTATTTAAGTGCCACCAACCCTTATATAAACATAAGGAAACACTGCTGCAAACATACCTCTTTAAGGTTCACTGGCTGAGCAAATATACGAGCAGAATCCTTTTCCTGAAGTTGATCCAGAACTGATCGCAGAAGTACAGTGAATGGAGTAAGCCGAAGTTCCATAGCAACCTGTTCAATCTTGACCTAAACAGGCAATAATGATCCAACTGAGCATTTTTCAATAACATACTGTATTAGTTTTGCAGCAATAGCAAAATTAATAGTACTAATAGTACTTTAGATATTAAATAGAATACAAATACATTTAAGTAAATGAGTTCAATACTAGTTTCAATATCATCAGTTGGCATTTGTCTGATATAGTTTTTCAGCTGATGAATTTAAAAAGAAAAAAAACCCAACCCCCCCCCCATACCTTTCTCATTCCTTCAACTCAGGCTTCCCAGAACTCAAATTTGTATGTTATATACAAAAATTTTGTTCCACTGTTAAATGTATTTCTTTTCATTGAAAAGATGTTACCTAAGAACAGCTTCACACGTTACCAACAATGTGAAAATAGTTAAGAATTTAAAGGTGACATGTTTAAAATTAAATTTCAGTTGTACTGCTATGTTCAAAGTTTAAATAAAGAAACTGATGAGCATTTACAGATTACCGAAGAGCAAAACAAAGAGTAACTGGAAACATAATATTCTATGTAAATTCCAAGAAAATAATTTCAAAAAACAGAATCAACATCTTCAAGTATTTGAACATCCTTCAGAACTTGCACTATTTTGGACAATATTTCAACTCCTTTGCAGCTTAATTTTCAGGCCATATACACAGTTTTCAACATTGAAACAGTCTTGCTATGCCAAAAATAAATTCTTGATGAAACATGAAAGGTGTGTGCATATACACATAATATAAACATGTAAATAAAGTTTAAACTAACATACATACATATAAATAATAATACATGGATATTGTGGTATGTGAACGCACAACTGCCCTTAGGGACAAAGGAGCACAGCAGAGCTGGCAGATCTTTAATGACACTTGCTGTAAAACACAAGAAGTCTTGATCCCCAGATGTAAGAAATTCAGAAAGGATGGCAAGAGACCAGCATAAATGAGTTGAAACCTGCTGATCAAACTAACAGCCAAAAAGGAAATGCACAGGCAATGAAAGGAGGGAGAGGTATCCTGGAAAGACCAGAGGGACACTGTCTGGGTGCTAAGCCTATCTTCATATCTGAAAAGTCTTGGCAGTCAAGTGAAGACCCAGATGACTGGAAAAAGAGAAACATTGCACCCATTTTTAAAAAGGGCAAAAGGATGATCCTGGGAACTACCAACCCATCTGCTTCACATCTGTGCCATGGAAGATCATGGAACAGATCTTCCTACAAGCTACGCTAAGCTTTCATGTGCAAGACAAGGATGTGATTCAGGACAAGCGTGAGAGGTGGGCTCATGAGAGCCTTTATGGGTTCAACAATGTCAAGTTCAAGGTCCTGCACCTGGCTTGGGGCAACCCCAGGTATCAATACAAGCTGGGGAATGAACAGATGGAGTGCAGGCCTGCTGAGAAGGACTTGAAGGTACTGGTGGATGAAAACCTCAACACGAGCTGGCAATGTGCACTTGCAGCCCAGAAAGCCAACTATATCCTGGGCTGAATCAAAAGAGTGGCCAGCAGGTCAAGGGAGGTGATTTGGCCCCTCTACTCTACCCTCCTGAGACTCCACTTGGAGTACTGCATCCAGCTCTGGGGTCCCAACATAAGAAGGGCATAAACCTGTAAGCGCAAGTCCAGAGAAGGGCCACAGGTATGATCAGAGGACTGGAGCTCTCCTCTGAAAAAAGGCTGAAGAACTGGGATTGTTCAGACTGGAGAAGTGAAGGCCTCATTGAAACTTCTCAGTAATTCAAGGAGGTTTATCAGGAAGATGAGGACAAACTGATTTGTAGGACCTGTAGTGACAGGACAAGGGATAACCGTTTTAAAGAGGGTAGATTCAGACTACATATAAAGAATATTTTTTTTATAGTGAGAGCAAAGCATGAAATAGGTGGGCCAGAGAAGTGGTAGGTGCCTTATCCCTGGAAAAATTAGAGGTTAGGTTGGATGGGCCTTTGAGCAACATGACCTAATTGAAGATGTCCCTGTTCACTGAAGAGGGGTTTGACTAGGTGATCTTTAAGGTCCCTTCTAACCAAAGCAATTCTATGACTCTACGAAAATTTTATATATTTTACAAGTTTGAGTGCACACAGGCATGTTACTTGCTGCTACGTGAGGATTAAAAGACAGAAGTCCTTCTACTGAAAATCTGTGTGTGTGAATTGTCTTTCCATCAGAAAAATTACACCAAACTAAAAGGTGCTCCATTTACCTGTTCTCTTTTCAATTTTTCACGCTTACGTATAAGCTCTATCAACAAACGTGCTCTTTCAAGATCATGGCGCAGCCTTTGCCAGTACTTCAATTTTTCTTTTAAGGCTTGCATTTCTTCATCATCTTCTCTCTAAGAAAAGAATCAAAAAGGTTTCATGAAAAGAAAAAAGCATACCTCTTTTTATAAGATAGTTTTATGCAATTACAGGACGTATGCACATGAAAGGACAAACTACTGTCTTATAGCTATGGCTCTTGGTCATAAGCTTCATACTGCAACAAAAGAAAACCTATGGTCAGGGTACCTTCTAGAGTTTCTCAAGGGTCTAACTGAAAACAAAAGCTATAAGCTCAAACCACTACTATGGTGAAGGCTCTTTTCATCAGAAGAAGCAATATAGATAGCAAAGAGCAATCTAGAAATAAAACAAGGTGCAAGATACAATACAGCATTTTCACATCAAAGTTCAAACCAGCTGAACACCATCAGTTTCTTCAGAAACTCTAGCCTGGTAGAAACAAATTATTCTTGTGGTCAACACAGTTCACCTTACCCACACCCAGCAGAATTAGAACACACGTGTAACAGAACAAAATCATTAGGGCTTCTGAAGAGAGGAGATGAAAAGCTGTTTATTAGATAATGCAGTAACTTCAAATGGTACTGCAGATAAATAATGCAGTAATACAACCTTTCAGAGAACGGATGAAAGAATTTAATTTACACATTTTTAAGTACACTTGCAATATTTAATTTTATTTGTACATACAAAACTCAGAGCATTTCTTGTTTGCTTTTCCTATTTTTCAAAAGGAAAAGGGAGGATATTGAAAAATTACATAAGTATTCAAACAGTATTGATAATTCACCAGACATGAGGACATAAAGAAACAGAAGTACTGATATTAGTACCAAGTAAACAAAAGAAGTATCTGTTTTGGGAAATTATTACATTTAAAAAATGAGTATTTCTTAAGAGTCTCTGAAAGACATCCAAAACTTTGTGTGCTTGTCTGTAACTCATATAATGCAACACACACTTGATAAGTAATCTTGGGGGGCAGGGATATAAAAGCTAAAATGAAAACAATAAATTTCAGAAGTTATAAAAAACAGAAGACAGAGGAATAAAGAAAAGTGGCTAAACAGATGAACAATGAATATTACAAATTACTACACTGAAAGCAATAACCTTCTTAAGAGAAGGAAAATTCAGAAGTACCACAGGTCTTGTGCAATTTTTCAGACAGGAGGTTCTATAAATATAACTGCAAAAAATGTCAGTTTAAAAACACTATATAATAGATTTGCCAGTGCTATGATTCCATCATCTGCATCATATTTTATTGCTTTATATACTTTGTAAAAGTAAAGGCAAGTATCCATGAGAACTACGAGATTAGTTTTATTCAAATCTCTGATTTCATTGAAGTTGAAAATCCTGAACTATCAACTATCTCTGTACTAGAATATAGCAATCTGAAAACAAGTTTGTTCCTCTTTTCAGTAAGAAAAAAAAAAACTAAACCCAAAAAGCAACAACAAAAAAAACCCCTACACACAAAAGACCCCCAACCTAAAAATTGGAGCTAGAAACTTTTAGTTCCCTTTCTTAGTAACTATTACAACTCAGTTATAACTTCTTTTAAGGAGTTAAATCCTGACATAGACACATAACAATGTAACTGTTTGGGGTCAGCATAGCTAAAAGTAAATTATGACAGAAAAATAACAAATATGTACATTTTCAATTCCTTAAAATTCTCAGAGACTCATTGAAAAAGGAAACATACACTGCCACTAATTGCTGTTCTCCTACACCCCTACATCTGAGTACAGATCCCACGTGTGGAAAAACAACCCTACTCTCAACTGACATAGCTGTACTATTTTTTCAGTTCTACTCTTTTTCAGGATCAAAATTAAGTTGTGGTGATTGCCAGAAGTGGAAGCCTTGTGGAAGCCTTTGCTTGCAAACATTCAGAGTCACTCTTTTGCCCTACATACCCGCACAGTTTATGATACTGGGGAATTGAGCCCGCTGAAAGCTAAGTCAACAAAGCTGTACTTGTTTTAGGGTGGGTCAGGAAACTTAAATACAGCAAGAAAAAATGTTACAGCAGGTCTTAGGGTAGTTCATTAGACACTTAACTATTTGGCTAAACCTCAAGGTTCAGCTGCATTAAAAATACCAAAAAAGTAATTCTTTTATCAGTTGCTTGACCAATTTCATTCCATAAAATAGGCACATACATGTAAATCTGCAGATGTGACCCAAAGTACCAAGAGCAACTCGTTTGCCTTTTTTTGGGGCACACATTGACTCCTCTCCTGATTGTCACTCTGGCTTGGGGATTAACAGCAAGTCTCCAGTTTTTGGGCACTTCTGTGCAAAGTAATGTTGTCAGACTGTTTGTAATAGCTAAGATAATCCTACCTTGTCCTAACCTATTTACTATCTAACATACAACATATATCTTAATTAAATTAAAAGATACAGGCAAGCTGAAAAGAGAATTATGTCCTGGTTTCCAACATCCAACCAGTAATAGAAAGAGGACTATGCTACTAATCTGTGCATACTAGCAGGAATACTGTGGCAACAGATCCCTCCTTATGCTGGATGTCAATACATTTGAACAGCCTCACTCCTTATGAAGACTGTAACTTAATATGAGCCAAACAAAAATAGAATTACAGTGATGAATCTGGACCTTGAGCAATACAACCAGTTTTATTAAGACCTTCTGCTGGGACTTGTATGCCAATCAATCAAAACCATTTAGTGGCTGCAATCTGTGTTCTTACTGAAATCTTCAGTGCAGGCATGACCTTAACTCACCAGCACCTTCTATTTTATTTCTCCTAACAGCAGCTTTCAACCAACCTCATTGCATCAGCAACAAGCTTCTGCACTTAAATTTCATGCCTTATTTTATTCAAGCATCTCTTAAGTACAGAAAAAAATATAAAACAATCAGGATGTAAATTATTTAAGAGTATTCCAATACCTTTCCTGAATTTCTAGGTGGAGAGAGAAGTGACAGTATAAACCATTCTCTCAGGGCATTCCTTGTTCCTGCACATGGTGAGGTAGTGTATATAAGCCAAAACCTTCACTCCTGGTTTAGAATTCTTAGTTGATATAAATATCACCTTCAAAAGCATATCATAACTGAGCTCTGAAACACATTTATTTGGAAGTAAATCTAAAACAGGAAAACCTCTCCCTTTGTCAAATTTGTTCTAGATCTAGAGATCAAACCCACCTTCCACTGGGCATCTTGAAACTGTTTTCAGGGTTTTGGTTCCTCATTACAACATTTCAGATTAAATAACAACAAAAAAATATCTCTGAATCTGTATTAAATCAGTGTTTATTTTTCTTTGCTTGACTGAAAATCTAGGTTTCTTGATATTCTGACTTCTCACATAAAATAAAAAGAATTTTCCCATCTGGACTGAAATGAAAAAAAAAAATAATAATCTCTATCTCAAAATTTTTGAGGTGTTCTCGTCAGAGCTGTGCCACAGCTGTTTATTAAGGTCTTGATTATAATTTGGTTTGTACTTGGGAGTAACAAAGATGAGTAATGCATTAAATGCTTTGCAGTTATGACTACTTTAAAAAAAAACATACCGAAAGTGCTATGGAGAAGGCAGTGTCATACACAGGACACTTGCTACTCCCTGAAAAGTACTACCTACACATTTACCATTAACAGAATCATTTAATATTCAGCTTGGCTTGAAACTTGCTTTTTCTTTTCAAAAGAATAAAGCGCTCCAATTTTTAACTGACAAATATAAATAGTTTCCAATTTATTTAGAAAATATTTTTATCGCTTCCTTACTTAAAATCCTTCTATAATTAGAAAAAAAAAAAAGAAATAATGTTTGTTCCAAAGTGTAAACAGGCAATGAAATTTTAAATGGGTCCTATCTAAGGCCTATTTTATTTTAATCAAACATCAATTACAATAATCACTTCATTGTGGTAGTTGCTAAATAAATATTTAGAAATGTTGCAGCCTGTTGCACATCATCTCAGTAGAAGATGTACTTCCCAAAGACCAACTAGGATGTAAAATATTTTCAGACACTAACAATGGTCTAGTTCTATATTGCCATAATAGCCCTACATTTCTGTGCTTGGCTTTAGTATTTTTAAGGATGCAGGCCCATTTTAAAAAAAAGTTTATTATCTGAGTAAATGAATTTCAACTATTATTAGGTAACTGCCAGACACCACTCTTCAGAACAGAAATTTCTCACGCATAAGTAAATGACTAATCAAAGATTAAAAGTAGAATATAAAACATTTTAGAGAAACTCAAAAATGTATCGGAGCAATATAGAAGCAAGCAAAAAAAGATAAACAAGTGGTCAATTTATATTCAAAGTTAATTCCACCTAAAAGGAATCCACCTAAATGGAATTTGAGAATCTCAGCTATGAGGAAAGGCTGAGAAAGCCAAGACTGTTTAGCCTGGACGAGAAAGGGCTCAAGGGGACAGAAATCTCACCAATGCACATAAATACCAGAAGGGGAGATGCAAAGATGACAGAGCCAGGCTCCTTTCAGTGGTGCCCAGTGACAATACAAGAGGCAATGGGCACAGAGTGAGAATGGACATCAGGAAACACTATTATTTCATTTTTTTTTTTAAACTGTGAGGGTGACCAAGCACTGGCACAGGTTGCCCAGGGAAGTTGTGGAGTTTCCACCGTTGGAGATATTCAAAAGCCAGCAGCACATGGTACTGGGCAACCTGCGCTAAGTGGCCCTACTTGAGCAGTGGGGTCATACCAGATGACCTGCAGAGGTCCTTTCCAACCTCAACTGTTCTGAGAACTACTAGTTAGTTTTTCACATGAAAAGCTAAAAAAAAACCCACACAAACATAACAGATCAAATAATTAGGAAGCAGTGCTGACCATGTATTTTTTATGACCACATCAATAATGACTTAATCAGCAAACAGAAATACACTTCAAACAAAAAAAATAGTTCAGCTTTAAAGGAGGGGACGGGGAGGGAAACTCAATTTAATACAAACAAGCTATTATAAAATTAATTCTTGAGTTTTGGAGGCTATTTTACAAGAACAATTCCACTGGAAGTCAAACACCTGGAGAATGGAAAGAACAATACCAACTACATATTCTGTTCAATTAAAAAAGGTAACTGAGATGCTCCACATCACAATGCTTTACTGCGTTATAAGGTCTACATACATGGATCCTCCTACATAATTCAGAAGTTTTAATTATTTTTGAAGTTACACAGTGACTTGAAACCAAAACAATAACTGGAGGCACTAATTTTGTTTTTCAGTGCATGACTGGTTAAGTATGTACAACTTTATAACCCAGCTAGACATATTGTAGCTAGGATGAGTCTTACTGGAATAATGTATCAGCACAAAGTTATGCTTGTCTACAATCACACTTAATTGTGTCAAAAGTGAAAGTAGACGTTGAAACAGGTCTTTGACCTTCATCAACAACTTACCCTTTATTCTGTTAACACTGAATAAGGTGGGCAATAAGGATCTGAATTTGAAAAGTCTAAACTAGCTGTTTAACCCTTTACGTGTTAAAATTCACAGTTTTTTCAATTGTCAAATATGACATATGCTTTATATCTTTTGATGATTTTTTTTTTTTTTACCTAATGCAGAGCACATTGAGTAATGAGTTCCAGAAAACCACAATGCTAGTCAAAGAACAATGGTATTATGATAGTTTTGGTGACAGTATTTTTGTAAAACATTTAAGCAGAACAAAAGAAAAACCTGCACAATTTTTTCTTTTTTGTATATCACAAGTTAAGTATTAGAGAACAGCCAATATAGGTAAGATCACTTCAGAATGAGATTAATAGTTTACTCAGTCCTGAGTAAGAGAAAGTTTTTATGTCACACTAGGCCTCCTAGTTAATTTTCACTCAATAAAATACAAAAATTCTGATTTCTTATTATAAGTATAAGTATATTATAAGTAAAAAGTATATCACATACCTGTTGTGTGTTTCTGTGTGACTGTAAACTGGACTGCAGCCTTCTCAACAGTGGAACACCGTTCCTAGACAGCCTTTTAAGCAACCAGTAACTGTGCACTCGTTCAACAAAATGCTTCTTTCGCTGAATGGCCACCTGATTCATAATCTTATTTAATCTAAAACATGGAAAAACTGATATTGTATTTTTCACAGCAAAGTATAAAAGATATTTCTCTACGGAAGTTAAATATCAGATATATATGAACTGTAAAACCAGAAGTAATCACCATGTTACTAATTTCTTTCAGCAACATCCCTTCCAGTACAATTATTTCTGAGGAGTAAATTAGAATCAAATACATCTGCTTGACACTGTAGTTTCTACCAAATACATTAAGGTACTTTATAAAGCTAAAGGCAATCAATTTTTTCATGACTGTTATCTGAAGCACAATCCCAGATTAAGGCTGAGAAAAAAAGCTTTCTATATTTTTCAGAATAATTTTCCTATTGAAAATAAAATCAGAAATAAAGCTATAAATCACTATGAAAGATCATTTGTTGCTATCCACACAAAGAATTAGTAGTTTATTTTAAAGGCGTCCTCAAACTTTTAACATAAAAACATGCAACAAAAAGCTTGTATTACTCATCTATTAATATATTTTTTTGACAAATGAACCAAACAGAAAATGTAAAACACAAGAACAGTTATTATTTTACCCCACACATACAATTAACAGAAACACATAGAGGAGACACCAGTGAGGATAGTTAAGCAAACTATCTTGATCAATACTGATCAGTATTTTCTCCAAAGCTGCATTTTAACAAATGCAAATACTGTTTGCATATACTCATTTACAAATACTCTAGGAAAGTGCTACATGAACATCACACATAACAATATTGACTCTTTATTTTTCAAATAATGACGTTAGAATGTCCAAGTCTCACACACAACACTTGCTTCTCAAAACTTACATTCAAAAAAAGTTTATCTGAAACAGATCTTCAGCTGTCTGTGCCTACAGTACCTTGAAATCATGGCAAAAAAAGTTATAAAAAGTTAATGGTTATGTATGGTAATGCAAGTATTTGTTACTGGTGGCAGCCCTTGCAAAATTGACATAAGATGCCCCAAGGCACCAATCACCTTTATTGTTAGACAGATTATTAATTCATTTGGAGGTAGGGGTGGGTTGGAGAGAGAGCTGGATGTAAAACAGCTACAGAAAAGGTAATAATAAAATCTGTTAATTCTTCATGCAGTATATTGCTACCCATAGCAAAACTCTACAATTAATAGTAGAGGGTTTATCAGATATTCTCCAATAAAATTTAACACTTAATTAGGTAAATATTAAGACGTGTCTGATTTGTAGAGCAGTACAATGAGACATTTAAGCAAAAATCATGAATGTATACACATACTAGCATTTTGCTGCCTTTTCCTTTTCAATACTAGCAATAAAGCAGTTTTGCAGGTACAGACAAAAGTAAAGTAGCCAAATAACTAAACAAAAAGTAAAGTTATAAGTAAACCCTGGGTAAAATGATTTTTAAGAACACCTGGGAAACTTAAATATTTTTCAGATAAACGCACAAGTGAGTCTACACCAAGTTCATCAAAAGTCATCTATCCTTAGTTGGTTTTCCTGGGCTGTAGAGAAGACAAGGTGCAATAGGTCTACTCAGTGCTACACGAACAGTAGCTACAGAGCTTTCAGTTATCACTGGGTAAAGGCAGAGCAAATACAGGTTTTCTTCAAAATATAATGCCATTGTTTCTTTTGGTTCCTCAGTGACATTGCTTTTTCAATTAATAATTAAGCCAGTTAGGCATTCTTGAAAAATTTTAGCTTAACTTTGAACTTATCAAGTCTGCAGATGGACTTCAGACTGCATTTTAAGTCACTGGAGGGCAGATGCAGGCTCCAAAAAGATTAACTCAGTTCAGAATGACTTAATTACAATTAATTACAGAATGCAATCAAAAATTAAGTAATTAACATCTCTTGGAAACAGTAAAACCTACTGAACCAAGCCGAAAAAAGCATAGCCAAATACAAACCTACTTGGAAAGATCAGAGAATCATAACAAGAAGAAAGGTGCCTTGGCTTCATGCCCATCAGATGTGGCAAGACTATGCAAACATCTTTAACTACAGCTTTAAGTACATTTGCCCATTCACATAATGAACTGATCTATTCATAGATAATTGTAATAATGAAGAGCTAAAATAAGCTTAAGAAAGATGTTCACAGCAGATACTCTCCAACTTGAAAAATACAAATAAACAGAAAGTAATTTGGAGAGCAGAAACTACATAACAAGGGCTTGGAAACTACTCCTCTTTGCCTTCCCTCCAAATAAAACCAAAGACTGGCTGTTCTTATTTCATTTAGACACCAGACACAGGTAGTGGCAATATACTTCTCAAAATACAAAGGTCTGAGACACTTCAGGTATCTACAAAGCCTCTACACTATGAACTTGTTGATGTAATGAGGAAGTTACATCTGCTTTTAGACTCTAACAAGGCACTAACTATATCACAGTTCTTTAACCATCTTTTTTTAGTCTGATACTTCCATGTAGACTTTTACGGTCTCAAAGGCTTTAAATTTTGACATGCAAGACAACTGTTTAGGGGAAATAAAACACTGCCATTGTAAACCCCTAGAATTAGAACAGCCTGGGTATTGGTTTTGAAGCTCCACTCTTAAAAGAGTTTCCTGTACATTTCACTAACTTCCCCCCCCCCCACCAAAAGAGAGATGTAATTAAAAAAAAACATTACTGAAGAGCAGGGGAGAAAAAAATAGTATGTATTTGAGGCAGATAAGGGAGAGCTGTTTGAAGACTTTACCATTTTGCAATCCAGGATTTGACTTGCACAAAACAGGATTAATTGCTACACTACACTGACAAATCCTCCATGCAGAGGCAAGGCTTACAGAATTTAAGGCCCCTCCCAGAACTACATAAAACACCTCAGCAAAGCCATTTTTTTTCCTAAGGCATTTTTTCACCCTAGAACTTTTTCCCAGCACATCAGAAAAGAACAGCGGTCTGTATTATTTTATTTTCTAATGGCACGTCAAGCATACCAAGACATGGGAGAAAAAGCCCATAATTTTGCCTCAGCTTACTGGTTATTTAAGATAAAGTACATTGACAGAGGAATTTTAAAGTTCTTTAAAAGGTGCCTGTGTTCCCATGAAATTCAGTAACTGCTGTTATATAACTGGTCTCATAAAAGAAGCATTAGGTTTCAAGCTGATGACCACTGCAGCCTTTTGATGTTTTGGCAGCAAGAGTCATACTCACTCGTTTTCCATTTTTTTAAGCTACATTCAAAAACTACACAGATGTCAACACATTTTTCAGAATTGTTTTATTCATGCCACAGCCAACTGAGAAAGCCAGTGCTACTTCCCTTCCCCAGCCCCACTTACATGGGACTGTAGAACACTGGTGTGTGCTACAAACAAGAGACATGGATATTGTACAATTCCCTGCTTGTCTTTAAACAGTGAAAGGCCCTTTTTCAACTGCACTTTTTAAATAGTACCTACAGTCTCCTGCTCACATGGAAATACTTGATAGATAATTTACCCTGTAAAGGATGACACACACAATGCACTGGTCAATGCATTCAGGGAGCTGAGTGTTCCCTCACCTTTTATATATGCATAAAATAATCTTTGTCAATGTAAGAGATGTGCAATCTCACAGCTTCCTTCTTCAACTCATGACTACCTTCCTCTCCCAGTTTCAGTTATACATCACCATGGCAACTATGGCAACTGGTTTCCGGGAAAAGTGAAACCAGTATTTTTGGTATCTAATGGTGTGGAAGTTTAACCTAGGAAAGCCAATGAAAGATAATCAGCCACTTTTCTGTTAATCATCACTAACCACTCCAGAGACTATACATGCTTTTTAACCCCACACCTATTATTTTAGCAATACAATATATGAAAATTTCCATAGTACTTCTCCATTCTTAAGGTTTTGAAATATAAACTGAAGAGAACATTTCCTTGAGCAAGTAAGTGATTTTGACAGCATTACTATAGTAACTTAAGCACAGATTTAATTGTTTTGCTCCCTCTGTTTTAAAACTAGCTATTGAATTTGCCTTTCTCTGCTAGGTTGAGAGTCCAACATTTTATCTACTGATGCATCTTCTGAAGCCTAAATGTTACTCCAGGTACCTATTCTTTATTCCACACTTACTGGTATTTAAATAGTATTTGATTTTGAGTGAACGTGTCAGAGGCATTTTATCTTGCTTCACATGACTGTGAAACATCTATTTTTCTTCTTGAGCAAACAGCTTGTAAAATTTTGCTTGTACAGGAAAAGTAGAACATAGAAATTGAGGTAAGAAAATACTGCGTAATTTCAGTCAATTTTCTGTTAGTTATAACAGAGTACCTTAAAAAAAGATAGCTTATTTCTAATCTAACGACTACATTTGTGATCTTCCAAACTTTTGGATAAGGAAAAAATAACAAAACCCCAAAAAACAACAGCAAAAAAACACCAAAACCCCACATCCTCTCTCACTGGAAAAACTCTTCTCAGAAAAATCACATGCGTAGATTTACTTCTGCCACTTCCTATACATATACAGTGAGTTTTCCTTTACTTTTTTTTTTTGTAGTAATCATAACCATGCCACACCGGATTTTGATATCTAATATCAAAAGGCTAAATTCACATCAGCTATATTAAAAATCACCTCTTGGTCAGTAATAAATCACAGTATTTAGCTACTAATTTTTGTGCCCTCTATAACTTGATCATTGAATAAAAAACTGCCAGGAGACAACTCTCCAGACAATGCATTCTGAAAATTATGTTTTTGTATAGCACAAGACACAGTAACCTCTAAGTGCCACCAAAAAAAAGAAAGATAAAACATACATACATATATATATAAGTTCACACAACTGGTGAAACTCAGAAGTTCTGAAAAACAAAATCACATAAATTTTGATCTTCATAACTACATTATCACATATACAATCATTGTAGACCAAAACCCTTAGAATACACACAGAATACCAATGCTCCTTACAGAACTAATGTGTTAATTTGTTTCAAGCTTCTTTGCGCTGTACATGCAAAGTAAACGAAAGCAAAAAATTATAGGTACAGCATATTCCTATACCCATTTAATAAAAAAGCCATATTTAAATATGAGAAAGCACATTCATCCACTGTTGGTTTGGTTTTTTTTTTTTTGCAGGGTGGCAGACAGGAAACATCCCTCAGAGACCAAACATGTGACTTTTAATAGCAGATATATACCATTATTTTTACTCAAAATCGAGACCTACTTTTAGAACTTAAAAATAAGTTACACTTTTTCAAACACATTAATTAATCCTTATTTAACAAACCAACCAGAGTCAAGACAAACTAGCTTCAATATAAATAAAATACCATGGAGGCAAAGGTATTGAACACCACAGTAGTTCTTTTTTTGATTTAGGCAAAATTATTTTCTTTTATTAAAGCAAAGGTCAGGATGACATCAGCAGTAGTTTCTCCATGTAACAGAAAGGTTTCAAAGCCATTAATCCAGAAATTAATCTGGATTTATTCAGCTTCCAATTTCTTTGCAATGCTAGCTCTAGCAATATTTTCCAATATTTTCTTTTTTTTATGCTGAATTTTAAGTAGAATTTCTTAATCTTTTCCCCCACTTAAAAACTTTCTGAATGTATTAAAAAAAGTCTCACAGTACCCTAAAAATCGTTTAAAAAATCCCCAAAAGAAACCAACAAGCCACATGTATGATTATGAAGCATCATCTGTGAACGCAGACTAACAATATCTCAAAGACTTCGTAAAAGTTCCTTTCCCCTTACACTGTGTTTCATCACTTCCTGTTTATTTATATTTATTTTTCTGGTCCGTACTTCATTCTAGAGACAATCAAGACTCCTCTGTTGCGGTAACAAGAATACATTTAAATACTTGGTAAGAAAGTTCAGAATAGCTCAACTGGATAATTATAAACCAAAAGAAAATACTGGTTCTGCCTTGAAACACACAATAACAGAAATCCAGTTTTACTACCAGGAGTAATATGCTTTCTAATAAAAGTAAAGGTCAACATAGAAAAATGTGTTCATGTGAAGAACATAAATTCTGATTTGTAAAGACAGATGAAAAAATTTTTGTAAGAGTCTCAGCAACTTTTGCTCCAGTTGTCTGCTACTACTTACCTACTTTCATAACAATCTTTTCTCTTTTAATATTATGACGCAACACACCTGATGCAACAACATACAGTGCTCCTACTTCTTATGAAAGTGAGGCTTTTTTGCTTATTTTTTTCTCTCTGTACAAATATTGCATTTCAAATACCTTCTTGTTTCAGACATAACAGTTATACCATGGAGAAACAGAAACTAAAGATTAAAGCAAATATTTATATACTTTAAAATATCGGCTTCCACGTAATAGAGCAGTTCTTGCATGAATGGCATTTTAATAAGGCATTACACTATCTCAGTTGTTGAAGATTAAATATTTTAAATCACATTCTGTTTTCCCCCAGGTATATAGCTACAATATCATACTTCTACAGCATTTTTAAAGAACATGAATATTGACACTGGCTTTGCAAACACATTTTAAATATCTCATTTGACCATAAGATCGAGAGACTACACAAAACTAAGGCTATTTGTGCTAGAGAATCAAGCACTCAAAAATAAGAGACATGAAGTAGTTTTCCCAGGTAACACTGTAACTCTTTCACTTTGTACCCATCCTGCCTGCTGAATAAGGCAACAGTTACAAAGGACATGGATGAGCACCAACACAGGAAAAAAAAAATCCATGAGAAATGGAGCACAGAGTCAGTACAAGAAACTAACAGAGAAAAGAAGCTAGATTTAGATTGTCAAGTCAACCCTAAAAGTCAGGTTTTCCTAACTTGAAAATTCTGGACTTGCAATCAAAATAAAATACTTCTGGCATTTTTTAGGGGGTATAGCGGGAGAATCTATCTACTAGGCAAACTTGAATGATTACACATCACCAGTAGGAGTAGTACACTGCTGGAACAAATTCGCCACTTTCTCCAGCCAAACTAGCTAGTGGGAGGCCCCTTTTCTGACTACCACTTCCAAGAGGTGCAGGTACTGTCTGTCCCTCCCATACAGAGGGACAGTTTGAGAGTGTCCTTTCCCACTCTCCTCCCCCATATAACACAGCTGCTCTGGCCTGTGGCAAACACTACTTTCAGCCTAAGCTCATTTCTGCCTTTAAACAATCGGGGGGGGGGGGAAAAGAACATAAATGCTGATGAGTACAAGCAGTACGACGTAAGCAACATCCTTCAACAATTTCATATTTTAATAAAAATTGAAAGGAATTTCCTAGTAAAGAAACAACACATTTCTGCAACCAGGTCTAATGTACATCCTACATGCCAAAGAGTTCCCAGGTGGTCCCACTTATTATTACAAGTGCTAAGCAAGTTACAAGTCAGCAGTGGCAGCACTGAAAACTGAAGCCACCTTAAGGCTCTAACATGACCTACTGCACGTTTGGAAGTAGATACTTAGGTATAGACTTTCTAAAATGCCAAAGCAACAGGATAGAATAGGCCCAGCATTAAAAATAAATAAACTAAAAAAAAAAAAAAAAACACAACAACAAAAAAAAACAAAAACACAAAAAAAACCTCAAAAACAACAACAACAACAAAAAAAAACAAAAACAAAAAAAAAAAAAAAAAAAAAAAAAAAAAAAAAAAAAAAAAAAA
>JAWWMO010000043.1:17474427-17520540 GCA_035047845.1 Dendrocincla fuliginosa
AACCCGCCGGGCCTTCGCGGCCGGGCCCCCTAGCGAGGCCGCGGGAGCCGGGCCCGCGGAGGGGGCGGTGACCATGTGGCGCTGCCACCCCGGCCCAAGATGGCCCGGCGGGCCCGGGCGCAGAGCCCGCCGCCCGCGGGGCGCGGACCGGGCACTGCGGGACACACGGGCCGGAAAGTCCCGGAAATCCCAAAGAGCGTCCCCCGCTTGGGAACACGGGACACGAGGGGGGCAGGCGCCCGCCAGTGGCTTCGGCCGCCCCATAAACACCACGTCTCTGTGTGTGGGGAAGGTCCAGCCCCGGCCCTCTGGGGCAGAGTCACAGAGGAAGGGTGTCTGGGAAGAGTGCAGAATTCAGCTTTCATGTACTGCTGCTCTCGTTTTCTCTTTGGGGCGTGGTAATTTTGCTTAAAAGTGTCTTCTGTAACTTCTCTAATTCAGAGACAGCTGCTGATGTTAGACTGGCTGTGTTAGAATGCTTACTGAATTCTAGAGGGTATCCATACACTTAAAAGTTGTTTGCTGCACGTACAGCCTGCTAAAAGTGTAAAAACGTTTGTTATTGCAATGAAAGATAAAAGGCTTCTTTTGCATTAATAGTCAATTCCGCTTATCATTGCTAAGTTTACTAGGATTGTAGAGACCCTTCTCCCATGTGCTTATGTGTTAGAAGCAGTCATGTCTTGTTTCTGTGGGGTATCTTTGAGGTATTTCAATAATTTAGTCTGAGCTGTCATGCTACACCTGTAATGCCAAGCAGAGAAAGCCTTTGAAGCCCTCATAACGTGAATATACTTCTCAGACTTTAGCTGTTGTCTTCATGGCCCACTCCACATGTGCATGTGTTCTGCTTTTCAAGAGTGTGAGCACAGCTCTTTTTTTCTGAAGGTTATCTTCAGTAATGCAGCATTGCACTTAAAGCACAGACGTGCACCCTTGGGAGGATGTTCACTGAGTACATACTGGGGGGAGTGAAGTCTGAAAGACTTTATCAACTATCCCCAAGATACCACACTGCTACTAGGAAGCCTGTGTTTGTACAAATACTAGGCAGTGGCATTCTAATTATTATTTGCTGTGGAGATTGGTCTTGTAGAGGGGAAAAAAAATCTTGTATCTCTTATCTCTTCATTGTATATTAAAGGCATCATTATTTTGTGGACTATTAGTAATTTGAGTGCTGTTTTGTAGGTATAAGACCAACAGGCAAGGTGCTGACAGTTTTCATACAGTTGGATGTCTTATCTACTTTGGTACTTCGCTGGTACCTTCCAACTTTCACAGATGTTGAGGAATGTATTCCATAGAAGTTCTCCAGAGCAGTCAAATGTAAGAATTGATTGAGAATAAGTAGAATGAAAGTAAAATGAAATAACTAAAGTAAGCATCTTAGAGAAAATTTTTCTATACTTATGTACTTTTGAATAACAATGACTCTTTCACTTCTGGTGGTGCACCTCCGTCCCATCCTCGTGACTGCTCTGCCTTCTTGGAAGCTCCTGATAAGCCTTGTCCGAACCAGCTGAGTGGTGAAACATCCCTTGACTTGTACTAGTTGGGCTGTGAGGCACTCCCTGTTCCTACCAGGAGCTCTGGCATGGTAAAGGTGGGAAACAAAGGATAAGCAATTATCCTTTGTAGGCTTGGTAAACCATTTACCTGAATGGTAGCCCAAGTGGAACGGTACCATTGTTACTGCACTTTGGAGAAAAAAACCCAGTAGTTACTGACTTGGTTTATGGCCAGGATGGAAACTTAATGATGACCAAAGTCAATCATCTTGTGGCCCCATAAACAGTCATCCTGAGTGAGGCCCTTTGAGCTCCTTTGGACCGCAGCAGGCTGTGCCAGCATCTCCCTCTGAGATGGACACCTCTCAGAGCTTGTAAACCCTCAAGTCTGATGTTTGAAGGACTGTCACAACTTCCCCCCATCTTCTTGTTCCTCAAGATGCACCCCTTGCCTATGGTGAAATGCAAGGTGATTTGAAGTATTTCACTGAACATGAGAGGACTTTGATAGGTACCTTTACACGCATAGAAATAAGTGTACGCATCATTTCACCTGTCTCTGTGTGAATTGATTATTGTATGAATGTTACTATTTCAAATATGTAGTTGTCATTGTTACAATTTTAGCAAAACCCATCAAATCACTTCGTAAATGTTGAAGAACTCATTGAGTAAGTGCTGCTAAACACTTTTACGTGCTTATCTTTGCATCCATATCCTTTCCACTCTTACTGCCTTTTGCATTCCCAGCTTTTGTGTAAACCATTTCAAATTACTTATTTGATCTTCCCTTGTATGCTTTAGTCTGTGTAGTAAGTAGTAGAGTGAACCTTGCCATTGAACTCTGTAAAGTTGCATTTTCACATATTAAACCCTGCTTTTGCCAGTGCTTCTTTAAGCAGCCAAACCACTCACTCTCGACATCCCTGTGAGCAAAATTGTGACATCCTCACTGATAATGTGAAAGGCAAAGTATAGAATAGCAAAAGGCTAGACAGGTCAAGAGCTTAGGGTAATGTTTGCTATCTTTGTTACTTTGTCTTCAACAGCCTCTCTCTCTGATGTTTCCGCCTATTATGGCTCATTTTAAAATAAGACAGTAAATGCCCTGAGCAAGAATTGTGTTTGCAGGACAGCCACTGTCACAGGTGGTTAGTGCAGAGGGAGTCCACTTTAGTAAACATATCGCTAAGACTTGTAACAGGACGTTTGAAAATACAGAAGGGCAACTGAATTTTACACTTCTATTTAAAATTGTCCATCCACTGAAGTGGAATAATGCTCGTATGAAGTATTTTTAAAAATAGGAGGAAGTGGCCTTTGAGCCTGTTGGGTATTTTAGTTTTCTTCTACCTTTTTCTTGGAATTTGTTCTCTTCTAGTTTTTAGAACCCTAAATGCATTAACTTCTTAGAATTTCTTTTTGCCGTGAGAAAGTTTGAGTTAAAGAATGCACATGTTTTAACTCCCAGAAACTTCATGCATGTTACCACCACTCACGGTGAAGATTCCGTATCCCTATAGAGGGGATTCTGTAATTTTTTTTTATGTTTTTTTTTTTTTTTTGCTTACTTTTAATTTTTAGGAGTTCTCATCTTCAAAGTGAGCATATTGTGTTCTGGGGTTACCACTGTAAATGTACAGTTAAAATAACAAGCTTTATGCAAATAGCATGATGATATATGTATATTGGCATAAGCTTATATAGAAAACAGTATTATAGATAGTTTAATGGGGGATTTTGCAAAATATAGAACAGTGTTTAACTCATCTTCATGACTGACATCTTTTCCCTAAGTAGGAACCATCTAGGTATTTCAGTAGTGTCAACATAAATTAATGTAATTTGCATAATGTTACCTGTTGTAGTGTACTCTTTCAAAACAGACCAGAGAGAAAGTGCTCTCATGTAGCAGATATGTATTTTTTCTGCACTTTTTTGGCTGTTCATTTTGCATTTTCTACTGGTGTCATCAGTATTGGTCAATTCGCAACTATAGAATTGTTCAATTTTAATCAATTAGTGAAAAAATTGAAAAGTTTCTGTGGCCTAAAGGTAGCTTTCAAATGAAATATAGAATTTAAAGCTCACACATCAAGAAGCAAGAGCAAATAAAGCTTTTATTATGGGGTGGGGTTTTTTTTATTATTTGTTTTGGGGTTTTTTTTCCACTGAAGTGAAATAATTTCTTTCCTAAATTAGCGTGATATATAGTTTAGCCATGGTAGTATTGTTTTGGGTTTGTTTGGGGTTTTTTGTGAAGAGAGAGAGAGAGCACAAATGGACTGTTACAGCAACAACAGAGAAACAGCTTGATTTTTAAGGCCTTTATTTTCATTCAACAGTGATAATTCAGAGTAAGTGGTGAATATTTTAAATTGGAATGTAAAGTATCAGTCTTTCCTATAATCTCCTTAAGACTGGTTTTCAGTGGATGTTAACATGAGAAATATTATTATATTACTGTAACCTTTATGTAAACTCACAACCTGTGTGCTCTCTTTAGCAATTACTGCACAGTTGTGTCCCTTACATCTTTCACCTCTTTCCCTTCCTCCTTTACTGTTTAAGGACGTGTAGGGTTGGACAGTCCCTCTCTGAAGGTTTAGAGGGTTACTATGTTGTTACAGCTGTCTGAAAGCTTGCTTGATTTTATTTTTTTAGTCGTGTTTGCATTCATTGGTGTTACACAGATATGTTTTTCCTTTGATGTGTTAAAGTAATTTTTGCAGTGTGTTCAGATTTTCTGTACATTTAACACAAAAGCCAGTTCGGGGTTTCAGTAGTCAACATCTTGAAAGTTAGGACTCAAAATAGGCGTGGTTTAACAGCTGGATGTATTTTTGCAATACTTTTTCGCTGTTCTTTACAAAATGTATGGGAAAAGGGAATTAGAATTAATTATATATTTATCTCATATGACAATGATCGAAGAATTTGTGCCAGATTTGCCCCAAATAGGTTCATTCAAGTAGTTTATCGATAGTTACGCTCCTTACCTGTTGCTGTAATTCTGTATGCTATATTCTCAATCAGCATTTGCCTCTAAAGAAAATAAGCTGAGATCCAGCTAAAATTACTTTTTCTTTGTTATTCTTCTCACTAAAATAAACAATCAAGAAACACAAACATTAATTTGAATTTAATGAAATATTTGTCCTAGCTTGAAGCTATAGACATCTTTAACAAATCAAAGAATGGGAAAATGGGAATGAAAGAGTTGAGGGGTTTTGGTGTTGTTTTTTAAAGACATCAGGGAGCATAAAGATGCATATTTCTTCTTTATCTTGCCTGTAGTCTGATGGCTCTGGCACTTGCAAGGAATGTGGGAGAGCCAGGTTCACTTCCCTGTTTTGCCTGAGGAGCTTAATCCACATCTGGGGAGAGTTCCTGAACCGCTCCACTGAGCACCCTGCGTCGGGTGGGTCTCTGTCTGCTCGGCTGACTGACACCTTCTCTGTATACATTATTTAAATGTTGCTGTAATAGGGATAGCTGAAGTGTCTCAACAGTCAAATTAACCAGCAGCACAGCTCTGGAGATGTTTCATTTGCTTAAGAGGCACTGCGGGAATATTTTTAAGTAAAAACATCAGTAAAAGAAGTTACTTTATAATTCATTCCATAACATACAGTAAGCCGTCCGTCAGGATTGTCTGCCCTCTGAGAGGTGTTCTCCTTCCTAAGGAAAAAAAAAACCCATAAGTTTGTAGATAGATGTAGATATATATATATATGTATATGTAATTAAACATCTCACAGTCTGATTAAGAGCAGTAATCACTAACTGATGGGAAGAATGCTTTGCAGATAGTACTCGTATTGACGCCTGACCCATATGAAGTTTAGAAAAGAGGACAAAGTAGCATCCTGACCACGAAGTGTTTCAGAGTTCAGCTTTTTCTGCATTTGGATTTGGAGTCCAAGTTACTTTCTGGATTTTCTAAGGTGGCAAAAAGATGTCTTAGATGGCTTGGTTGTTTTTTTGTTGTTTTTTTTTTTCAGTGTACCTGGTCAGTGTAACAGCTGGGGCCTCTGCATAACGGCACTCGTGTATGTATAATGTCAGTGGGACTGAAGTTGCAGAACTCTGAAAATATGTCCTGTGATAGACTTTCAGTCTGTTTTGTTGATAAGTCAAAATATGTGACCTAATATGTGCCACTTGGAATTGCTCCTTTCTCATACATGAGGAATGATAGTCTTGTTTTGATCCTGTGCTGTTGCATGTTGATTAATATACACAGTAGGTGCAGTGTGTAAGCAATACGTTTAGCTCATGAAGAGGAGGTGTAATAATCTGACAGGTGAATCCTGTAGTTCATTGAAAGGTGTTGGCAAGGTCTTTTGAAATCTTGCGTGTAGTGTACACTCTGTTTCGTCTAACATAAGTGTTAAAAAGATGGATCAGTGCCAAGAAGTATAAAAATTTGACTTTCAATTTTTTTTAGTAATCATGTGGGATTCTTTTTTTGTTTGTTTTGGAGCTCTGGAGGTGAAAATGTCTAATTTTTCAATCATAAGGGCTAGGGATTTGAAAAAAGACAAGAGCTAGTCATATAAGTGCAACTCCTGAAGCTCTCACCTAAAGAGAAACTGGGAACATCCCACAGCTAATATGTTATAAAAAGTAATAAAAGTAATTACTTTCTTCTTTTCCATAGATACAATCATCTCATCATTAAGTTTGAGTAGCAAGTTTACAACCTCAGATGAAGCGGCCTGCATGCAGTGGAACAGATGTGTAAGTTTGTTTGTTTTTCTCAATAAACTAGTGGACAGCTTATTTATTTTGGGTCTTGTATCATTGTTTTTATTTATTTAGAGTAAGACAATGGATAAAGGTAATGAATAATTGTATGCCCATGCATTGACTTGTGTGGAGCTTAATAATTTTGCAGGAGGTTTGTGTGAGTGTCTGAGCCTTAAAAATTAAGTTTGGAAGCCTGAATGTCTTTACAATGTTACAGAAATAGTGACTATTTTATGATTTATGGGGCATCTTTTACTCTGGTATTAGCTGGCATATATACACCTTACCCTGAAGTGTACTGCTTAAAAAGGGAAGGTTACTTACGTGCTACATTCATCCTATGCATCTTAGTCAGATTTTCCTATCTTCATTTATAAAATTAGTTTTAATAATTTCATCTAGTGTTTCTGTCTGAAAATATTAAAACTTTATGTATTCATTTTGAGCTGTTGAGTACAGATTTTTTGGAAGCCTGAGATTCCCATATAAGAAAAAATGTTCATGTGCAGATCAGTATTTATGTGTAGAACAACAATAAATTTTGTCCTTGTAGAGTGTTTCAGAGCTTTCTATTTATTTCTTGAGTCCCATCCCTTCCCTTCCCTGAATAAAGGAGTTCAACTTTAAAGCTGCCTATATTGTTAGTTAATACGCATGTTAGCAACTCATGGACAAACTGTTTAAGACAAGGAAAATGTTGAGCTAGGAAGTTTTGGTGCAGTCATAGAATCAGAATGGTTTGGGTTGGAAGGGACCTCTAAAGTTACCTAATCCAACCTCTTGCAACGATTAGGAACATTTTCAACTAGACCACATTGCTCAGATCCCCATCCAACCTGGCCTTGAATGTTTCTGGAGATGGGGCATCTACCACCTCTCTGGAAAATGTGTTCCAGCATTTAACCATCCTCATTGTAAATAATTTATTCCATGTGTCTAGTCTGAACCTACCGTCTTCTAGTTCAAAGCATTACTGCTTGTCCAGTCACTACAGGCCCTGCTAAAAAGTTTGTTCCCATCTTTCTTACAAACACCCTTTACTGAAAGCCTGGTCTAACGTCTTCATAGAGCCTTCTCTTCCCAAGGCTGAAGCCCAGCTTTTGCAGCCTTGTTCCGTAAGACTCTGGCCTCTGTAGGAAGAGAAAATTAAAAACATGATTCAGATTCATTTCTTGAAAGAAGGTTTTCCTTGGTGACACCTACAGAATGTCTGTGGGGTTTTGTTACATACTAAGGCTTCCTGTGGATTGTTTTTCATTAGAGTCTAAGCAAAAATAAACTGCTCATGCTTTCCAAGTCCATAGAAGAGCGTAGGAGCAGGAAAGAGTCGTTATTTGCAGCAGCCTTTCAAGTAAAGCTTTAGACCACTGTAAAGAAATCTCATAAAAGGGACAGCTTTTGACAGAATATCTAAAAGTTCACTCTCTATGTAGTTAATGCTGAATTCTAACATACCTTGATGTCACTATTTCATTACATTATGTCAAGCACCGTAGTTTTTTATACCTCTTCATAAAGTGCCTTTCTGTTGTGACTCTCAAGGTCAAAAGCCTTCAATGAAAGTATCCACTTTAGTACTACCTGTCTAATGAAAATGAGTATCTGGTCTTAGTATCTTCAAGAACTATTCCTTGAATTAAAGTCCCATATGAAATAATTGTTCAGTGCAAGTTCAGTTGTTCTGATAGATAATGAAATCTGTAAGTGGCTAGTCTTAAAAAAAATGAAATGCCAACATGGGTTCCAACAGGAAACTATATGCTTGATCACCTGTATTTTGTCATATGCATGTGCTTCATTGAAATTCAGGTTGTAAGCACTCTGAAATACAGCTAAGATAACTTTTGTCAGTCTAAAAAATGTGTTTAAAGAATGTATTTTGAGTTCCGTGCAACAATGTTTTTTGCTTTAACTATTTTGTTAGCTATTTTTAGAACACCATCATTTTTACATGTTGATTTTGGGAAATATGAGGAATATATTAAATCCATGGTCTTGTAAGTGATCTCATACTACTTCCTGCTGAGATATTTTTCCGTTGTGGCATGGTAGTTCAAGACTGAGTTTGCTTTTCTTCTGGGTTTCAGCGTATCAATATGCAATATTTGATGCGTTCCCCAGTGCAGATTGTGCCATGCAGTACATTCTGAACAAGATATTGCATATCAGCTCTTGGTGTTGAGTAGTGTGTCCTAGAGAGCCAGCATTTTGCAAATGTTCTTTCTGTCCATGAAGCTTTCTTCATTTGTGATTAAGGCGGCACTCTCTTGAGAATGGGTACCCGAGAATGGGTACTGCGACAGAGCTGGAGTCTCCTGAGAACAAAGATGGGAGTATTCTGTTGCCCAGATGTTACCTTTACCTTCTTTGTTAAAATTTTAAATTTTGGTATGTCAGAAATGTTATAGGCCTAGATTCTTTAGCATCCACTTTGGGAGTTAAAGTCTTCCAGTGCATACGCTATACAGTAACTTTGACGTGCAGTTTAGATAGTTAAAGAAAATCTATTTCCTGATTAAATGGATCTCCTAGTAGTGCTAGATGTGCCATGAGGAGGTGGGAGAGGAAAAAGTTGTGTGAAAAATGCTGCCTGTTTATATCTCACACCCAGCTACTGGCTCGTAGCTCTTGAGAACTTTTCTAAGTTTAAGATTGCAAATCCCAGTGCTAAAATGTGGCATATCTTAAGGCAATCATATAATATTTTCTGGTTTTTTAATGTTTCCCCTTCTTTCTTCTGCATTAAAGGTGGGAACATGTTATGCATGATATGGGGGCATATCTACAGATTGGGGGAAAAAGCCAACCAAGAAGGCAACAGTGTAAAAATCATTACATGAGAGGTTGTCACTTGCTGTGACTTGCATTAGTAGCTGCTGAAATAGTAAGAAGAGAGGGTCAGCTTTCAGGGAGCCAAGCCGTGTGCAGACCATGCTGTCAGCAACATCTTTGTTTTTGATACTGAGACACAGAAGGAATTGAGGGTCTGTTCTTTTCCTTTCCTAGTGATTTTGAGTTGTATTCTGTGGCTTCACTGCTTTGTGGGGAGACCATAATTCGTTTATGACAGGAAATACCATGATGCTCATAAAGAACAGGAAGATTGTTATCCCTCTAATTTCTCTAAATGTTTTTATTTACTTCCCTTTTCTAGATATCACAAAATAGTAGATTTATTAAATTAATTATTTATAATAATGGAAATCAAGCAAATGGGAACAGCTTTTTCTTTCCTTTTCTTCACCTGTTCTTGTATTAAAAGTGTTGTGGATCCTGCATTGAATAGGACACCCATGTAATCTTACTCTGTAAAACTTATTTAAAAAACAGGTTTCAGTACATGAATCAAAGCTCATGAACTGCACTGGTTAGAATAGGTACTACAAAAAACCTTATTCTTAATTAATATTCTTGTATTTTTCATCAATTTCTTGAGCAAAACCTTATTTGCTCAAATAAAAATCTGTTTGTGGCAGTAGGATGGTTCTTCTATAAGCCATTTCTTTTGGGAGAAGAAGCTATTAGAAGAGGGAGCTATTTGTTTGCCAGGGGCAGGAGAGTCTCTTTGCACTTGCTGCTATTTCTCAATGTGGTGCTAGTGGAAACAATGTCAGCTTCCCTTAGCTTGGTGTCCTGTCAACTGGGTCTTGGTGAAGTCTCACCTTGCCTTGAAGAAGACAAAGAAAATATATCCCTAAAAGAGGTTAAGAGAGAAAATATCCCTTGTCATGGAGGCCAGGGACAGGCTGGTTGAAAAGTGAATAGGGAAATATGTACACTCATTTCTCTCCCCTGTTCTGTGAATTGGAATGTTTGTTTTGAAAGGGACAGAGTTGCGGTCATTGGTTTTTAAACTGGAATATCGGGTGAAAATGTCAGATGCTACTGACGAATGTACAATTTACTTAGCAAATACAGAATGACAAAAAATACTTACAAAAGGCATAAAAAGTTCACCCCTATTGTGGGCGTGCCTCCATGTGATATGGAAGCTTGATTTTAAAGTTACCTATTTCTTTTTGTTGCAATTCTTGTACTCATTGGCAAGGTGGTGAAACTGTTTCTGAACTATAAAAATTATTTGGGATAGTAATGTGAATATTACTTTCTGTTTAGTATATCTAGAAAAGAGATATTTTCCTTGCTTTAAGAAAAATATAGACGTATTTCTTCAATCTATTACATGAGGAAGAAAGAAGGTATCCTCAATTGTAAATGATTCTCCAAAGAAATCTGTTTCTTCCCTGTACCAGGTGTCTTCTGACTTTAAATAAAGTTTTGTGACAAAAGAATGATTAAGCTTACCTGTAAAAAAATCCCTATGAAGCATTTAAACTACTGTTCATACTCTTGAAAATACTTTTTGTCTTTTCAGGGTCTAAGTACTGCATTTTCTTTCTAAGCTGCCTTTAAGTGCACAAGCATTCCAAAGGTACAAACTTTCAATACAAGCACAGTACTATGTCATGTTACGCATTTTCGACTATGATATATGTAAATCATGGAAAACCTTTCCATAGCACAGCTGAAACTCTCTGAGGACGTGTAAACTGGCATCAACATGAACACAGAATTGGGTTGATGGGTAGGTATGAGGAGGTTTTTAAAACAGACCTCTCAGACTTGATCTGGTGTGAAAATAGATACTACGATATGATAGTCTTAGCAGTTCAACAGATACAGTTTAATTTTTCTACGTTAAAAAAAAATAAAAAAATTGTAGTTCAAACAAGTTAATGTTATATTCTGTAAAGGACTCAATTCACATTCTGTGAGGCTTTTTCCCATTTATATGGATGTTTTCAGCAAGAGTTCCAAGAAGACATGCTGTACACAAGACATGGTGTGCCTCTCTGAACTGCTTTTTCATTCATCATTCTGCCTATTCTGCTTTGTTACCCTCAGTTTTCTTCTTTACAGGTGTCTCATTTCTTACTGTTTGAAATCATCCTTAAATTTGCCTGAGGTTTCATACTTACCAAATTTAAAGATAGAAAGTTAAAGAAAATAAACCACACAAAAATGTTTTTTATATGTTATATGTTTTTTAGTATGGTGCAAGTTAGGAAGGTACACTAGTCAGGAGAAAAATCTCCTGTCCTAATCCTCTCCCATTTATTTTGTCAGCTGTAGGCTGCCCGGGAGGAAGAAGAATATTCTAATGGGCTGTGCAGAGAATTGATCACCTGGGGGAAAGAATTGTTAGATGAGCTTTGCTTTGCAATTTCTGATGCTCTTCTGAAAGCAGGTTGCTGTTCTCTAGAAATATTTTTTGTTTTTTTACTTTCATTCTGTTACTGTGGCTTTGAATGTGTGTTCTTTTCTATGATAATACTGTTGCATCTTTCCTACTCTGTTCTTGTTTTTATCTTCTTCATTTTACTCTTGCATTGTGTGACTGCAGCCTTCGTTCATCTTCCCTCAGCCCCAAATTGTACAGCATGATATACTAAAAGCGACTTTGATGTCCTGCACTAAAAATGCTTTAAGCCAAGCCATACACGCTTCAGCTGTGTAAAAAAAAAATTCTCTAAGAAAACCACCCTATTTCTTGTAACATTAAGAATTATTAGCATATGCTATTTATCAAAATTTGTAAATTTTGAAAATGTCAAAATTAGAGCATAATTTGCTGTATCTTTCATTTGGAGCAACTCTGAATGGATCTGTAAGACTTGGGAAAATCCTGTTAAGTTGTAATAGAATTACTACTTAAAACATTGGTGTTTTAATAAATGACAGACAGATCTGATATGTGGTAGGTGTGAACAATAGCTTAGAAACAGATCTTGCAAGTTTTGCATACCACATAATGAAAAAGAATACTTCAACATTTAAGAGACATCTTGGATCCTAGACAAATGTTGACATAATTTACATATTGTGATAGATCTGTTTTATTATGGCTAATCTCTGAGTAGAGGAAATTATTAGCAGGTGTACAACCTGCTTTTGTTTTTTCCTCCTTCATTATAGTGTGCTGCTATGGGAAGTTATCAGAGGACATGTGAAGGAATAGAGCCCCATTTAAGATCTGACGGTATTTTTAGTGCACTAAGGAAAAAAAATAGCAACAATTAAAAGCTTATCAGGTGGTTGTAGGTGTGAATAGTGCAACCATTTCTGGTAATACGTGATATTATGTATGGTGGTAATACAACACAGTGATATTTCTTTATTTTTTTACATAAAACTTGGGAGTGACATTGTTTTGGCCAAGGTGATTGTTTTAGCTTTGCATCTTTATTTTACTTTAAAGATAAATGCTGTTTGAAATCACGTGGAATGAAGATCTATGTGCTGTGGGCTTTAGCATGATTAACAGTGCTGCTTAAACCTAGGTGGTGGAGAATGATTCTTCAAAAAGATAGATGCTTAATAAAATGGCAAATAAATTATGAAGACTGATTTCTCCAGAAATAGGCTTGAGCTTTGACTCTCTATCCAATACCAGTTACCTGCTTTATTCTTAAACATGCTGCGCAGTCAGCTTGTATCATTGGGATCTGATTAAATATTTGATTAAATAAACTGATGCATGTTTAGCAGATCCAGTTGGGCACTAAACAGGGATGTCAGAATTAAACATCAGCGAGATGTAAGTAATATGCATGCTAACATAAACATCCTTATTTATATCACAATTTAAAACTAATTAATATTAAATATATAATATTTTAAAAGCATTATCTCAATTCTTTTAAAGAAGATTTATGATATAGCAGTGTAAGAACTGAATTAAGAACTAGATCCCCTTTTTAAAAAATTATTACTTTAAAAAAATTACATCTTAATTTCCATTTTGTTCCAAGGTGGTTTTTAAATTATACTAATGTGGAAATCATACTGTTTCTCTTCAGTTTTGTCACTGTCATAAATTATTTTTGACCTTTTACACAACAGAGTAAGATCCAGTGTTGTTTTGTGGAGAGGAGCTGGCATGCACATTTTCTTCCATATGTGGTGCAAATGATTTAGGATTTGAGATGAAAATATTGGTGAAAAAGTGGAGCTTTTAGTTCTTGAATCCTTACTGAGGTTCCAGGGAATATCTGAAGATGATTATTGACTTTTTGATGTTTATAGCAGCAAGAGAAGAAAACAGATGTACAAAATAAGACATTTTTGAAGGGTAATAGTTTAAGTTTGAGTTTGTACAATGTTGGGTATTTTTACTGTGCTGGTTAGATTGTAACTCAGTGCTGTCCCTTCAACAATAGACTATGACTAAAACTTTCACATCTAAGCTGTTCCCGTCCTGCATTATTATTAATTTAGAGGTAGTGTGGAAAATACAGAACATAAAGAAAAGTCCACTAAACCAAAATAGTATAGCCCTAGTGGATCTGCTTTACTGCTTAAAATAGTCTGAGTTCACAATAAAATTATTTGATGTTTTGGGGGACAGGAGGCAAAAAAAGAAAGAGGGGAATATTTACATTTAGTGGGTGTCTTTTTAACTTTTCAGTCTCCACTCCAGCTGCATTTGTAATTAGGGTTGAGTACCTGGAGTCTAATGATGATTGTTGTGATTATAATACTTGGCTCTTTATACCTTAGTTTTTCTCTGCCTGCAGTGAGTGATTTAGGCCACAGCTTACACAAAGTCCTGAGTTTTTCAGCAGCATGAAGAGGCATGATCTTTGTACTTGAATAAATTGGAGGTCTCTCTGTCATGTCCTGACAAGTAGCAGCAGCACATCTGGGAGCTCACGAAGACTATTCATGTCAACAAGGAACAATGTACAGTGTTGATGGTGCTGTTTTCACACTTTTTTCTTTTGTGTCCAGATAGTGTTTGGGTCGTTGACATGAAAGAGTGTTTTGTTTGGAGAGAAAACCCTTGTAAAAACACAACAGTTATTGGTTATTTTAAGATTTACCTTTCAAGTGACTGGAAAAGTAATGGAATAGTAAAGGTGTTATCTTTTTCTCTTCTCTCCAAGCACTTCTCTACGAATCATACCTCCCATGAAGTCCAGAACAATTTGTTTCTTCTATTAAGCGTGACTTTCTGTGCTTTATTCATGGTTACACTATTGCGTCCCCTAGTTCATGCCTGTACGCCTGTGCAGATTCCTCTGAGCTTCAATGAGACTTGAGAGTAGGACCCACCTTGCTTCAAAGTGTGATTAACATGCCAATTTTGCAGTCTCTTCTACATTTAAACTGCTTAGTATCTTGCGAACGTCTGTAGTCCTTTTTGGTTGAGTACTAATTGATATTTTGTTGTAGGAAATGTCTATTAAAATAATGTCGCTATTCTTAGTTTTCTTTCTTCAAGGGATTTATAACTTAGAGAAGCATTTATAAAAACACGTTCTGCTTATATGTTAAGGATTTTGGATGTGTGTTTTCTGGATATTGGAGGGGTTTTAGAGGTGTTTTTGTGAGTTTACTTTGTTTTAGCAAATATTCTCTAATTAGCATAGTACCTGCTATTGCAGTTGAAGCAAATAATAATTTCTTAAAGTATCTACTCCTTATTGCTTGTTTTTAGGGTTTTTCTTTTTATTTGGTGTTCTTAAGGATACCTGTACATTTCCAGAAAGAAAGAAGATTAGCACTGTTTATTCTAAAACTGGTAGCTGTTTGTGCAAAGTATTTTTAATGATCTTTTATGTGAATCTTGTGCCCAAAATCTGTCACTATTTTTGATTTTTTTTCTTTTTTTCAAACTAGTAAATGGTTTTGCTTTCACAGTCTCCACATTTTACATCTTTTTCAAAAAACTGTTCTTGCACGTTGCAGGTGTATGCCTTTGTATTTAAACTGCATGTACTTCTATAATAACGTAATGTTTTTTGTTTTAAACTTTCTTTAGGCTTTTTTTAGATTTGAACCAAGATTCTGTGATGTAATTGAGTTCATGATTATCACCCGGCTACTCAACCTAAAATCTAAAATTGTTTAAAGCTTGTTCTGCTTTACAGGCCATGTTCTGCTTTACAAAACAAATAATCTGCTCATGGTTCAGTGTTCTTGCATACTTTTCATACTTCTCTGTGTGTTATTGTATGTTTCTGCAATTCCAAGACACCAGTGTTTCTCTTTTTACCTCTTTCCTTTAGCAGTGATTTCTTCTGTTCGTGGCAGTCTGCTGTGGCAGTGGCATTCTCCTGGTATGTCAACAGCCATACACTTTCAGTAATCCCATTTTGAATGGAAAATCCTATAAAATATTTCTGCAGGCTTCTTACCACAGTGAACTGCTGACTGCAGCTAATAGTCCAGAGTAGGGCATTTGAGTAGATAATTGTTCTCTAGTTCCATTTATTTTCTTTGAAGATTTTTTTTTGTTGCAAAGTGATTCTGTATCTCATTGTGGAGATTTCAAAGGCATAAATTTCTCTGATTTTGAGCTAACTGCCTGTAGCCTTTTGTACCTTTGAAAACATTTTTCATCTCCTTGAATATCCTATTTGTTTACCAGTAGTCCTTAATTTCAAGTCCAAATCCTTAATTTGGTCCAAGGGTAAACAAGCTATGTAAAGGTGGTCATAACCAAATTCATACTTTGTTCCAGGTTGCTATAAAATTTTAAAATACTCCATCCTTTTTTGTTTCTTAATAAGGCAGATTCAGTTGTACATATAGTTGGCATGGGAGGAAGAGATGAAAAACAGATTTATCTTTCTAACCCTGAGCATTCTGGGGCTGTATTCTAAAGAAAATTTGGGTTGTACCCACAAGGGTGTCTGAAGAGAAGGAGCTTGACTTAATTTTACAGTGTGATGTAGTGTCATCGTAACACAGGATCACAGAATGGTGTGGGGTGGAAGGGACCTCTGGAGGTCATCTAGTCTTACCCCGGCTGCTAAAGCAGGGTAACCTATAGCAACCTATAGCAGGTTGCATAGGGTGGGTTTTGAACATTTCCAGAGAAGACTACACAACCTCTCTGGGCAGGCGTTTCCAGTGCTCTGTCACCCTCAAAGGAAAATGTTTTTTCTTGTATTCAGATGAACTCTCCTGTGTTTGTTTGTACCCACTGCCCCTTGTGCTGTCATTTAGCACCACTGGAAGGAGCCTGACTTGGTCCACCAGAAAGCTTTCTTGCTTATTCTGTATCCTTGGATTTTGATTGCAGATTATCCTACTTGAATTATTGATTCACATGTTTTTCTCTCCCATATTTGTGCAATTAAACACACTTCCTTTGTTCTGGTGGAACAAGAACAGTTTTTGATACTAAAAATGCAAAGATAAGGTTAGAAGCAGATAAAATTGCTTCCCACATTGCTTTTTTTTTGGTGGAGGAGATTATGAGCATTAAAAACACCCAGCGACAGCAAGGAGAAATGGAAAAGGAAGAAATTTACTACCACAGTTCCTGCTTCAGAGTCAAAATAGCTCCTCAGCTATTCACCTCAGCTTCAGCAAGGCCGTCAGGATCACAACCATCAGTATTTAACTGCATGGCATCGGCTCAGTGCAGTTGTGTACTCAAAGCTAATTTAGGATAAGATGATTAGGGTCTAAGTGTTTGAATATGTAGTGATAATGGCTGATAACGATTAAGAACTTAACCGCTGGCAATGTGTGGTTTTAATGAATGTTAGTCTACTTAAGTGTGGTTATAAAGTTTGCAACTGGTCTTTTTTATCAGGTTTCCAAATCTTCCCATCACAGCTACCTTAAGCTTCACTGTGTTAAGCAGTAACTTCTTATCAGGACAGAAGCAGTTGAAGCATCTCTGCGGGTTTTTACATTTAAAGCCTAGAATTGGTTTTGCAGTGTTAAGAAATTACGAGAATTGAAGTCTAAAGATGTGATTACCTATTTTGAGGCAAAGAAATTGTGCACAGCTTCTTCAGAACCTGATGTCAGAGGATGTATGTGTGTAATTTGTGTAAATCTAGCTAGGAATCTCTAATATGCTTGCTGTAACTTGGCACATCCATGCATAATTTATGTTCTGTAAGCCCTGCATCGAGTCACTTGCTTGTGAGCCTTTCTATTCTGTGATCCTAAGTCACAACAGCTTATTATGTTTTCTTGTTTTTCCTGTTTGCAGTACAAGCTCCACACTCACATATTAGATCAAAGTAAAGATAAAAAAAAATCCTCTTAGCTTGATTCTTAAAAAAAGTTGACTATTTTACTCTCTCTTGTCCCAGATCGAAGTGCTTCCAAATCATCAGCATGTATGTGAACACTAGATTGTGTTTCATTCAATTTTATACTGAGTCATGTAAATTTAGTCTGGCTAACACAATTGTTCTTAGATGTGATTTCACAAACCTATGGAAAGTCCTGTGTAGTGTGGTAAATTTCTTCTAGAAAAATAAGTGTTTTTTTCTTCAAGTCTTTCCCTTCTTTCGAACTGATGTTCTTCATGCTCAACACTCATATCTTTTGGTATCTGAAAACATGGTTTTGTGGTTTTTTTTTCCTGAGAAGGAAAGAGAAAGGCAGTGCACAAATACTAAAACTTTCACGGAAAGAAAAACAGAGTTGCTCCCTACCTCTCACTGCTCCATCTCCTTTTTCTTAAAACAACTGCAGTAAGATGATTGCCCTTTCTTTTCCCTGCCCCATCCTCTGCTCTGGAAAAGAAAGTTATCACTATGATAGCTTTCCATAAATCTGAAATCCACAGAAAATAAGTGTTTCTGATTTCTCGTGTAAACAGACCTCAGAGAAAAGTTAATTAAAATAGGTTACAAAACTAATATGACATTGATCTTGATACTGGGAAGAAATGTCTGTATGAATAACACACTTTTTAAATGTGTTTTGTAGCTATGGCTAATTTTACCTTTTGTCTGCTGAAATCATAGAATATGCAGAGTTGGAAGGGACCCATCATCGAGTCCAACTCCTGGCCCTGTGCAGGACATTCCAAGAATCACCCCAGTCCTTCTTATGTTTTAGTAACAAATGAAACTTGTAGGTAGTTTTAAAATAACTGATTCAAATTTGTGTTTTGGTGTCATCTGAGGACAAAGAGTTCCATAAAATTCAGTTTGCACAAATTGGAGTGTATAGTGTAACATCACCTGTGTGGCCAAAAATGTTTATCTTGAATGAAGGCACCAATAACTACATTAACGTCCCAGAAGAATAAATGAGGAAAGGTTTGGCAAAATGTAGAATTTGGATATAACTAGTGAAAAAAAAGTGACTGACAAATGCAGACAACTTCATATTTGTGAGGGAGTAGTGGGGTGTTCTGATTTTGGAGCCTGTTGTGGTCTTGTGGTTTATGTGCAACTATACTTCAAAAACCTACCCTTTGTACTGAACTTAGTGGTGAAAATCTTTGCTCACAAGGTAAATTAGCTGTCTTGGTGTAAATGGGCTTTCTAGTGTAACCTTTGAGTATGTAAGCAATTGGAGCTGGCAGTGCTGCACTGGGCACCAGCGTATGCAACTGTGCGTGTCTTTGCTTCTCAGTGATGTTGTTATGCTTTTGGAAGACCTCTGTCTATATGGCATTTACACAGGCCAGTTATCCTAAACTAAAAATTGCAGTTTCTAATCACCAAACTCTAACGTAGCTTGTTTCTATAGCATGTTGTTGTCTGGGAGTCTTAGAATACAACCATGTGAAACTAAGGTCAGAGTAAGAGAGATTAGTGTGACAATGCTGGATACCCTTACAGAGGTTTCTTGGGTTTTTTTGAACACTGCTGTCAGTAATGAAGGAAGCACATGTACCAGGAGTATCACATAACTTTTGATTTTAAGTACATATTTCTGTGCTAAAATGATTAAATGCCTGCTTGTCTCCATATATATCTGTCGATATAAGCACCTATATAGTATATGTTTTTAGAGATGCATGTGTCTATATATTTGTATATATATACTGTATATATATATACATATACACATGTATATATGCATATGCAGCGGCTGAATTATGATGGAGGATGAGGCATAGTTATGTTCAAATAAATACAAAAGTGATTTTTGGACTCTGTTTTTTATCAAAGCTGAACCAGAGCTGCACGTGTAGACACTTATTTGCCCACAGTATATGTAATGAATAAATGTTGGGGCTTTTTTAATAGTACACTGAATTGTTTTTATCTCAAAAAAGAAAAAAAAACCCAAACCTACAGAACATTTAGCCTGTTTTCAGTTCATCTGTGACTTAAAGTAACTAAAGTGTTAATCAACTCTGTCTTCAATTTTTTTATTTCTAGATGGTGCAAAAGAATCACAGTTGCTCAATCAAGATGAACAGAATGGCTTCCTTCAACAAGAAAATAGAACATTCATTTTTTAGGATTATATCTACAACATGAAGTATTTAACAACAGCTGTCTTTGAGAACATTCATCTATGACCTGAAATGTCCTGATCCTGGGGGAAAATGAGATTACGTTAATTAAGTCTATAATTTTTAAATGCATTTTTATGACTAATTAGATTTGTTTATGCACAACGTGAATACGGAATTCATAATCCGGAGATTATTTTAACACATGCACACATTTGTGTTTGTGCATTCAGTATACAAGATACATAATTTTAGTCAAATTTTAAATAATCTTTTAAATTATCTATATTTATTAATAAATGAAGTCTTGGCAAGAAGAGTTTGTCATCCATGGACATGAGTAAAGCAGAGTCCCCCGGAATGGATGATAATTTTGTATTGGGTAAAATCAATAACTTAAAAGTAGAGCAAGAGGAAGACAGCATTAATTGTACTCTAGAAAGCACAGATATAAAGACAGAACAAGATGATTTCAAACATGCAGACAGCAGTGATGAACAGGAAGACAAAGAAAAGAACTTCATTAACAACAACCCTGGCAAATTTTTGTCCACAGAAAATGAAGATGATTATGGATCTCTTTTTTCTCAGTATAGTAATACGCTGTATGATGTAGCAATGGAAGCTGTGACACAAAGCCTCCTTTCTAGCAGAAACATAAGCTCCAGAAAGAAGTCACCCGCTTGGAACCATTTTTTTATATCTCCTAGAGATAGCACTAAAGCAATATGTATGTACTGTATGAAAGAATTTAGCAGGGGTAAAAATGAAAAGGACCTGAGTACAAGTTGTCTCATGAGACATGTGAGGAGAGCCCATCCAACTGTACTAATTCAAGAAAACGGAACTATGCCAGGTATATCCTCCTTTTCTTCATCTACATTATTGCTGCCACCTCAACCTGCAGATGTTGGAGATCTGAGTTCTATGTTATCCCCTATAAAACTGGTCAAGAAAATGGCTTCTAAAATACCATCTCCAGATCGAATAATTGAGGAATCTGTTTCTATTGTTTCTTCTGAAGAAATACCAGATCTCTCAGTTTCTGAAAAGTGCAGCAAAGAAGAAGTCATGGTTGGCTCATCTCCACAGCTGCCCAACAACCAGTATGATGACACTGTTGAGAATGTAGCAGAAAAAGCAGTTGTAATTCCAAAGAGCGCATCAGGTTCTAGAAGGAGATCTGCTGTCTGGAAACACTTTTACTTGTCACCTCTAGATAATTCTAAAGCTGTTTGCATCCACTGCATGAATGAGTTCAGCAGAGGAAAAAATGGAAAAGACCTAGGAACAAGTTGTTTAATAAGACACATGTGGAGAGCCCATCGTTCCATTGTCCTGCAAGAGAATGGGGGTGGTACCAGCATACCACCTCTCTACACCACACCTCCAACTCTGTTGCCTTCTTTACTACCTTCAGATAGTGATCTGAATTCTATGTCATCTTCTCCTGGAAAACTAATGAAAGAACCAACTTCTGTTTCTTCTTCTCCAGACAGAATCTCCGAGGAGATCCATGCTAATCTGTCTTCTGGAGATGCTCTAGTGGAAGACTCAATGCTGTCATCTTCTGATGATATAGGTGAAGTCTCCTTTGTTTCATCTCCTGAAAAACAGTGTGAGGGATTAGGTCCACTAATATTTGAACCTACTGCTGTGTTTCAGCAAAACAAAAGGATTATGAAAAGACTTAAATCAGAAGTTTGGCACCACTTTTCACTGTCACCTGCAGACAGTCTAAAAGCAGTATGTAGATACTGCAGTTGCATGATAAGTCGCGGTAAGAAAGGAGATGTTGGTACAAGCTGCTTAATGAGGCATCTTTATAGACGCCATCCTGATGTAATTGGAAACCAAAAGAGCTTTCTTGATATGAGTTTGGCAAATTCTCCTTATGCCACCTTAGCTTCTGCAGAATGTTCATCCTCAAAGTTGACTGACTTGCCTACAATGGTTACACATGATAATCAAATTATATTTCCTGTTAATAGTAAGAAGACCTCAAAACTGTGGAATCACTTTTCAATTTGTTCTGCAGATTCAACAAAAGTAATATGTACACACTGTGGACGTATAATAAGTAGGGGGAAAAAGCCAACAAATCTAGGCACAAGTTGCCTTCTAAGACATTTGCAGCGGTTTCATAACAATGTATTGAAAACTGATGTTCCAGAGACAGTATTATCCTCATCTACGGATAATCACATGCCACTGCGCACAGAATTACTAGGATCCTCAAATTTTGATGAAACCAATGACAAGTTTTGTGACTCTCACCCAGTTGCCAAAAAAATCACAAGTCTTGTAGCCGAAATGATTGCACTTGACCTTCAGCCATATTCTTTTGTAGACAACATTGGCTTTAACAGGCTGCTTGAATATTTGCAACCTCAGTATTCTTTACCTTCTCCATCTTACTTTTCTAGGACAGCAATTCCAGATATGTATGATAATGTAAAACAAATAATTATTTCACATCTTAAAGAAGCTGAAAGTGGAGTGATCCATTTTACATCTGGAATATGGATGAGCAACCAAACACGAGAATATCTAACCCTGACCGCTCACTGGGTAACATTTGACTCTTCATTTCGACCACAGTGTGAGGATTACCATTGTTCAGCACTATTAAATGTATCGCAGATTGATTGCGACTACAATGGAATCAGCATTCAAAAGCAGCTAGAATACTGGTGGGAAACATGGATTACTTCCATTGGACTTCAGATTGGGATTACTGTTACAGATAATCAGAGTATAGCGAAAACTTTAAATGAAGGTGATCATTCAAGTGTACAATGTTTTAGTCACACTGTCAATGTAATTGTAAATGAGGCTATTAAAAGCCAGAGAATGGTTCAGAATTTGCTTAGTATTGCAAGAAAGATCTGTGAACGCGTCCATCGGTCAGCAAAAGCAAAAGAGAAGTTAGCTGAATTGCAAAAAGAGTATGAGTTGCCTCAGCATCCGCTAATACAAGATGTTCCATCCAAGTGGAATACATCATTTCATATGCTTGAACGTCTGATTGAACAGAAAAGAGCAATTGATGAAATGTCAATAGAGTGCAGCTTTCGGGAACTAATCAGCTGTGATCAGTGGGAAGTCATGCAGTCGGTGTGTCATGCTCTCAAACCTTTTGAAGCTGCAAGTAGGGAGATGAGTACACACATGTCTACCCTAAGCCAAGTGATTCCAATGATTCATATACTTAACAGAAAAATAGAAATGCTATTTGAGGAAACTATGGGCATAGATACTATGCTGAAATCTTTGAAAGAAGCTATGGTGAGTAGATTGTCCTCCACGCTTCATGATCCAAGGTACATTTTTGCTACGCTTCTGGATCCCCGGTATAAAACATCCTTATTTACAGAAGAGGAGGCTGAACAATATAAACAAGACTTAATCAGGGAGCTGGAAATAATGAGTTCTACCTCAGATGATGATAAACCTGTTTCCAATGGATGTGATATAGGTTCACCATCTACAAATTCCTATGGGGAAGATAATCTTTGGTCACTCATGGGTGACATGAGGAAAACAAAAGACCTGAAGGAGAGAGCAAAGTTACCAGAGGAAATGGTGCTTTCTTACTTGGAGGAAGAAGTGCTTGAGCATAACTGTGATCCTCTAACTTACTGGAACTTTAAAAAGTCATCTTGGCCAGTACTGTCAAAATTGGCTGTCAGGTTCTTGGGTTGCCCACCAAGCATTGTTCCTTCAGAGAGATTGTTCAATACATCCAATGAAAGCAACAACTTTAGTCAGTCAAGGTTAATGATTGAACACTTTGAAAAGCTTATCTTTTTGAAAGTGAATCTTCCTTTAATATACTTCCAGTATTGAAACTAATGAACAAACTGCTAGACTAAACCTATTGTTGCTCACTGGATATTAATTATCTATAATTCAGAATATTAAATTGCTCCAATAGGGGCCATGTATGACATCTAATCAGTGACTATAATTCCAAATTTTAAGTTCATTTTTTTCAGCTTTCAATATGTCTACATGTGCCTTATTCATAGTACTTCAGGCCAGATATTGTATATATGTTTTTTAAAAATTCACACTAGAGATAGCCTGTCTCATCAAATTATACAAAATTATGTAGGTTTTAATCCATAATTGTAAATGAACTTTAAAAAAGCTCAGTCATTTGTTTTAATAGAATGGCAAAAAAGAAAAAAAAAAGATGTAAACAGTTCTATTCTGTAGTTTTTTATTCAATTATGTAAAAACCATAAACCAGGTACTGTATTTTAGTTGAACATTGCTTTAATTGCAAGAAAACAGGTTTTGTACTTGTCAAAAGAAAGCTGTACATGAAAGATGGGGTTCAAGCTGTCTTTTTATCATGCGGTGTTTTTAACTGCAAGCCCTAAAGTACTTAAAGGATTAAGAAGAGTTATTGAGAAAGATGTGTTTACAGGAGACTGTTGACTTAATATCTGAAAATAAATCTTAAATTTAACATGATATGGAATGTCAGTTACACAGCAATCGGTAGTAAAACTCCCCATTCAGGGTTCTTCTGTTCAGGTTTTGCATTTTAACTGAACTACAGAAATATTCTGGGTATTTATAAAAGCTCTTTGGAAGTCTTATCAAAGTTTGTGAATTAATGCTTGTTATTTAATGCCATGTACAAAAAAGGCAAGAAACTTACCATGAAGACTCTAACGTCATTCTGAAGCCTTTCCTAATCTTTAGTGCATCGAAACTATAAGGTCCCTTTTGTAAAAATTGAACCCTTACTCCTAATGTAATTTCAATTGTGTAGAACAGCCTGTCTTAAAGCTCCTAGTACAGATCTTCTGGTTTTCAGTAATAGGCTTATGGATATGGTGCACTGCTTAGAACTTTATGTAGTAGGGTTGATTCTTAACTGTTGGTGTCCATCAAGCAAATGGGATATAGGGCCCATAAAATTTCAAATAAGATGGGAAAAATAGCCAGCATTTTAATTTGAAAGGAATGTTCTCCATGGTTTAACTCTAGAAAGATTCATCTTTTCAGTTTTCATTGAATACTTTTTGGGAAACAAGTCATCATTTGCCTATGACCTTTTAGAAAAGTTGTAGCTTTGTTAAAATACTGTACCTATACCTAATCTAATTTTGCATTTACTATGTTTTAGTGTATTTATAAATGGTGAACTCAGTTTCTGAAATTAAACATTTTATTTGCAATTTTCCAGTGGTAGTCAACACTGCCTTTTATTTTCAGATGGATTTAAGGCAACCATTGAATGAAAGTTAAAATATACCACAGAGTATGGTATGTGAAAAGATGGGTTTCCATTTATCTCTTTGGACTTGAGCCTGGATCCTGGTTCTTTTCATTTCACAACAGCTGTTTTAACAGGAAAATCTGTTGAATTATTTCCCAGGTGACTTTGGTTTCCATCTGCTGTTTCTCTAAACATTTTATGGTTTCAGGTATTTCAATTTTTATTCCATCTGTTACGTTTGCACCTGTACTATTTAAGTAAATTACAATATAGTGTACTTGGGAAAAACTCATACTGCATTTTCCCTCCAGTATTTTAAAAGACAATTTTTATTTCTATCAACAGTCAGCATTTCTTTGTTTTTCTAGGGTTAAGTGAGAGCAGCATGTTTTTTCTGCAGTAATAAAACAATTTCTTCTCGTTTATATGTAGCTGGAAGTAGGTGAGTTTGAAGCAGCTTATTGGAAAGCATGTTTAAATGGTTACTGGTTAATTATTCTCTCAATTTCTTTCCCTACATTTTAACTGTGAATACAACCTTGACCCTTGTAAAAGAGATTTTTAATCTCTCCAAACCAGTGGAGAGGGAGTTAGAGCATGAAGAAAAAAATTTTAAACAAGTGATATAATTTTCACTCAAGGCTTGAATGTAAATAAAGCCTATGGCGTAAAGCATTGTGAAGTCACATCATACCATGAATACCAACAGTGAACAAGCTTACCTGAAAATCAGTTCTCTGGAAGCAAGCATCTTGGCTCTGAAGGCACTCTTTGCTGTATCTCCTATGTAATTCCCTGTGTGGAAAGATGTAATGATGGCATTTTGTAGCCCCAAATTTGCTTCTTACTCATATGGATAATTAATTGTACAGTCAAGTTTTTTGTCAAAACTTTTCCTGAGAGCACAAGAACTAGTCACTATTTTTAAAAGTAAAATTTTATCAGTTGGTCTACTTTATTTGTACCTGCAATTGCCTTTGTTTTGGCATTTGTTGTTGTGTTTTTGTTTGTTTGTTTGGGGGGGTTGGTTTGGTTTGGGTTTTTTGAAGGGCTTAGTTCTTAAACTGCACTGTTTCAGTGTTAAGCTTGGTTAAAAATTAATTATAGGCTTTTGTTAGAATTTTTTTAAAAGATAATGCGCAGGCCCAAAAGGCCTTAAAATTGAAACACTTAAATAGAAGAAACTGAGAACACAACATTGCTGGTTTTGGTTGTAAGCCCTGATCCTTCTGCAGGAGTTATGGGAGAATCTCCTTCTTCAGTTCAGGCACTGCTTCCTATGACAAAAGAATGACTTCAAGAGAAGGGCTGAAAGCTTTCATTGAAGCAGTTAGGTAAGTTACCGAGTGGATGGGTTTTGTGTTGGGTTTACTTTATTATTTTCAATATAAGTTCTCAGTGATTGCTAAAACTTTAGGGTTTTTTCTCATATTTGTAATGGATAGGAACCCTGGCTATTTTTACATTGCTTTCCCTCAGACTAATAAAGCATAAGCTGTAAACAGCGGGAGTTTCTATTGAGCTGAGTTTGCTGCACCAGTCCCTGTGGCAGCAGACAGTTCCCTAATGCATAATGATATGGTGACCCTGCAACAGTGATACTTATACAGATAGTTTCAGAACATTAGGAACTTTAGAAATAAATTTAGTAGGCACTATTTTTTTTGTCTTAGCATAGAAAATAAATGCAGATGATGCTAAAGATGATACTTTGTGTCATCATAAACATCTTACAGCTTTTGCTTAAGAGGAAGCAAGAAATATTTGTAATTAAGGTAGAAAGGGGAAGAAATGGAGATCTGCAACAGCCTTTTCAAGGACCTCAATCTTGTGAAGGGTATATAATGGAAAGTACCTATCGAGATTATGCTCCAGAAACCTGTGATGATGCTTCACCCACATTTGCCCCTTTATATTTGGCCTCTTTCCCTACCCACCAAGTCCAAGTGAAGGAAACGTGTTTGCAGAATTTAGCTAGTGAGTATTCACTAGGAATATTCATAGCTTCAACTTGCTCCCCAGAAGTAGCTTCTGAATTTATAATGAACTGAAATCTCAATCTAGAGCAGTTTCAATACCAGCATAAGGATGTAATTGATTAAAAGCAGACAGATGACAAGCTCAAAGTAGATGTTTACTGTTGTTGAAATTTCTCCAGTAAAGTGGCGCTTTTTTCCTGCCACTATTCGGAGCTGACCATATTATTTTCATTTAAGTGTCTTCAAACATGGGAAAAAAAATATCTATACAGGTAACATTTTCTAGTTACAGATTATTTAGATTTTATAGACCAATCATTTTACTCTTTCACAAATATATTCATCTTTTGCTTTTTTTCTTAGCAACAAGAAAGAGTGATTTTTTACCTTCTTGGTCTCCTTGCAAAGCTGACCCAGAAGTGCTTTGTTTCATAAATTGAGTAGGCCAGCCAGAAATAGTAACTACAGCAACACCCTCAACTCTGGTATCAACTTGGGTTCTAAGGGCTTGGATCAATGCCTAAGCAGTCCCAAACTTTTTAATTAAATCTATTAACCATCTCCTTCTTCCAGCTTCTTAAGTTGACAGTTTTAAGGGAAAAGTGGGACTCCATTTCAAGCAGCATTTTTACCTTATACTTGGCACATATCAACACAGATGAAGCCTTGGTACAGAACCAAGGGCAGTTACAGCTGAGGTAAAGCAGGATTGGGGAAAGACTGCCCATAACCATAAAGTGGAAAATTTCAGAGGAAACACTGGCTGCCCTTTCTATCATAAAGGTCTGAAATGAGCAACCAAAACTTGCTCATGTTTATCTCAAGACCTGATCTAAAATAAGTAGTTGCATACAAAAATAGATAAATTACATTTAGAAATATATATTTAAATAGAAAATGAGGAAAACCTTTGGAAGTATTCTTTGTCATTTAAGGAATATTTGCAAACACCCTTTTAATCTTTAGTATCACGTGTTAAGCAGATAGTGATACATTCCATGTATCACTGTCTGTAACACAGCTTCTTAACATCAGTCTTGGCATAGTTGAGACTAATTATGTAACCACCTTGTTGAGATGGCTGTGGCCAAACAGTCTTGCATACATTGGTACATGGTTTTCTTCCTTTCTGGCAAATAAAATGAAGTTACTTGTAAAAGAAAGCCTTTGAATACTAAACTCCTCCAGGGTGATGGTGGAAGGGTAATGTTTAAGAATGAGCACAGGTAGTAGCAAAAGGAAAGCAACACTAGACTTCACTATAATTTCTGGGATTTCTGTATATAAAAAAGTGCTGTCAGATGCAAGTGAAACACACATTGAGATACAGCAAGCCAATGCCAAGATCTTGTATCAGTGTTCAAACTTCTTACCATTGTTGAGAAATGAAAGTAGGCAGGAAGATAGGAATGCTCCTAAACAACTGTAAACTCAGGAGAGGCAGCATAATTTCAATCTTGTTCTCCTGAACATGCAACTTGTCTCACCAAGGAGATGTGTGAAATGGCCAGGGAGTGAGAAAATGGAGTGTGATCAGTACTTCAGAATGTGTTGCACAGGTAGATTGCACTGAGGTTGTGTTCTGATAGGCAGCAAAGGGAAAAACCTGAGACATTCTGGTTTTTCCCCGGGTTAGCAGATACATGTATTTTATGTCAGATCCAATACAACCATTCTCCCTATCTCCTCACCCCAAATTCACTCTTGAGAGAGAAGGCCCATAGCAAGTACTTAGGGCAAGTAAATGCAGTCTGGTATTTTTTCCCCAGCTGTGAACACTATTACAGTCATTGTGAACTGGAAATTGTTCCTTGATCTTTGGTTCTTGATCTGAGAGTGATCAGTTTAACCTTGTTTTGAAGCACCTTTTACTTTCAGCATCCAGAAATGCCCTTCACCATGTTCCACAACTTCTTTTCATGCACTTAATTTTAGGACACAGGGTGTCCTAAATCTCAGGCTATAAGAGTGATTATTTGCCATCTCCAGATGAAGGGACACAGAGATGCATTTTTGTCCAAATAATCTGTTAAGACTTTTTACAGGAACAAGCATTACTTGTAAGAAGTCAGACTTTAAAAGGCAATGTATGCTGCTACACAACATTTGACCTTTGGGGAGTTTAACAAGACATCCTAAAATACATCTCATTCTACAGCAGCATTATAGATGAACTGTACTCTCTTTTTTTGCTTTATTAAGGTTAATTCAACCTTCAGTTATTTAAATATGCTCACTTTATTCCTGTTTTTGTTAGGAAAAGCTGTACTTTATGGTAGTATTGTTTGTAATCAGTCAAGTTAAAAGGTATTTTTCTTCTATGATCTTGAATAGTCATCAGAAATGTATTGCTTTAAAGTCCCTTCAAAAATTCCATCAACTGTTCGGTCTCCCTCCTACCTGCACCATTCATTCTGTAACATGAGGTTTCCCTCTAGGCCCGCAAATGCATAACAACTTGTAATAAGCCACTTCACCTTTGGAGGAGGAGCGAGAGACTTCCTTAATGCCCTCTTATATCTAAGAGAACTTCCAGGCAAGTACACTGAATGTTAGACTATATTAAAGGAGAAAATAAGCTCTTGTGGAGCTAAAGAAAGGCAACACAAGACTTGGAGATGAGATTAGTTTAAGAAAGAGATGGCTTTTAGTTTCCAAGGATTGCTTTTTTTTTTTTGTTGAAAGCAGCATTTGGGGGAAAACTGCAGTCATCTTTATCCCAGTTTCCCGGCTCCCCCTTCTTATTCCAAGTGTGCACTACCATAATATTCATAGCTTGTGTTGGAGGTGGTTATCTATAGAATCATTTATCCTGAGTTGGAAGGGTCCCACAGGGATCATCGAGTCAGACTCCTGGCCCTGCACAGGACCATCCACAAGAATCACATTGTGTACCTGAGAGTATCATCCAAACACCTCTTGAGCTCTGTCAGGCTTGGTGCTGCGACCACTTCCCTCTGGCTGAAAAACATTTCCTAATATCCAAACCTCCCCTGACACATGTGGTCACAGAGATCATACAGCCCCGAGTACTACAGTGCTGTATGCACTATATGGGCCACAATCTAGCCCTTTGTCTACAAATTCCAAGTTGTCAATTTTCAAACTAAGCACTTGAAATAACCACATCTGTAGAACAAGATGCAACAGAACCCAATTAAACTTCACTCTTCAAACCTCAATCCATCGAGTATCTCTTTCCTGCCTCCTTTTATGTATTTTTCTCTACCCCAAACACATGGACTAAACAGGCCAATTTGAGTTGATCTCTTCTACTTCCATCAGTGGTGAGATTGTAGTTCAAACTAGCACCATAAGTGGTGTAAATCTAACAGGTACTACCTTTATACCTCAATAAGACTGTGGAAGGACCCAGCCCCATGTGTATGTCTGACATTCAGCAAGATTAAACTCTTCAGATGTCTCATCTCCACATACTCTATGCCACTTCAGGCATTAGCTTGAGGTGCCTATGTTGCAAGCACAGTAGTCCTAGGTTTTCTCTGTAGTTAACAAAAGCCAAGTTCCTGCAGAGGGATTCTGACAACCAGGGATTTGGGAAGCTGGAGTAACCATACACCTAACTGCAGCTGTTTTAGTTTAGGTTCTTGAGTTGTGGATTACACTGTGGGGGAGTTACATAAAATCAATGATTAGCCTTAACACTATGGCCCACATACATCCTTAGTCAGAAGCTTTCCTTTGTGTGGATCCAGATTTCCAGCTATTTGCACATTATTTCCTTCTGTCTCCTGTGAATTGTTTGGTGTTCAGACTGGTTCTGGAGGAAGCTGAGTTTTCTTTCACAGACAAGTCAAACAGACAATACTTGAGTGATTTCAATTTCAAGAGCAGTCAGAGACTGGACCAACAAGTTCTGCAGGTTGCCTTTGCCAGATCTGGTCAGACTGAGGAAACCTGGGCAACAGCAATAACCACCCCCACAGGAGAGCAGGCTCCACCCCACCAGATCAGTTCCTCTGATACATAATCTAGAGGATAAAAACAAAACATGTTCCCAAAAGTTGAAACATACAGAGGTAAAGATAGTTCTTGAATCAAGCACACTTTAAGAGCAAAACCCCCACCCTCCCCCAAAACCAACCAATCAGAAACCCACCAAAAAACCCCACCAAACCATTTTATTCTGTCAGTATTTTTTACTCAAGTTTTCAGTCAGCAAGGAAGTTTTCTGCCCATGATAATTTCAGCAATTCTGTTATTTCACACTAATGGAGCTCCTGTCATATTACAACCAGCCCTAAACAGAATTCTAACTTTTTCTCCTTGTTCCATGTAGCAACCTCTGCAGACATCCTTAACAAAAAACATCTAATAAAGAAGAGACTATAGAGCATGCAATCTTACTCTAGTTTACAGAATGATGCACATGGCATGTTACAGTACTCCTTTGCAAAGGGGTTACTTAATAAAAAAAAAGGAAAACAGCACCTATCTTAAAGGGGACTCAAGTGAATATTTTCATAGGTAAATTTTTGCACTGGAAATTAGTATCATTACAGCACAAGAGAGGAAACCTTTTTTTAAAAATGCTTTTTTCTGTGAAATCCAAGTTGCTGCTTTTTCATGAACTGTTGGAAGATAGTCATCCTTGAAACTCAAATCTTTTATGAGACAGTGTTTGTCAAGAGGTCCGACTGCTTTTTCAGTGAATCTTTCACTTTAGTTTGGTAGCCTACAGGGCATTACTAGGTATTATGATGAAGCTAACAATGAATATGGCTTTCCTATGTTGATAACATCATTAGGTTTCACACAGGCACTCTGACAGCTGAGGGGGTTGCAATCTTGCAGATACATTAAGTAATATATCTTTGCACACATAGATTACATATCAAATTATTGCCATAGCACAAACCTGTTCCATTATGTATTTTATATAGGACAAATAGGACATACTTGTGCTATGACACAGAGAGCTACCCAAACAAAGTAGACAGTTTTTACTTAATACTGATAAACTTGCAGGTAGCCTCTCTCAAACATATCTAACAATACAATTCAGTATACTGAGTATATACTGACTAAGAATGCACTGTAATATGTATGAAACAGGACGGAGCTAAATACCAATCGGTACAGAGAATTTCCGTGCCTTTCCACAGAAGCTGAGTTGCAGTGCTGGAATGACAATTTGCTGCAGTCTTAAACAGTTCACTCATCACCAAAATCACATCAAAAGACTTACTTAAAATTCACAGTCAAGATGATAGAGGAAGTTTTTCCAACAGTACTAATTTTGGTTTCAAGTTTAAAGTAAAAGGAGGTAGTGCAGTAAGGTTCAACCCAATGTTACTGATGCCAGGTATATTTGCCAGTGGCCTGTGGGTTGTCTTGTAATGTGATATTTGAAGAGGGTTTGTTTCCATCAGTATATGTGTGTAAGAAAACATCAGCTGGTCTCCTGGCTTAACATCTTCTCTTTTGTCATACCTGTAAAGAATAAAGAAGGTTTATTTACATTAACTCCATTATTTCTGGGACACATAGCATTCAATATGAAACACAAAAGGAACTCAAACGTTCCCAGTTATATCTCTTGATTAAACTAGTACTAAAGGAGGAAATAGTATTTTTGAAGAGTTTAGAAACTTATCATTCCATGCAGGTCTTTCTGCTGCTATTGTGATATAAATCAGGATTCCTGGAAAATTTCTTACTAGTCCCCTACTTGAGTTCTGTGGAAAAAGGAGACCAAAGCCCAAGACTGTAGGACACTGGACTAATTTTTTAAGTTTTGCTCTATCAGAATTGCAGTTTGGTTAAGTGTGGAGGTTTTTTTCACTGGTGGGTTTAATAATTAAAAAAAAATTACATTATGAGGTACTTTAGCAGAACCCTTTTCCTTCTGATAGTCCTATATTAAAGTAGGAGCCTCAGAAAATAGCATGGAGAAGACCTCCTTGAAGTCTGTAGAAAAAAAAGAACAGCCTGACAACTAAACTACTAACTTGGCAACTGTTATTTCTGAGTTCAGTTCCCTGATCTACTACATGTTTGAAACTAAAAATAAAATATTAAATAAGTAACGAGTTCTAGAACTATTTAACATGTACACTTACAGTTATTTCTTAAAAGGACTTATGTTCACTCTAGCTATTGATGGAGTTTACAGGTTGAGAAAACAAGTGAGTGACTTTGAGCTTTGGCAAGGATGTGACAAGTCTAGGTTTAGTCGCCACCAGATCTAAGCCCAAAATTGAAGTTCGTTATCACTCTGAGCTGTATGAACCTCTCTGATCTTCTAGAAATTGAGATACGTCTCCATTGTCTCATGAGGACACTGTTCTACTTCACAATAGTTATTTATTCATTCACTGGGGAGAGATTAGGTGCAATTTATAGCCCAAGGGTTAGGATATGGATACTGGACATGGCAGCTTGACCAAGTCCTCAATCCAACAACTTGAAGGGAGAAAAATGACGTTAGTTCACCCCAAAACACTCTACAGACCAATGTTAACCTCTGTAACCCAAGTGAAAAGCAGCGCCCCATTCTTCAGCCTCTCCTTTGCCCTGTTCTGTGAACTGTCTTCTAGCAGCATTTGGAGCTCCTATTCTTAGGCACCTGATTCCTCCCACGTGTTTCACAAACATCTTACTCAAAGCTGTGGCTTTCCTTGCAGATATGGACACTGGTAGGGAAGCAGTGCAATCTCAACCCTACATACCCTTAAATGCACCTAGGATTAGATATAGCCTGCATCTTTGGCAACACATGTCTTTGCAGGCCTGGCCTCTCATATGCCTGCATTCTCTAAAAAAAAATCTCCATGGATATTTTTATAACACTCCCTGACATAGCAGTATTTAACATTTAAGATATTTAAAGCAAGAACTTCACAGCAGTTTTTGTGTGGATTGTTAAATAGAATTCTGGCAACTCAAAAAAGACCGTAGGCTGACAATCCAGTTGTCAATAAATACGCCATATAATGCAGAATTAGACTTTGCACACCAAACAGGTGCTTTCTTCTTTTAAAACAATCGCATGCTGATTTCACATGCTATTTCAAAAAATATCACAATACCCTTTAGGTTGGTACAGGCATCCAAACTGGAAGAAGGAATGGCATACTTTGTAACAACATTACCAACTACTAATTTTGCATTTTCTTCATCAGCAAATAAAGGGCCTTTCATCTGGCTGCAAGCATTTATGAATTTTATTATTTTTAAATACTTTAAGCTTACACAGCATATTTATTCCTGTTTCAAAGAGACTGCACTAATTGAAGGGAAGATTGTAACACCTGCCATGTGGAAGAACTTGCATCAGGCCTCCTTCAATAACCCTTTGAAGAAAAATAATGGATCACTTGCGTTTTTCTTGAGGCCAACAGATCTAATCTGAGTATACCACTGAAAGCTGTTAACTTTAAGACACTTTTATTCATGGATTGCAGTTATCCTGATGAATCATCAGCCTTCACAGCCACCCCATCCATAAATCTGTTTTCGCCTCACGTACACTGTCTGTGAAGATGGTAACTTAGTTTTCACCCATCTGAAAAGCTATCACTTCCTTGGATAAAGACAAAATGGACAGTTGGTGTCACTAAGCTCTGCAGTACTGTGCTGTCAGACAAAGTGGTATGTGTATGATGCTCACTTGTGGATTATGCCTGACTTTTTTAATGTGAAACTTCATGATGAATCAGCCCTTCCTTGAGGGAAGGGCTTCCTTTGTTTTGCCAAGTATAGATAAATGGGGGAGAGACAAACTGCTACATAGCTGCAACACTGAGAAAGATCTATCAGTGACAGGGATATTATTCATTCACCTTCCAATCCCACTACACTCTGCCTTACAAGCCCAAAATAATCCAAAACTTACCACCTCAAAAAGCTCATTGAAATGAAGCACTATTTAGAGAGTAGAGTGTGTATTTAAGTATATTCAAAAAACCAAAAGATTGGAACCTTTCAGCTACCAAGCATGTTCTATCCCTTGTACTCAATCAGCTTAATGTCTCCTGATTCGTGGCTTAAGACTTTTTGGATCGGACACACAGAAAACCAAGTTGAAATAAACAGTAGATAGTAACTGTGAAGGCTTTAAACTGTCTGTATCATCATGAGAGAGCTTGGAAATAAAATAAGGCACACCATGATTGATGATTTTTGTAATTTTCCCAGAAGCATACTCTTCCCTTTTTCCAATTTATTTCCAAAGTATTTTTATCTCTAAACATACCAATAATAAAATTACATTTCTTCATCTGATCCTGAATACTGTAACTGGGGAAAAAGAACTCCATGCTCAGAGTACTTCTTGAAACAAAATTTGCTTGCATTGCTTTTGTTTTGTGCAGTAAGAAGGGAGGCTTTGTGTCACTTTCTAGTGAATCATTTTCATTAAAATGACATCTTAAATTAGAAACCTAAGCTTCAGCTGAAGATGTGGGCCTAAGAATCAGAAAGGTACCCATTTTTTGGTTTGCATCCTGAAAAGCAAACGATGCCATCCCACATCCATTCTAATATTTGATTTTTAAAACTGTCTATCGCTGCTGCTCATAGTGACAAAACACTCAACATCCTTCTCTCAGAGCTAATGAATGTGTCCATAACAGCAGTGATGGCCATCTATGCCATCTATGTGAAGGATGTTCCACATAGACTTTCAACATTAATATGCACGAACCTCACGCTGTTACGCATCATTCAAATACAAACAAAATGAGAAGACACCCCCACAATTATATAAACTGTTCTTCCAAAAGCAGAAAAGTGTTCATCTACAGCTCTGTTTTACAAGATCTAGTGGGGACTCAAACGTAGCTGCATTAAATATAATGGTGTTTTAGTGAGCTAACAACTTTTTGTGCTTTTTCTGACATCTATAGAATCACTGAATTGTTATGGTTGGAAGAGAGCTTTAAAATCACCAAGTTCAACCATTAAATTAGCACCACCACCATGCTCACTGTTAAACCATCTCCCCAAGTGCCAATATTCACTTCCAGTAATGGTGGCTCCACCACTTCCCTGGGCAGCCAGTTCCAATATTTGGCAACCCTCTCCATGAAGAAATTTTTCCTAGTATGTCATCTAGACCTCCCCTGGCACAACTTGAGGTCATTTCCTCTCGTCCTTCAAAAGATTCTATCCTATTTAGGCAAATCAGAACCAACCAAAACAAAGCACCGCTGTCCTCTATTTCTGAAATGGTAGCACTGCAGACACCAAAATTCTCAGAAGATTCACATTGTTCTTGACCTGGCTTAATAACTATGCTGTACCAGAAACTGTGTTTGTAATGCTTGTCCCCGTGCATATACAAGAAAGGAAAAAGCAGACTCCAGTGTTTAGATCAAAAACACCTCATTCATAACATACCTCCAATCAGAATTGATTTCTAGAAACCGAGAAACTCCTGTTTGTGCTGCAGCCACATCAATATGAACAGAGACATCTACATCAATAAAGGAAACAGAATATAGTTTCAAAATTCTCCTAAGAATACTCTGATTAATAATAAATAAATAAAATAGTAACAAAAAAGATGCATATGGCTAGTGTGAAGTAGTAGCATCCAATACATGAAAAGATACACTAGCAAAACGACCCTGAAATTAGAATTAGGTGAACATACTTCAAGAAAGCTTTACATACCTGCTGTTGAAGGTACCAACTCATGCAACTTCTGAATTGCCACTCCTCCAGGATAATTGAAATGTGAAACATATAAAGATGTTCCTGAGTAAGCAGCATTAACTAGAAGATGCATTACAACAAAGAAAGATCCAAGTTTGTACAGCCAGGATCTCCGGCAGTTATTCAGACTGTTGAGGAAGGAAAAAAATGAGAATAAACTGTTAATTTCCTTCATACTGGTCACTGGCTACTATGACATAACTGTTACGGAAATTCCATTGCTAAATGATAAAGATAACATAAATTTCATTAATCATGTATGGCATGCATTTATTATCAACTTCTACTAGATTTAACTTCTAGTAACATTTAAATCAGAATAGTCTCAATAATAAAGCTACAAGTTCATCAATAAAGCTAAGTATTTCTGTGTTTAAAACCTTTAGCTATAAATGTATTTTCTTTCAAAGAAGTTCAGAGTTTAACTTCAATTTGTTTACCCAATACACCCAAATAAAACTAGTTAACTCTATGTTTCATGAGCCTCACCTGTTTATTAAACTTATCCTGAGTTAAATTATGTTAACAGTAGTACTCTGGAATATGTCTTTTTTTTTGGTGGATAAAATAAACTGAATTGTAACAACCTAACAGTAAAATCAGGGCTCTGTTCTCAACTCTGCTCCAGACTTGCCAAATGGTCCTGTCAAAGCATTTAGCTTTTATTGGTTTCCACTTCTCTCTGTGGCTGGGTACAATGACATAGATCTCAACCTCCTTTCTACAGCATATGAACAACTCAAGGTGATTCAGAGTCCAAAATGGAAAAAAATGCACAAAAATAGTAATAATACTTTTCTTTGGTATTTTCAGAGGAAACAAAAACAAAACAAAACAAACAATGAACAAACAGAACTTTGAACTTACATTCGTGAGCACATTTTAGCAGCCACTATGTTGAAGACAGGGAAAGTATATATGATAAAACGCAGCTCTTTGTGTGGGAGAAATGAATACAAGAAAATAAAGCCCAGTGCTGGAAGAAGTAAAATCCGAGTTCTCTTTTCCGTTACACCTAAAGGTACAAATACAATGCTGCATCCCAAAGCACGAGGCAGGGCTGAATAAAAATACCACAGGAAGGGAGAGGTCTTCAAGTTGTAAAGGAGAGTTAAGGATGCTTTCACTACTGACAAGTAACTAGTCTTTACTGTAGTACACGCAGATTTGGCAAAGAAGCAGTATACCTTTTCTACACACATTCTTCCAGGCCTTTGTTTTCCTGCCTTATCTTTGGAGAACTAAAAGCAGTTGCTTAACATCATTCACATCACCCAACAGAGGCATGTCAAATGGCACTAATAATAAGCAACATGAAAATCCAAGGGGAAGAAACCTGGCTTTACACAGGTAGAACACAAAGAGGCGAGAAGGAACAGTGAGTAGAGGGAAGTTACAATTTTTAGAAAGATGTAAGAAACAGACCCTGTGTCATAAGTTTCAAATAATGAAATGCTAGATGAAAAGTAGAATTCAGCACCCCAGCTGAGTCTCAGGAATAAGTCACATCAAGTCTTTGCTTTGGCTGGTAGTGTTATTTTAGCCTGGATGTTTCAAAGGATACTCCCCAGTTGGAACTTTTGTTTAAAACTGTGTTATACCAGAGCACTTTCCCCTCAGGCCACACAAGTTGCCTCCAAAATAGAGAATCCACAACAACTGTTAGCCCTAAAAGAAAGACATACAAATCCGCATGAATTAAAAAGTAGGAAAAAGCAAACTAACACATCCGAATAGCACGGCTACCGATGAGATCAACATAAACTGAAACATGCATTGTAACCCTCACCCAAAACCACAAAGAAGGTTGAATCTGTCTTGCAGTAGAAATGCAGGGAAGGGAGGCACTTCTTAACAGAAGTCTTAAAAGAAGCATGTTAGGTTAATGCAATTGGGATTCACCCTACTGCAACCCCAGGTGTGAAAAGCAGTGGTTTAATTGATGTTTGTTTTAAAACAATATTAAGCGTTAAATTTAATTAATTATAAGAAGCCCAAGTTACCTTCAGTAGTACTAATTTTTTTATTGCAAAGCTGTTAAGTTACAAAAAGCAATCTCTATAAGTTTGCTACTATTTATTAGGTGTGAGGGAGGAGGAAGATAAGAGATGAAAGTGAAAAACGAAGAGCAGCGAAACCATCAGCCCCATCTCCACTCCACCTCCGCTCTGGTATTTAAGAATATTATTCAGATAGCTAAAGGGAGTGCTAGTGATTAATTTCCATTGGACATCCAAACTCTTACTATTATGAGGTGCCTCCAAATGCACATGGCATGGACACTTAGTGTTCCTATTGTCCAAGCTGTGGAAGGGGCAGCAGATTGCCAGAGGTCATCATCACATATCTGACAACAGCATTTTTAATTAGATAGGCTGGCAGAGAAGCTTAAAGCATTTATGTGCATATGCATGTGTCTTTCATGGATGGGTAGAGACAAGGGGATTTTTCAACCTCTCTGGCATGGAGATCACTTAAGGTGTTAAAATTAATGTGATAAAGGAACAGAATTGAACGGTAACTCTCCCCACAACCCTCTGTTGCATTTTATCTTGAGATTCAGTTTATCACCATGGCAATAGATACTACAACTGATAACATGCAAAAGGTACTAATTATACTGAAGTCAACTCGCACATCTAAGCCTCTTTAAGATCAGGACATTATACTTTAAGCATCTGACAGTGGAGGCCACTGTATCTGTTTCTGCTCCATGCACACCTATCTCCCCACGTATTTTCAAAGAAATAAAGTGTCTTGTCATATTACTAGCAAAATGGAATCAAACTATAAAAAAAAACCAAAAAAAACCCAAACCAAACCACCAACCACAGCAACCCCCAAACCAACAAAAAAAAAAAAAAACACAAAAAAAAAACACACAAACAAAAAAAAAGGAAAAAAAACCCACCTCAAAACATCAAACCAACCAAACAAACAAAAAAACCCAAAAAACAGACAAACTAATAAAGAAACCCTTGTGGGCTGTTTACCACAGAAATCACTCAAAACTCCAGACTTCCCTTGAATTTAATGTCATTTGTTTTCATCCAAGCAAACACTTACCCAACCAAAAAATTCCGGCAGGAACAGCATGCGAAAGCACCTTGAAAATGGAGATTCTTTTAGTTAATAGTGTCACCAGGAGCATGAGGCCTAAGAATATGCAGAGCTCTGATCTGAAGACTATAATTGCCAATGCTGAAAACCAAATGAATGGCCTTTGCTTTTGCTGTATCCAAAATGTCAATGCCAGGAGCACTGCAAATGGAAAAAATAAAACACGTTGCCCAACATGCTGAATTATTAATTTTCTAAAGGACAACACTATTCTCAGTCTTCTTGTTCCTCTAACTTGCCACCGATTCTCTCGGTCTTCCTACCATTTCTAGTCCAGAAATTCTTCCTCTGTTAGAAGAAAGTAATTTGGAACAACGCACAGCTTTATACAATTGATGTTTAAGTAATTAGGAAAAAATATAACCACAGAAGGAACATGAGAACTCTTTCTAGACCCTGCATTTAATACCTTTTGAGGGGGGGAAAAAAGAAAAACAAACCTTAAGGGAGTACTAAAAGCCTTTCAAACTATGATTCATAATTAGTATTGCTTGATATCAGCTGAGCAGTTTGTTTATTTTCTTGGCTAAGTATATTCTATCTTCATGATAACAGAAACTGATTTCAAATATGGAAGTGAGACTACAGACTACAGCTCAGGGAGAAAGACCTACAAATTCATTTGAGTGATTAGCTGGAGACAAACCATATCTACAGATGAAGTGGTCTTTACTTTTTCACAGTTTAAATCACTACATAGTAAAGTCGTCATGATCTTAAGGAAAATGTATGAAATACTGATAGCACAAACATGAAACAATTCGTATTTTTTTTAATATCTGTAGAAATTAACTGTTTATTACTACACAGTTTTTATCTGACAATTCATCTGCTTTTGTTTCTTCGTTCTGATCTATACAGGTCTTTCATCAACCTCATGATTTTATTAGCTGAACAACTTGCACTGCAGCATTTAGTGACTCAGCTAATACCTGTCACATGTGGTTAATCTTCCTTCTCATCATCTCTGGGGGAAAACCGTATCTATAGAGAAGGGTTTCGACTTTGATTTTTTTTCTTCTCTTTGAGTGTAGAAACTGCTGCATTTGTAGAGAACTCCGGAAGAGGAAGCTGGAGAAGTTGTGTTAAGTGTGTTCCATAGTCTCACAAGAAAGCCATTTCACTAAGTTCACAGGGTTTTTTGAACTGCAGGTGTACCTAGTGCCTTTTCAATAGCTCTGCTTTATGCATCAGATATGTGTACTCAAACCTCTAGCTAATTAAAGCCATCTGACAAAACCCACATACACTCAGATTCAATAAAACTCAATTCAACAGTCATTGTAAGCACATGTTGTTAAAAAAAAAAAGAAATCAGAACTTAAGTTTTCTTGTCTTGCTATCACACCATTTCATCAAGCACATGCATTAATTTGGTATGAACATACTTTTTCTGTGCTTTAACTACTGATACATTTGAGAAGAAGTTTTATATTTTAAAATTATTCCTGTGAAATACCTACCAAAAGGAAGTGCAAACACATTAGGAAGGGTTCGTGTACAGTAAAACATCAAATGAAACTGAGTAACAGTGATGAGACAGAAGATTGATGCTGTAGTTGCTCCAAATTGTTTTCTAACTTCTTTCTGCAGCTTCCATAACGTGTAAATCACACTGAGCCCCAAGCTTCCTCGGACTATTGGAAGAATAAAAATGGGAATTAAAGAGCAGTATCAGACAGGTCACTGATGAACAGCCATGTTATATAATGTAGTGGGAGAAAGTTCTGAAGAATAATACTGAAGATATCACAATGTAAGCATCTTCAAAGAAACAAAAAAACAAACAAAACTCATTAGTTTATTTATTCTAATCCACCTTTAACTGGTCTGGTCCTTCTGCAGAAAGATCAATGCTTCTATGCCCAAGTTAAACGATATTTAGTGAAGCACATAAGGAGTATGCTTCAGAATGTATTTTCTGAAGCTATGTGAGACAATTGCTTTTTCTACACTGTCTGACATTTGTTAGCACAGATTTTCCCCATGTCATTAGTTACACCCTGAAGAGGAAGTGAAATGGCCATACGAAATACCTACAGTCTGCAAAATCCCTCACTGAGGAAAAATATATCACTTTTAAACCATTAATCCAAACACTGAATATAATAACGATGTCACCCCTTAGTGCAGCAGTAAAAACATCTCTATTTTGAGGATCTAAAGTTCTCATACCTATCAGCTGGGAGTAAAACTTGGACATTCTCAGCACAGAAAGTACATATATAGCTGGGCTGGAAAGAGCAGCAATAAAAATTGGTCCAAGGAACGTTCTTGGGACAACTCCAGGAAATTCATGATGGTCATACTGAAAAAAGGAAAATCCACGTAAGATAAGCAAATCAGAAACAAAGGAAAATAAATCGTATTCACACTGCATTTATCCTACTCATAGTGCAGGGAATTGCAATCTTTAATAGTGTCCAAAAATGAAGACATACTTTTCAACTTACCTTATCCAAGTCCAGCTGGTGGTACACCACATCATGGATAGCTTGTAGGTTAAAGCTTTCCTCCACTTTCGTAAAAGGGCAGACAGTTAAATGAACGAAGGCCACAACAATAAGCAGCAGCAGCAATGGGAATGACCGTCCACTTGAGCTCCTCTTCTGAGCCATCTTGGGTTTGAAATTCACAAATATTCTATTGTTATTTGAAAGAAAATAGGAAGAAATTACATTAATAATATGGCATGAAGTGTACAACCAGAGAAAGGGATTGCAAGGAAAATGTTCTACAGTTTAAACAAAGACTAAAATCAAATAATCCATGAAATTTTTTAATATATTCAGTGAATTAAGTAGTCAAAAACATACTCAGGAAGCATTTCAGGATTTATGCTGCCTTCTGTAAATGTAATGGTTTCAGTTTTCACCTAAAAAAACTCAAGACAACACAGACCCCACCCAAGAAAGTATTTCCCTCTCCATTCCATACTGCTCCTACGGCTGAGAGCATCACCTCAATTATGTCTGCGCTTTGTAGGAGAGACAGCTTTGTAATTTACTCTCACTTTAATCGCGCACTGGATTTACACGTGATCTCAAGAACATGCTCTCTCATTCGTCCAGGACTCCAAAAGCAGTAGGAGAGGAACCATGAGGATGAGGAATTGCTTAGAGCAGAGTACTTCGACCTCCTGAGTTTGCCAGCAGCAAGGTCTGGGACTCGGCAAGCAAAGGATGAATCCCCTCTGGTACCCACACCATGTGTCACTATCGCATGAGACAGTCTGAACCCCATCCTCCACACTTCCACCCAGAAATGAAAGCCACCTCTCCCAGTGCTTCATTTCACAACACTGCTGAGCCATTCTTATGGTGGTATTTATGCTGTATTTTATCATTATGGTAAAATCATGAATCCAGGCGATGCCGGAGTAAATCTATTTCATGTTCTTCTAATTTAAGCTTCTCACTTTTTGTATGTTTACAATTTAATAAAAGATAAATTATTTTGGTTATTGTTATTCTTGCTCTGTTCTCACAGGAAAAAAACCCTTAAAAAATAGCATTTTTAAGGTACAATTGGGATTTTCGTTAGAGATATTTTCTCCTGTGTTTTGGTCTTAATATGTCCATCAAACAGATGTAAGATAGTAGGATCACTTAGCAACTACCTCCTAGAGTTACCTTTTCCTGAACTGATGTTTGTGCTGCTCATTAGTAAAAATAAATACAAGCACGCTCATGTTCCTTATAGTCAGAACTAGCACCAATAAATCCTGAAATTTGTGTACTACCTGTAAATTGCATGTATCTCGATATCATTTTATGTATCTCACTGACTGCATCTTGTTCTCATGATTGCCCCTGCTACAGACTGTAACTGAAGCTCTAAGCCTGGGCTCAAAGACAGACAGTTCTGTAGTAGATCCTTGTTCTGCATTGTTAAAAGCCTAAAAAAATGCAATGTTCCAGGAACCGGGAATAAATCTTTTTAACTTCTGCCTAGTACTACTTTTTTACAAGAACAGGTAAAAACGGGTTGTGGTACAACAGAATCCTCTTTCCCCAGGAGTACTAAAGGGGTATGGGACTGACATCAGGAGCACCTGAAGAAGTATCTGGCAGGCATTAAGCCTCTGCACAGGGCAACTGATCTCACAGAAACTCGTCTCTAGAAGGCAAATCTTGCTTACCAAGGAGAAAAACGCACACTAGATGGTCAATCCACCACAGCACACTGCAACCTGCGCATTTGAATAGCTTATGTGTCAGGTGAAGCAGCAGGTAGATATTCACCAGTAAGGCAGGTATTTGGGACTGCAAATTCACAGCTTCTTAACATTTTAGGACCCAATAAATCTTTGTAAGAGGACCCAAGTGCCAAGAAGCTCTATTTTTTCCTTCTGAACTGCATCAGAACTGTTACCTTTCCCATAAATATCGCATTAATTATCCTCTGACCACATTACAATACAGCCCGCTTCTGGTATCTTAGCTGAATAATCAGTCCCCTACTTCCTAAATCAGAATGAAAATAAAACTACATATCCCACACAGTTTATCACAAAGCTTCTTTTTATCTTGTTGATTCCAGTCCTTTTGTATGCCTGAAGAAAGTAAGCATGCCAGCACACTCATACATCTTGAAGACAATTATATGCATTATAAATACTGAGATTCCCCGAAGGAAAACATGCTAGATGATAAAAAAAAAACAAAGCATGAAGACAACACCCACGTTTCTGAGATAAAGCCTAATAAATTCAGTGGTCTTGTCAAGACTCAAAGATAACTTGCTCTGTTGAAAATTGATGCTGACAAGACTCAAAATTCAAGTGGCATTTATCAAGAGAGGCAGACTCTGATGATTAAAATAAATTTTACATAAAAAAGCAAAATAGTTGCAATTACAGTTTCTATTTTCTAAATGTCAAACCCACAGAAAGAGATTTTCATTTAATAAAAATATTTTAATAAAGAAATTTAGAGAAATAATCCTAATCAAATACATATGGCCTTGTCCATGGTTAACATTCTGACAACTTCAGAACAATCTTCCCCAGGCCTCTGAAATATATGCACACTGACTTCCCCCAGATGCCTACATCAAGACTGAATCAGAAGAGCAGCAATTTCCAACGCAAAAAACTCATCTCTGCATGGGATTAAACAGGGTGAAAAGCAATTGTGTTTTGACTTTAAAAAACCAGGCTGAAGTATTTTCATCAGCAATGGCTCATTGTTATTCTATACTTTTCCAGTGGAAGTGTCATTAGTTCAAATGGACTTCTTACTGTTCTCCCATGGAAAACCTACCATATTTTGCTCACTTAAGTTTTTCATACACTCTTCACGATAAATATGTCAGAGCTGTCTGCAGAAACTCGCTCCCTCACACGGAGGCATCCGAGCAGAACAAAGCACATCCCACCACAGGGTCCTCCCTCTTTGGCTTCATCTAGCTTTGACAAAACCTATGTCGCATTATCTGAAATTTTTATAGTTTTTCTTCCTATGCTTTAACCGTTCTTACAATTCTGCACTGAAATTAAGTACTCAAGGAGATCAGATTTAAACCCTGTAGTTGCTGGGATTGTTTTTTCATCTTAGAATAAACAGCACAGTTACTATTCTTACACACACTGACGAGTTTAGGGATTGGCTTAAAAAAAAAATAAAAATAAGACAAAAAAGACAAAAAGAGAAGAAAAAGCTGAGACGGAAAACGAAGAGCCAGGGATGGCACCAAACACGAAGGTGCGACGGAGCTGTGGAGAAAACGCCACTCATTTTCGGACCGGGGAATAAAACATCCAAACCACCGCGCACACAGCCCCGCACCCCGCCGGCAGTGCCGGCCCGCCCGCGGCTCCTGCGAGCGGCTCCGGGCAGCACCGAACACCGCCCGGGGCTCCTGCGCCGCCCCCTCTCCCCAGGGCAGGGCAGGGCAGGGCAGGCACCGCGCATACCCTCAGGAGGCGGCTGCCCCGCGCTGCCCGGCCCCGCTACCGCCCGCGCCCGGGAGGCGGAGAGCCGGGGCGGCCGCCTGGCAGCGCCCGGTGGGACCGCCCTCTGTCCCGGCTGCAGCGGGGCTGCGCTGATGGCACCGGCCGCAGGCGGCCTCCCCGCTCCCTCCTTCCCTCTCTCCGGCCCGGGCAGCGCTGGCGGCCCATCCCGGCCCATCCCGGCCCGCACTCACCGCGCGCGCGCCCACGTGGCTGCCCCGCGGAGGGCGCCGGCAGCGCGGGAGCGGCAGGGCCCGCCCCGCGAGCACATGACGCCCTCCCCGGCCGGCCATATTAGGTGAGGGCAGGGCACGCCCCCGGCAGCACAAGGTCTCCGAGGCGGTGGCTGCCAAATGCAAATGGCGGATGGGCCTGAAGCCCCCGCGGAGCTGGCGCCTGCCCTCTCTCATGATGGCGGCGGCGGCGCGGGGCTGGTTGCCACGGCTCCCTCGGCGGCCCGGCTACGCCTCCCCCTCGGCTGGCCGAGCACGCGGGGCTCTCCCATTGGCCCGGAGCGTGGCGGACGCTGATTGGACCACGTTCCTGCGCCCCGCCGCCTCCACCAACGGGCGCGCGCGCGGCCGGGGCGGAAATGTGAATGGAGCTCGCGCGCCGGCGGGGCGGGGGCGGGGCCAGCGCGGGGTGGGGGG
>JAWWMO010000043.1:17521200-17582807 GCA_035047845.1 Dendrocincla fuliginosa
ACAGGGCGCTCGGCGGGCGCTGCGGCGCCCTGTGGTGCTCTGTGCTGCCCTGTGGCCCGTGCTCTCGGCGGGCGCGTCCGGAGCGCTGCGGGCACTCCGGCCGAGGAGGGTTGCCGCGAGGAGCCGTCTGGAGGCACTGGCCGTGACTGGGGGCACTGGGGTCAGCTGTGCCATCGCCCTGTAGTACCGCTGGGCGCGCAGGTTACAACGCGGGGAGGACTGGGCAAAGTGGCATCAGAGCTGAATGAAGCAGTGGTCCTGTTCAACTGATTGTAATAAAGTTCCGGAGAACTTAAAGGGTATAAAGTTTCATCCATGTATGGGATTTTTTTGTAAATCAAGACTGCAACAAGGCTTGTTTATGCATTAGGGAGATTGAATCATGTTATGCTGTAACCTACAGTTTCTCACTTTTCGTCTTGTTATCAGCTGTTTCATTCACTTAACAATTTGATCAGCAGATTCAGAGCTTTGCTGAGGTTTCTGCATTGTGCTTTTCACAATTTCTATATAAACATTTACTATTGTCCCTAAATTTTGTTAGAAACAAACACTGCATAATTTTTGGTACTTTTTTATTTGTAGGGTTTAGCAGATACAGCAAAAAAGAACTTTGGTGGTGGAAACACTGCTTGGGAAGAAAAGACACTGTCAAAATATGAGTCCAGGTGAGCTGTCTCAGTATTGCTCATTCGTTCATCTACATTATGTGTACACTCTGGGTAACTTCACTGTACCAGTGTTTGTCTGGAACTTAAACATTGAACACGCAGCTAAAGTTTCATTTGTCCAAGCCTTAAACTCTTAATTACTAAAATGTTATATTGCATTTTAATGTAAAGATTACAGTAAAGACTGAGCCCCCTTATTAAGGCCTTTATTTGTCTTGTTTCTGAAAACAACAAACTTAATTCTATCATTGGTCATAGAAAAAAACCTACTATTTACACATTAATGTCCTAAAATAACGATCCTAAGTAATAGTCAGTAGTTTGTTGATAGTCTTAAAAGGTGCAGGGTGCTTTAATACATTTTAGAATTAAGGCAGCGTCTAGATTTGTCACTATTTCAGTGCCAAACAGAAAACAGCTTACTGTATTCTTGTTGAGATATATATATCTCCATATAGATATTTGATTATGGAGCAAAGTAATCTGGTATTTTTCTCCTAAATTTCAAATTCATTTTTTATTTTAGTTGGAACATTGAGATGTTACTATGAGCTTCTCGGGCTTCTATCAAATGTTAACAATACATGAAATTTATTGTTGAACACAAGAGTACTGCACTGCAATTTTCTGGGAAGCCAAAAGTCTATCAAACCGACAATCTACAGGCATAATAAATGCAAGTAAGCCACGAGGTTGTCGTGGTCATTCTTTTTCTTTTTGTTGAAGTAATGTTCTTTATTCTGGTATTTTCAGTGTTTTGGAACTAAACCAGAACACCTCATAAACAGGTGAAATATTCGAGGCTGAAGCCTGGGTGCTCTGTCGTGTCTTGAGTTGTGTTGAATGTTTTAATTAAACTTACGGTTTTCCTTCTCTACTTGTAGTGAAATTCGTCTTGTGGAAATTATAGAGAATTTGTGTGACAGTAGTAACTTTGAATGTAACAACATGGTAGAAGAATATGAAGAACATATAGAGAAGTGGTGGTTCAAATTGTAAGTATCATTTTTTTGGTAGAGATCTTTGGCTAAGAGGATGAACTACTAATGTTAAATCCTGTGCCTGAACAGTAGCAGTATGCGTAATTCTTCCTTAGCCTTCAAGAGGTGCCGTTGGGTGTAGCTAGGTTCAAGCTGACTTTTAGTATTCTGTGCTGCTGCACTATGTTCTTTTTGATTTTCAATTCCAGTTGTGTCACACCAAAACATCCAGTTTACAATGTGTACTCATTTATTAGTGGGGTATTGAGGCAAACTAACATTGAAAAACTGTGAGGTTTAGTCCCTTACTTCTTTTTCTTTGTCATAAAACTGCAAGGGACTCTTTGGTTCTTGTGGGTTTTTTGTTTGTTTACTTTTTTTTCCCTGAAACTACATTTTGTTCTCCTAGCAATCAGAAGAATAGTTTATGCTAATCAGTCTAGAAATTGGATCTAGTGAGGATGGGAGAGTAGCAACTGACTTTTTTAGCTGCCTTTTAAGCTAGCCTGTGGCTTCTGTTGAAACTAAGCTTGTCGCATACCAGTCTAAAATATAATTAATGCAAAGATGGCAGTGTAGCATTTAGGTTTCCTAATGGCTTTTGAAATTCCAAATCATGTTTCTTCTAAGTTTTTTTCACTAATTTAGACCGCCAGCACTCCCGATTACCTAGAATTCAATAGGGTGGATTGCCATTATAACATTTCATAACTGGATAAGGCTTTTTAATGATCCACTTTCTTCCTAATGACTGCTTTATCCTTTTACCTAACTATATAGGATTGTGTATATGTTAACATGTCAGTTGAAGGGAGTAGAATAGCAGAGCATAGAATGGAGTATTTCAGTTGGAAGGAACCTGCAGTGATCACCTAGTCCAACTGCCTGACCACTTCAGGGCTGACCAAAAGTTAAAGCTCTTATTAAGGACATTGTTCAAACACCTCTTAAAACACTGACAGGCTTGGGGCATCGACCCCCTCTCTTGGAATCCTCTTTCAGTTTTTGCCCACTGTCCTGGTAAGAACTGCTTCCTAATGTCCAGTCTAAACCTCCCCTGGTGTAGCTCTGAATCATTCCCATGTGTCCTGTCACTAGAAACAAGAGATAGGCCATCAGCACCTCCTTTTCTACTTCCCCTCAGGAAGCTGCAGAGAGCAATGAAATCAGCCCCTCCACCTCCTAGAGAAGCACAGAGTCCTTAGGTGCTCCTCATAGGACATTCCTTCCAGAAAGGTGAGCTGTGCAACCCAGAGTCTTAAATTTGGCTTAAATTTGCAGAACTGAAAGAAACTGGTCTTAAACTAGAAAACCTGACAAAGTAGACTTCCTAAAATAAACAAAACTATTCATAAAATAGATTGGTTTTTGGAAAATTTCTGCATTTAATAGGCCTTTTGAGTGCAAACAAAACAGTTTGCCTTCTGTTCTTTGACACGCAAATGTCATTCAGTTTCTGTGGTAGTTTCCAAAGACTTTGTCCATGATACCTCAGGTCCTTTTTCATAAGTTGTTACATAAAGGGTGGTTGATCACTGGAACAGATTCCCCTCAGCACCAAGCCTGTCAGAGTTCAGGGATCATCTGGAGGATACTTTTAGTCATATGGTTTAGTTAGGAAGTCCTGTGAGGAGCAGGGAGTTGGAATTGATGATCCTTATGGGTCCTGTCTAACTTAAGATATTCTATGGCATTCAGTAAATTTACTTTACAAGGTCTGAGCATTGGAGTCAATATGGTCAGATGTAATAGCTTAAAAAGAGAAGCTATACATACTTCGGGAGCTGCTGAAGACTCCTGTAATGCTACAGAATATCTTCATCTTTCCTTTACTGAAGTTTTTGAGACTTCAGCATCAACAACACTGAGATCTGTAAATTGTCATTCAGAACCACAATAGTCCTCGTAGCTTTTCAAATTACCTCTAGTGATTTCCTTGTTAATTAGTGGAATAGATTTCTCTCCCTTGTTGTGGTGGGTCCTAGTTGTCAAGTTGGCTTTTAAAGAATCTTTGTTCTTTTTGTTTATAAATGAGTGTCTTTCATATACAGAAAGAAGAAATATCCTGATTTGTTTAAGTGGTTTTGCATTGAAACAATAGAAGTTTGCTGCCCTGCTGGAACTTACGGACCAGATTGCCTTGGTAATTTTTCTTCTGAAAAATTCAGTAGCAGATAGGTTCTTTTTTACCTGTTTGTTTCAGTCTTTCCCGACATGGAAAATACATGAAGTATGATATTTTGCATGAGACACTGACTGCTGTGTAGTGTGTACCTGCCTGCTGCCTCATAATTAGGTGGCTCCCTTGTGAATATCTTGCCTGAATAAAAAGCTTCTGAGCATGAGGTAATGTACAAAGCTATCAAGAGTACCAAGATGTGCAGAATCCATCTGATCTGATGCTCACATCCATGCCTCATCCATCTTTAAAAGCTCTCTGTGGCATCAAGTCTGTTGTTTAGGTGGCCTTTCAGAAGCTGTGTAGACAAGAATCCTTGACCAGTTTCTAGAGTAAAACAGCTAAAACACCGTTGGGAAATTAAATGAAGAAATTTGCAACTGACAATCAATTAAAAAGTCAATGAGAAAAATTGGTTAAAAGTTGGTGGGAGATGAAAGTAAAGTCTTTGCAAAAGTGATAAAGATATTTTGGCCTCTGAAGCTTGTATAATTTATAAATCTCTAAAACCTTGCACCTTGTTAAGAGATCAACCTTTGCCTCTTATGTATTGTTAAAAATTAGGTGCCCACTCCCTATATTGATCTAAATGATTGCTGGTACGTTTTTACAACTGTGATATGAGCCTTCTCAGAGATCCAGAAAAAGTAAAGATACCAGCTTTATCCAAGAAGATAGGAAAATAAATAAAGTTCTAAGCCATGGTCTTTACCCAAAATTAAACTGCATTTTCCTGAGGATTGTTTTGAGTTTCTTTTATACTTGAGTATATTACTGAATATTCCCTTGTTGGAAAACTTTTTTTTTTAACTCTCAAGGGTAAAAAATACTTTGGAAATTATATCCTGGTTTAGTATGACTCTTTTTTATTGATTTTTATTTTATTTTACTTTCTGTGAAGAGAGAGGGACTTCAGGTGCTTTTATCTGAGAATAGGAAGTTACTTTCTTTAACAACTGATTTAAAAATAATTTTGATCCATTTTAGCTTGTCGTGGTGGATCAGAAAGACCTTGCCATGGAAATGGCCACTGTGATGGTGATGGTACCCGAGGTGGAGATGGCTCATGTAACTGTAACAAGGAGTACACAGGAGAATTTTGTTTGGACTGTTCCAATGGTTACTTCAGTACCTTGAGAAATGAGACACATTCTGTTTGTACAGGTAATGAAGTCTTAACACGTACTTTTATATCTTTATGTTACTTCAGTTTTTGTAAAGAAAACTAGAAATAGTTTAAACTAACAACTGTAGAAAAAAAAACATAGTTTGGTCGCTCAGCTTTAAGTAGAAATGACATGTCTGTCACTTTGGTGGAATTCTAAGGTTTTGCTAAATCACCTTTCCAGATTGCCCTTGATTTTTTTTTTATTTTTCTTCTCTGCTTTAAATTAAGAAACAGCATTCGTATGTGTCTTTGCCCCTCTGCTTCCCAAGTACTGTTAAAATCTTGAGCTGAAATTATTGCAAACTGGACTACTTTGAAACTTAGGTTTCTCTTGTATCTCACATAAGCTTACCTGGAGTAAATGGGGCATGGAAACAGCTGATCTGTACCATAGACTACTTAGATTCCAATTAGGTATGTGTGAGATTAATTTTGAAACAAGGTCAGGTCACAGGAATAAACTTTTGTAATTGTTCAGATTTTCAGCTGAAAATCACCTTCACCCTTGAAGAGCTTCTGCAACAACTACATCCTGACCCTGTGGTCTATTAAGATTGTTTTTCAACAGTCTGTATTTACTTAATACTTGCAGATTCAATATTTTGGAAATTGAACCTGCACTTCTAGAAGCTAGAATTTCATAGCACTGTTCTCGGTGTGCGGATGACTGTAATTGCCAGGTTTGGGTTCCAGGAGCTTTTGCGGATATTTTGGGGTTTTGCAGTTGTTTTGGTAGGACAGAGCTGCATGTTTGTAAATTAAATCTTGACTTTATAGATATGCCATTTTGTGAGTGGGAGTTTCAAGCTATTAAAATATGATAGCTTTCAGTGAATCCTAATAAAGTTTTCTTTGAGAGTTTGTGTGCCCAAACTTGTTTGGAATCTCTCAACAAAGCTCAGGTGGTAATTTTCTCTTCTCTCAGCCTGCCATGCTGCCTGTAAAACTTGTACTGGTTCAAGTAACAAGGACTGCCAAGACTGTAAAGAAGGCTGGATTAAAAATGAAGGTGGAGCTTGTGTGGGTGAGTAATGCTTGGCAGACTTCAAACAGGTTTTGTAGTAACAATGGCTGGTGACATTAGATGACATCACTTAGAGTTTTATTGCATTTTATGGAAGCACTCTGTCAGTTTAGATTTCTACAACTTTTGTAGTCTCTCTCTTCCTAACTCATTTCATTTGCAGGAAGGTAGTATTTCCGCTCTATTGATTGCCTGGTGATTATAGTTGTCTTCATCAGACTATTATTCACTGTAGATCTTTTTAGTTCAGTGCAATACAGATAGCAGCAAGTAGAGTGTTTCTTGTCAGACGTAGGTTTTTCTGGTGTTTATTTGAATATGAAACAGTGCTCTGCTCTCGATTTAAGCTGTTTTGTCAACTATTGGAAGATTCCTGTAAACTTTCCTACATATTTTGTAGTAGTTGCACAATTGCCTTCATATAACTTTGTCATAAATGCTCAACCCTGTTATTGGAAAGACATAATGGGAGACATCAGGCTCAGTGCTTCCATCAATCTTACCCATTTCTACCTTAGCATTTAACTTGGTTTGTGAGGAGATAAGTATGAGACACTTAAGAAAAAATTCAAATACTAAAAATGCTCCTATTGTATGAGTGCACTAGGGGGAAAGTAACACATTCAGTTTAATTGATTGAATTTGACCCATAAAAGACCCTAACATAATGCATGGAAACAGTATCTTGGAAATTATGGGAGTACTGCTTCAAAGTGTCAGTGAGAACTGGGCTTGAAATTCCAGCTCCTGCAATACCTCCTTAGGCAACTACTGGAACTTTCCAAGAGCGTTTTTAAGATGCTTGGGTATTGTCTTCTATAAAGCTGTTTTTTAAATAATCATTGCCACTAATCAAGTATAACTCAATTGAGTAATCAGTAGGAGTGATGTTTGCAGCAACAGGGTGAGAGTGACAGCAAGGGGACTGAAGTAGACTTTCTCTGTCTGAATTTTTTCATTAAATAGCGTTGTGCCCTTTCCTCGAAATCACAAGACTAGCATGTTTTAATTTCCCAGATGGAAGTTTTGAGCTTGACCTGTCTTAACCGTAACCTGGTTTGCTCTGATTTGCTTTGAGTAGAAAACTAGATGTGTGTGTGTCTGCATTTGTATAAGTTCTCTAATGCTTTAAAAAGTTCCATGACTTGGTAATGTAGGAGTAAAGGAGAGAACAGTATTTCAGAACAGTAGTCTAGCTTCCTGTTTGTTATATTTGCATAAAAAACATAAATGCATGACTCGAAATTGACTGACTTGAAAATTACAAGGATTGCAGATATTCTGGAAGTTCATTTACTTTGAGCTCTTGAGTTTCTAATAGGTCTCTTAGCATCATCACAAAACTTCTAAGGATCAGGTTTGATTTTTTTTTTTTTTTATATGTAGATTTCAGCTGAACAAAAGAGTGTATGTTACCATGCTACTTCAGTGTCTAACATGTTGGCATATCTGATTCCAAACTCTTAGGTAACTTGTCACTTTTTCTTTCAGATTTAGATGAATGTGCTACTTCTCCTTGCAAAGATCACCAGTATTGTTTGAACACAGATGGATCTTTCTCATGCAAAGGTTTCTTTTTAATCTGCTGTTGTATTTTACTATCTAGAATCCTAATTTAATGTAAGAGGTAATGCTAGAAAGGGCATGATACAAGGCATTTGTACAGTCTAGTCTGGTTCTTACTGGGCATGGGGAGGATGAGACTTTAGACCTGTTGTATGAGGAAAGCAAGAGATTTCTGGTTATTCCTACTCTGCTCTTATGAGACCCTACCTTGAGTACTGCAGCCAGCAATGGGGTCCCCAACATAAGGGTTTAAACTCTACTTCCAGCCCAAACCATTCTGTTTCTTGTGTGGGTAAGCTGTGTGGCTTTAAGGGTGGTATTTTAAACCTCAGATATATATTTCTTTATTCATAAAATATTTTATCTTTAGGATGTGATGCTAGCTGTGTGGGTTGCACTGGAGAAGGGTCTGACAAATGTAAGACCTGCGCAACTGGATACGTGAAGGAAGGTGAAAAGTGTACAGGTCGGTGGATTTAGAAGTATGTAGTAGAAAGGTCGGTGGATTTAGAAGTATGTAGTAGAACACTGGTTAGCTCACTCTTTATTAGCCATGCTGAGGAGCAAATAAGTACATTCATGTTTGTATGCTTTGGTTTTCAAGCCTGGCAAAGTGAACCCAGTTGTTTTGGTATTAGGTACAAAGACATTCATAATAACTTCCTTTATATTACTGAGCAAATACACTTGACAAGGCTTAGATTGAACCACTCGTACAAAGGAACAAAGTATTTTATAACATATTTGGGAAACACCTACATGAGTCTCGTGTCAGTCATCTACGACTTCATCAGATGTGTGCATCTGTATTAATTTTGTAACAGAAGGGCAGGAACTCAATGTGGATTCTGCTGCCTTTCTGTTAATCCATTAGTGTCCAAGTTGAAATAATATCCATTCATAGTGAATTATAATGTAAAATTAGACTTTCTCTGTGGAGAAGAGCAGAACATATGCATAATCTTAAGTAGCTATTAACTGTGATGATGTAGTATTTATAGGCTCTGTTCCCTTTAGCTATACTTTGATGGCATAAATAGAAATGTCTGTGGGGAAAATGTTCAGTAGATTAAGATGAATTGCTTAATTGTGATGAATGTAATTGCTTAATACATTTCCCTACACAGGAACCTGCAAAACATAAAAAAATCCCCAGTACTATCTGAAAAATTTTGAAACACAATCTGAATCGTGAAGAATCAGATTATTTTAACAGAAGTTAAATCTCTTGCAGCATTCTTCTCCTCAGCATTTTTCATATGTGAATAGAATTGTTTATATAACTGTGCACAAGTAAGATTTTTTTAACAAAATAACAGCAATAGACTCTTTCCCTATTCTATTTCTAGATATAGATGAATGTAACCTTCCTGAAAAGGTCTGTATGAAAGAGAATCAAGACTGTGTTAATACACCAGGTAGTTACAAGTGTGTATGTTCAGAAGGGTTTGAAGATAAGGATGGCACATGTGTTCAAACTATAAAACAAGGCAAGTAGCTTTTAAGTGGCAATTTTTAAAAAAATATGCTGTATCAACAACTTGGAGTTTTATTTCAGTGTAAGGGTCTAGTTGTGTATAAACTCCTCTGTATAATTTCTCATCTCCCTACAGCTGTGGTCTCTCAGTAGTAGGGAACAGTTTAGCTTGACTTAAACTATACCTTCAGTTAAGAAATTAAAGTGCAATTTTTTTCTAGTATGTATATCGACACATTATGGGCAGAATTAAGTTCATTAATGTTTCATTACTCCATCTAGGCTTCCTTTACAGTTCCAAAGTGAAAGATGGGATTATTTTGCAATGACAACTCTAGAAGAATAGATGAAAGACACTTAATTTCATGCATTTATTTTCTTTATTGCTTGTTTGGGTGGTTATTTTGTCCCCTCGTTCCATTCTCAAGACTGCTGACTCCTCTTATACTAAGTTGTAAAGATCTGTGTTGTATTGCTACTCAAGGCCACTCTGTTCATACCTTCTACTCTCAGTATATACTGTTATTAGTCTTGTAAAATCAGTATGTACTTCTCTGATGCAGATGCTCAGGATATCATTTATTATGTTTTTAGTGTGGCCTGACATTTTATGAGACTAAAAGTAAAATCTAAAGCTGACTAAGTTGCTTAGTTTTCTTTCTAAGATAATGCTTTTCCTAATCTAATAAAATCACTCTGCTTTTTAAAGGCTGTTTTGACATGTGCCATGAGTGGTTTGTACCATAGAAAACAATTGAGAGTAAGACTTGCCTTATTTTTTCAAATATCAGAACAACTTCTAACAGGCCACGTGGAAAGGAGAAAATTCACTCTGAATAGCTGAAAACAAAAGATTAAAATAGAAATATCTGTGCTCTTTTTTTTTTTCCTTCCACTAACAGTACTAGTTATTTGAAATACCAGTTTATTTCAAATATATTTGAAATATTTTGTTTGCATCTAGTGAAAAAAAAGTAAACTTAGGCTGGAAGGATGGTGCAAGTAGCTCTTTTATATGGCTTAATTACTTCTGGTCTTGATAAATGTTGATTTTTATTTTATATGCTTCTTTTAAAATCCTAATGGAAAAAATCATATGGTATAATTAATAGTAGATTTGTGTTCTAATTGTAATACTTAACTTTACAGGAGAGGAAGTAGAGAGTGAAACAACTGAGCCTTCACATACTGGACATGATGACTTATGATCTGCATTCAGAACCAAAAGACATTCCTATCTAAAATTTTAAATTATTGGACTAAGCCTCTGCTAGCTGACATACTGTGGAAATGGTATTAAATACGCAGGTTGCCATTAAGATTTTTTTAAAATGGTGATAACCTGCTCTTTAAGCTGCATTCCTTGTTCTTAAATCCCACTTTTTATATTATTCTTCAAGAACAACTGTTAGATGGGTTAGTATAAAATTTGAATGAACATAACATTGTACCCAGCAGCTGTAAACAATTTACAGGCTTCTCATTCTAGTGCCTACTGAAAACTGTTTCTTTTGGAAGAATTTAGTTACACTTCCTAATTCAAGGAAAATTTAGACTGAAGTTTGATGTTTCTAATCATGACAAATATTTCTGTAACTGAAATACAGCTTTTGGAAATTGTCAAAGGGAATCTCTTTTGGGGGGAAGCACTGTTCTGTTATACAAAATAGAATGCCTAATATTGCATTCAATAAAAGTTTATTTTGTTGGAATGTGCCTTAAAATTTTTAAGATGTTAATACCTGGATGTGTTGTCATCTCTATTTTTCTTTTAAATCAGTGAACAAAAGTAAACCAATCCCAAACAAAACCAAACCACTCAGAAACACAAAACTCAGAACCTTGTAAACTATATTTCAGTTCAGCTTTGAATGCCGGCACTCAGTTCTGTTGTAATGTAGATGGGGAAAAATAACCCCAACAACATGCACCCCTTATACACACTCTTCTAAAAGAAGAATTATGTCAGGCTTTGCTTTTCAAAGGCAGGTAGGCAAGTCTTTGTTGCAGATACTTGTGTCAAGTATGTAAACTAGTTTATGCAGTGATGAAAAGTAGGTTTGACTAACACCTGCACTCAGTGGCTCACGGTTGTTATGTGAGTACTCTCTAGAATTGACTTTCAATACAGTCTACTGCTGTGTATAATAGCTTTCTGTCTTTTGCAGACCAAGCATACTACAATCAATTTATTATCTTGTCTCTTGAGCCATTTCAGAGGGAAAGCTTATAAGCACAGCATAGGCACAACTTCCTATATGGTATCTTTAAGCTTAAAGACAAGTGTAAGAGCTAAAATAGTTATATTCTGTAGGACTGTCACAGCTGTAAATGAGATAACGATCTATGTACAGTATTTAAAGCTCTGGTGGAAGTGAGTAAAGCTCAGAATACATTGTGGTGGAGGATTCAGGGAGTATAAAGAGAGCTTATAAAAGAAGCTAAAAAGTTCATAGCTTAGGTTTGGCTGTGAAGTTATAAACAATACCCTGAGGTAAAGGGAAATAAAAAGGCTATAAATAGGATTGACCTGTTGATCAGTGGAGAGCAAACATCTCATCATTTCTTCATCTGAAGATTTCTTTATTCAGATGAAGTCACAGTTCAGTTTGTGAACAGTGCATGTAGGATTTTTATGTGCAATAGATACTTAGATGAATATTGTACAAAAAAGGATTCTGTTGGATTCTTATGTTAAAAGCTGTCTAGGCTGATATATTGTGTGTGGTAATCTAATGCCACTGGGTATTGGAAGCATCTGTAACAGCTTTCTTTAAGTCAGTTTCCTTCAGCTGTTATATCTGGATTATTTCTTACCTTGCTGGTCTGAGAATGAAATCTTTACTGCCTTCTGAGCTATAATTGCCAGAACTGGGCCTACATGCCACTTTTCCTGCAAGTTTTAGGGTAGGTGTTGTATTTAGTAAGTGCTAAATTAAAAGGAGAAAAAAATAGGCAGTTCAGGGAGCACAGGGAATACAGCTTGAGGATCTTTAGGGTTTTTTGTACAGGTGTAGCCAGTTAAAATATTAGCCCTTATGGATCTTGTAGGAGTGTAGCTTGTCTTTGTTACTCAGTCATTCACATTTAACTCCCAAGTGTTTGCAGGTGATGGTGCAGATGGTTGTTAATAGTAACATGAAATGTCAGTTCCGTTTAGAAACTACCATCAACTCACACCCTAGGCAATTGTCTCTCCAGTACAAACTCTTTTATTAGTGTTTCAAGTTATTTGGGACTCTGGTGGATACCTGATGAGATTGTTAATTACATTGTGGAAGTATTTGCTTCCCACCCACTAAGCTTTGAACAAAAATCCCTCTGAATTGTCCTAGTTAAGTGATGAAAATCAAAAACTTACAGACTTTGTTTTGTGTCTAGTGATAGAGCTGAGAAACTTCCTACCCTGACCTGCAAAAGTAATGACAGTAGACTGATACAGCCAAACTTTTTCAGTTCTGGAGAAATGTTTTCAGCTTTCCATTATTGGAGTAGAACCATCAGTGTTCCCTTCAAAACATATGGATGTAGTACCTGGGTATTAGGAGTCAATAATAGTCTTTTTTCCTCAATCCTCCCCTACCCACTGACTATAGGCATCTTTTGCTCTGCATTAAATCATTGTCCGGTCCCGAAAGGTGAATTCAAATAGTTAGAGCTTTCTCTGAAGGAATATTGACCAAGTTATGTATGCGATAAAGATTTAATACTAATCTACTGCCTTATGCCCTCTCTATGCTGAGTTTCTAAAGAGTTCTCTTTTTTTATTCTGTATCCTTTTTTCACTGCTTAAGATTGTAATTACTGCTCTGTTTTAGAGGTTGAAACTAAAAACTGTTTTGATGAACTTACTGTTTCCCCCCGCCCTTCTCTGCCTTGAATAGAGTGGGGATTGGACTCAGTTTTCTTGGGTTTTGCCCTTCATGATCAGAATGGCGGGGGTGGAGAAGCAGGATTTAAACTGATATCAGAAACTGATAATGAAGGTGAAGTGCTTTGTGTTAACCCAACCAGTTCAGCCTATCAATGCTTTCTGCTTTATGTGTTAACAGCTTAGTGCTAAAAAAGTGAGCTATTCCCATTTAATTTTACTGTTGTGTTTGTAAGGACATCTGGTTATGTCATACAAGACTTTGTACTTAAGGTTGCCTGAAATTATAGGTGTCATGTCCAACTATACAGATATGTTGCTAAAGACTTCAGAAGTTATCTAAGATAGCCAGCAAACAAGATTTGTGCCTTAGTGAAGTGTTGGTTTGGTACTTTTGTCATAAATACCAAGATGAACCTTGAACTTCTAGATTCACACCTGTTATTTATTTGGTAAACTTGATTCTGTGTGGTATCAAACTGAAAGCAGCATCCATTTTACTGGATTATTTTGCTACTACTTTGGGATATCTTGACCTAAGACTAAGTGCTTTTTACAAAGGGAAACACTATTCAGTAATATCTAGGCACTTTAAAAGAAAAGGTCCTTTAGTATGTGATAGCTGGAGTACACATAAAGTCCAGGAACACTTTCCAGTAGCAAGAAAACCTAGAGACCTGCACATTTCAATTAAAGCTCGAAACAAGGCCAGGAAAGCAGTCTGAAGTATGCAGCATGTATACCACAATCTTCCTGCAGTGTCTAAACTTAGAAATCAAAGTATGTACTGAAGTGTTTTCATCTGAACATTGGGACATAATAGTGAATTTTTTTCTTTGATGTGAATTCCCAGCATGTCTATATAGGCACTGAGTTCTCTGCAAAGTATAATATCATTCATTCATAAATAGGGTAAATGAAGTCTGTTTTGCAGATACCTTGATGATTTAGGTAATTCAGAAAGTCAGAGGTCACCTGGAAGGGTTTAAATCACTGTCTTCTTTTCTCAAGAAACATGCCAAAGTCCAGAGGCTATAGACAAGATCAGGACACAGGTAATCTTAAAATATCTGAGATATACTGTACAAACACAGCACTTTTCCCTTTTATGGATGATGAGGACTGATCATACATCATCCTAATATGTATGGGAGAGGTACTATTCAGTCAGAAAGCTGTAGTTCAAAAGGCAAATGGTGACATTAGCGAGTTGAAAAAGCATTAAGAATTGTGAAAATCACCAAATCACATTTTGAGCGTAATGCTCTCAGTGTATGCAGCACCATATATGTGCATATGTTCAGACAATTCTCCCTGATGAAGAGGGTCCACCATGCCCTTCACACTGCTTTCAGCCGGTTCTTAATACACCACGAAGTTAGGCACACAAATAATTCAAATTTGCCTTAACAAGCGACTAACTAAAAAGCATGTGTGGAGAGAAAAAAAAACAAAAAAGCCACACCAACAAAACAACAAAAAAGCTTTTTAAAAAAAACCATGTAGTCCTGGATCATAGGTAGCAATAATAAAAATGACAGTTCTCCATAATGATCCTAGCTGACCCTCCCTTCCCCATGTCTGTCAGACTGCTATGGGTTATTTTCTGAGGTTATATTTTATCTTTTTGAAAGGAATCTTTTGAGGTTATTCAAATGTCTGTGCTTTTTTTCTTTTCTTCCTTGGATCCAAATCGAATTTTCTTCATCTTTTTGAGCACCTTCACACCTTATCTAATTTCTTGGTTTCATTTGCTGCAGCTCGTGATACTCTTCAAATCCCTTGGCAGTTCTCCAAGTGAGCTTTGGCTTTCTTGACTCCATTCCTTCATGCTAAGACAGTGGCTCTGTATTCCTCCTGGGTCACTTGCCACTCTTTCAACCTCATGTGTTCCTCTTTTTCCCACCTTTGCTTGATTTCCCAAGTATCTCATCTTGGAGAAGGTGATCACTGAAAATCAACCAAGTCCCCTGGACCCTTCTGTCTAGGGCTGTCTACCTTAGCTTCCCTCCCATGCTGATCCCTGAACTAGCCAAGGTCTACCTTTCTAACATAAAAAGTTATGATCCTGCCATTGCTTTGAAGGCAAAATTGTATTTGGTTACACTACTTGGTCTGCTGCTGAGGTGAAAATATTGTATCTACTTAATGATGCTTTTTTGGTTGAATTCAACCCTTCTAATTCAGTCTTGGTCAGTAGGTTGACTGTAGGTTCCTTGGGACTGAGGGTCATCTTTTAAATTTGTTTTTGTTAGAGCTGTGGCCCAATCCTCACACATCCCCCAGTTTGCATCACAGCATTTGATATGTGGGATTCACATCTACCACTGCATCCACTAGTGCAGAAAGTGCATGAGTAGTACCTGGAAAGTTGTGCAGCTAGGAGAAACATGCTTCTCTTGCTAAATTCTTCTGTATTCACAGTGTACAGTTAGTCCAAGAGGGAAGAAAAAAAATAGAATAATTGGATTTCATACTAGCCATAAGATAAATATTAAAGGTAAGCTTCTTAACACTGGGACAACTATATTTAAATACATCTTGGGGCTACTATGCCAGTATTTCTAAACATATCTGAGAGTGGATAATTTGGTGGTGGTTCTTCATGTTTTGCAAATCTGTGATGTTCGTGTAGTGTATTATTTTTGGTAGATTATGTATATAATAACTTCATAAATCTTTCTACACCGTGTGTTCTCTTTTTTTTATAGATACCATACCTAGACTAAGCAAATTTATTTTCCATGATGAAAAAAGAAAAGGCACCTTAAATAAAATAAGTTCTGCTTCACATTGATTTTTTCAGTGTCTTTTAGGAATTTGGTCCAGGTCCTGTTATTCTTGCCCATTCTGTGTACCTTTAAGAAGTTATTTCTGATGAAAAACCAAACAGACATTGTTTTTCTTTAATATTTCTTAGTTTTAAAAAAACAGTTTGTTGGGGTTTTTTAGTGAAGAGGAAGAAGAAGGAATACACAATTTAAAAGATAAAGTACCCTATTTATTGGGGGGTTTTATTCTTTTTTTTTAAATTATTTTTTTTCTTACTAAATAAAAATGGCTAACCAAAAAAAGGGATGCATGAATAAATTAATCAGTATTCTAACAGGCGAGACCTTGTGGGTCATCTTATTCTTGCCTTGCCAGTGTGGAATTATTCTCTCTGTGCCATTTGCAAATGCAGTAACTAATTACAAAATTGCTGAGATAATGTCTTTTCCATCATTCCCTATTATTTTATGTATCCTCATATATTATCAGGTATTTATTTGACAGTAATTCTTTTTAAAGACTAGCACAACAAACAAGAACTCTCCCACATGCAGCTGTGACCATGCCTTATTTGTTTGAGGTAATGCACAGACAGAAAAGGTGGTGTAAGATCTTTGCCTTGCAAAAGGTGTAAGAGGAACAGGTTCAGGGAACTGAGATTCGTCTTTGACCTTTAACATAAAAAATATGCAGAATTTTAGTCTGCTTTCAAATTTTTTGGTTTCTGGAGCCACATTTTCCAGTGCTGAAGGAAAGGCAGCCAGAAACTGCCATTTAGAAAAGCATAACAACAGCTGACATTTTCATATGAAGTGCAGTTATGTAGAGAAAATGTCTAACTCACTTTTGGCAGCAGTGAAACATGTAGTTTCAGTGCTAAGATCAACTTGCTCTTGGGAAATTCAGAATTTTTGCTGTGTGAATGTATCCTCTCAGTATCTTTGTAACTTAGTTTAAGAAAGTTACTTTAATATATTTATCAAGGACCAGCAAGGTTGGCTGTGGCTGCTCAGCATTAGCAAATAGATCACACATCACTGGGAGTGGAGAAGAGGGAATGTGCAGAGTCACCAGGTATATGGAGCAGCCACCAGAAAGGGGTGGTGCAGTATCCACCATCCGTGGTCACTTGGAGCTCTTTAATAATTTTGTCCAAGAGCCTGGACTGAAGGAGCAGGTTCTCTTTAGTAATCAGATTAGGAAATAAAGAATTGTCTCTACTCCATTTTTATATTTACTCATCTATACATCTCAATGCTTGTGTTTATAAGGAAATACTTTTATAAGTAGATACATATATACAGACCTTTGTGCTATAGTATAGATAAACACCTTTCAATTGAAGTACTTAATAACTTTGCTTTTTTTTTCATTATACATGATAATATATGCAGTGATTAAAGTAAATTCTTCCTATCTGATGTCAACTTTTGCAACAAGTATTTTGACTACACTGTGAGCTGTAGAAGCTGGATAAACTCTTCCCATGAGCTTGTAGGGGAGAAAAAGATGAGTCATTAAGACTCAAACTGTTCTGTCATTTAGGACATAATTTTGTTATCAATTCATTGCACACTGTTCATGTTCAAAACAAACAGAGCGTCCCCAGAATAAGTTTTGGTTTATGTTAAAGCTCGTGTCACAGATGGCGTTTGACAGGCTATTTGACAAGACACATCCTAATGGGATGACAGCTCTGGAATTCCAGTTGTTTGGGAAAGAGCTCTGTGGCCCGGGGGGTGCGGTGTTGCTTCAGGCATTCCTTTGTAGGTGATAAATGTTATGGCACAGCTGTTTGCCCCATGCAGAGATGCACAGCTGTGCTACTCTGGGAAAGGACTTTATCTCTGTGATGTGCTTTCAGTATGTCAAGCAGCAGATTTTCACAACTTTCGTGTTAAACCAGCAGAGGGTACTCTTAAGCTTCCAAGAGTAAGTTGTTACATTGGATGCTTCAGGTTAGTGCCTCAAAGAGAGTTATGGTACTGAGGGGAGGAGCTGAAAATGGGAGCTCTTAATTGTATGGGCCTCATTGCACCTAAAGTGAATAGGTCATATACTTCATGAATAAACCTACACTGCTTTCTTTTCAAAAGCAGAAACTGCGATTTTCCCAGTATAATATAACCTTAGAAATGGGGAAATTCAGATTTGAAGGAACTCCAGAATGTTTCTCATCCAAATAAGTGCTGAAGCAGTGTCACTCTGAGTTCTGAGTAGCTGCCTTACCCATTCGTGAAAACCAGTAAGGATAAAGGCTGCACATCCTCTTTTGGCAGCTGTCCTCACAGTCAAATTGTTCTGTGTATTCAGGCTGAACCTGTCTTGTCCCAACTTAAACCGGTTGTCTCTTGCCCTCTTGCTGTTCATTGCTGTGAATCCTTGATCTACTAGCTCTGCTTCTGCTAATGCATCCTAGGGGGATGCTGACCCTCTCTGCTGCCAGCATGCTGCTGGCTCATGATCACCTCGCTGCTCACTGGACCTCCAGGGCTTTTTCCACAGAGTTGCTCTTCACCTATCAGTCTCCAGCCAGTATCACTGCAAGAGGCTCTTCCTTCCAAAATGCAGCTGTTTGGGTTTGTCTTTTTTGAGTTTCATGAGTTTCTATCACTCCATTCCTCCGTCTTGGCTAGATCAAAATTTTCTATGAATTCTTATATTTACACTCCATTTTAATTCAAAATAACAGATCTGCTGCCTTTAATAGAATGAATTTAACAAAATTAATTACACGTATAAAGCCTGAAAGTTTGTAGGCTTGTGGATTACAGATTTGTAGACAGTTACTACAAATAAAAGTACAAAATTGGCTCATAAATTTCGACCTATTCATCAAAAAAGAGAGGAACAAACTTTTATCTTTTCTTTGAAAAATAATACTTTAAGCAGAAAAATACATTGCTTACATATTTCTCATGTAATGTGATAAAGCACAAGGAACAAACGCACATTTCACTATACTTGACAGGGTGATATAAACATCATTTGAAGTATTTTTAAAGGCTCATAATCTTTCTCTAAAAACCATATACTAAGTTACTCACAGGTACAAATAGATATTATTTAAAGCACAACTTTCTCCCTCACTGGTTTTCAGTCTTTGCCAGTCAGCTATATCACCAGTTGTTCCTGCTGCCTACAACTGTATGTTTTCTGCAGATCACAAGCAGAGCAGTGAGTTGGCCAGAAACACCTGGAACCTCTTCAGAATTTTTGTTGGCACATCTGGAGCTCTCATGATTGTCAGAGCACTGAGACTAATGGAACCGCTTTTCTGATCAATTTACAACCTGGCACCACCTGAAGCAGACGAGTTAATGAAAACTGATGACTCATTAGGGGCAGTGTAGCAGTGTTTTGTACAAGACCCTTGACTTGACACTATAGTCAATTAAATTCTGCCTATTTCTTCCCCCCAAACCCTGTGGAAATGTACTGGAACAGTAAAAATACATGGTTTCATGAAGGTCACAGTCTAGTGTACTCCTTTCATTTTTTTATGATTTGGCAGTTAGAGAGCAGCAAGGAGGGAATTAGGTGCTGGAATATGTATAGACCAGACAGCAATCTTGCTACCTGAAGAAAGGCGAGGTTAGTCTTCTGCTACTTTTTTAATTTAAAGGTTATGAATAATCTCAGTCGGTCACTGATGCAATTAAATTTTAGTACATGTGAAAGGGTTCAGTACTGGCCTGGAGGTTTCAAGCAGTACATTTTGTTGCTGAAGGGAGAGAAGTCTGCATACAGCTGAAATGTTTCCATCTATGGCAAGGATCAATTGCATGCTGTATAAGTGCCAAAAGTGGGGGAGAGTAGGTCCTGAATGTCACTCAGTTATAAAGAGCAGAGGCTACTGAGTTCTGACAAGATGTTTGGTGGCTATCCTGGCTCTTTCTGAGTTCAGGGCTCAAAGAGCCCTACCTCACAAAGAGGAGAAACTATCACCTGCATCATTTTTTCTGATGCAGTATTTTCTAGCTGCCACTGAGCTCCTTCCAGTGCACTTAGCCTCTAGCTGGGGAAAAAAATGTAGTCTGGCACACTGCACTTGAAAAGATGCTGACCCCTGTTCTACATCTCACACTTCCACGGGAAACATCCATGGTTGTTGAATTTAGCTATATCAGAGCATGTGTTTCAAATCCTGTGAACTTATGTGTCTGTTAACAGCAATTTAAAAACCTGCCAGTTTTCATAGAATTCTATAAACAAGAGCATGTAGTACTTCTGAAGAGTTTTCTGCGATTACTCTGAAAATAGCCTGATATTTACCAGGGAAATCATCACCAATGGAGGTACCTGCTCCCTATTGGCTTGCATTCTGTATTGTAATAATATTTGGACTTCCCTCAATGTGAAGTAAGAACACAGTGTTTACATGAGTTAGAAGCACAGTACTGAAAAGAAGCAACTATATGAGTTAATGTTCTTTGAATAGCAGTTGAATAAACTTCCATGGAAAATTTGTTTATTTCTGAACTTAAAAATGGTTCCAGGAAACAGTCATCCTGTGACAAAAGGTTTCAATATTCTCTGGAGAAGACAGAGATTTTATCATGGGATCATGGTCTTCTGAGTTTGCCAGTGAAAGAATGGACAGGCAATACTTTTTGTTCTGAGTCCTTGTGTTTAAAAATAAAGAGCAGAAAAAAGGTCATAATTCTGCAAACTAAGCTTGGCAACTGTATTTAAGCTTCTAGGAAAGCCTTAAAACCCTTACAATTCCTAGTAACAGGTTGAAAAGAAGAGATGATAGGGATTTGTTAAAATAAGAACTTGTGGGAAACAGTCACTGCTAAGTTTTGTCATTGCAAATATCGCTGCTTCTAATTCTGCTGTCCTCCATGAATAACCAGTAAGCAGAATATTCTTACCAAAGCATCCAAACTGTAGGGGAGCTTCATCTTGACAAGAGGAAAAAATAAATCTGATGACATGTGGAGCAAAACATAGAATCTTCTGAAAACTAGAATGATCCTGAATATGTGGTGAAGGCGATGCCAGAGAAGTGGAATGAGCAGACCCTTACAACAAAAGTCTTTTCAGTAACACACTGACATTTTGTTGTGGTCCTTCCACAGGAAGATCTGTGGAACATGTTTTCAAAGCTTTTTGACTTACATGTTACCAAGAGTAGATGACCAATGAATGGAGATGTGTGTAACCACAGCACACCAAGGTGTCAGTCAGTTGCATTTTGTAAGATTAAAGCAAAGGTTGCTCTGAGTTTTTCCGGGGCACCTTTGAGGTACCTTTTTGAAAGTGTAGGATGTTCAGAAACATCTCTATAAACAAATACATGGGAAAAGGCAGTCTGGTAGAGGGCAGGTAGGGATGTAATTTCTGAGTTCTAGATCTAGCCTAGCTGTGAATTAGCTGTGTAATTTTTGGATCATTTACTCCATTGAACTTTCTCCTTTGGGCAGGCCTGTACTTGACAGGCTGTTTTGGATAGTGTTATTTCATTGTGAGGTAAGAAAGCATCTCTCAGTATAGAGGGTGGCATGACTTCAATGCCTTCCTTTTAATTTGGGGACCAGACTCAGGAATAAGAAGCATTGACCTCAACAAAGAAACTTAGTGGGCTTAGTGGCCGCCCACAGTCATTGTTACTCAAATGATCCTTCTGGTTTCCTGATTTGCTCTGGAGAACCTGATAGGTCTGTGACAGTCTGGGCTTTGGATGAACCCAGCGGCATCTGATGCAAACTGAACACCTCTAGTGAACACAGGAATCATAGTGATTTTGTGCTTTCTAGGGCTTCTGTGAAATTCATATCACCACAGGAGCAGCAAAACTGCTCAAATACCCCAATGCAAAGTGTCCAAAATGATGAAATAACTGCAGGCTTTGGACTGTGGAGCATATGTCATACCAGTTCAAACAAACCTGAGAATTAATGTAAATTTTGTAAGGATAGACATCTGCATTTTTGACAAGAACTCAACCAAAATACAGGCAGTGAAACAAAGTTGCTTTTGATTATACAAGGTTTCTTCATATGGTCATAACTGGAATTTACACAGCCTGTTGTTCAGGGAATCAGCATTGCTGTATTCCCACAACAATAACAAAACAGACGGACAGAGAAAATTATAAAATGCAACATGGCAAATGCATATTGCCCCAGTATCTTCTATTTCCATTTCCATTCTCTTCTATTTCTCTAAAATGGATATTTTTGAACTTTTCCCCTTTTTTCACCTAAAAAGTACCAATTCTAATAAAATTAAAGCTTGTTAGGAGATGACATTAACAGCAGGACAAGAAGTTCTTTCTTCTTCACAAAGCCAACTTTTCTTATGAGGATGTGTCAAGAAATACTAAACTTCATGAAACTTCTTTAACCTTTCATTGTTTCATAGCAAGTGATGTATTTCCTGGTGACAAGTGATGAATGATTTTGTAGAATACTTGTTTCTGCTAGCAGGAGTCACAACATATTTTCCAGCATAAAAGCTCTTAGATACAGTGACTACCATTTAAAGTAGAAACTGATTTTCAGAATCGATATTGTAGTGGAAGTCAATGAAAAAGACAAATTATTATTCTTTTCCAGCTGCAAATGCAATTTAAGTTGTTTTACTTAGATGTTCTTCTCTAGCTTCAAAGTTCAATATAAACATTTAGCTAATTAGTAAAGTTATGCATGCAGGCAGGCAGGAGAGAAGTTGACAAATGATTTCCAGTACAGAACAGTTTTTAGAGATGACTGATGATACTGATGAAGCAATGCTGAGGATCATTTTTTTTTGCCTAACTCCCTGGCTTTCTTTGCCCCTCCCTTCCACGCCTGCAACATTCCTCCCCACTCCCTCCTTGCTTTTATCTGCAGCCTGCCTCCTTCCTCAGACCACAGCTGTCCAAAGGCCTTTGCTTGCTGCTTACTTTTTTTCTGCACTTGGTCTCATTGTACCTCGCTTCTGTTGGCATCTAAAGAGACATATTGGATGTTTTTCCTTGCCAGTAAAAACTGGGATGACCCACAGCGATTCAACACCACCAAAGGGGTAGAACTAGTCAGCATGTAACTAGCCTGAATCATGCAGCCAATCCTGTGACTCTGAGGTATCACTGCGAGTCAGGTGTCACCATTCCTGTTGTCAATGGGAGATTTGCCTGCAGTTTTTAACTGGACCATGACTGAGACCTTAGAGTACTGAAAATGAATGACCAGAACCAGACACCTTTCTGCCAATGTTTTAGAGATCTGTTGCGAGGAAAATACCCTCCTCATTGGGGACTCCTCTGTATTGGAGTGAATGAGCTTTCAGAAAGGAGCAAAAGCTCAAAAGAGAAGATAAATAGATTTTGTTTGAAAATTTGAATTAGAGTATTAGAGAGTAGAATAACAGAGAAACTTTATTTATTCTGGTTCTCTCACAAAGAGAAATCTCAAACTCTGAAGAAGCGCAAGAATAGGGGTTAAACAGAGGAATAAATATCAGTTATTAAATAGCAAATAGTATCCTCATAAAGCAGATAAGAAGAAAGAGTATTTTCATAAGCCAAAACCTCACATGGGAAGTTCTCGCAATAGGGACTGAGTGTGATTGGCAGCAGTAATTTGGATGACACTGGTAGCTGCATCTCTGGGCCCGCAGGTGCCAAATGCTTCTTAAAAAGTTTTTCCCAAAGTGCTGGGCTGGGACAACTGAAAATCTCTTGGTACAGTGCCAGTCCAAATTAGGTTCTTCACACAGATATTACAAGTTGTTTATTATGATTGCAGACTTTCTTTATATGAGTAAGCTGTTCTGAACTGGGCTGGCAATGTGTTTATACACCTTAACCAAAGCCTGTTTGTCTGCTGAGTAAAACTGCAAATCAAAATATTTATAAAACCCTTCCCAAAGTAAAATTTAGATAAGGTTCTGAACACAAATCAGTGTTCAGTGAATCAGTGAAAAAAAAATGCTGCTATTTTAATGATAATTTCTTGGTTTGGATGTGTCAGGAGACTTAGTGCAAAGTCAGACTATTACATTGACAGTGAAGGTGAGAAAACGAAGTATTGCTCAGCAAACAAAGTCAGTCCCTCCTGTTTTAGAAATTTATAGCCTTTTGTCCTGCAGGGAGACTTAATTTGGCTTGAATTAGCAGAAATGTCATTGTAATGGGTATGCAATGATGGAAATCAAGTCTGGCTGTGAAGTACTGCACCATTTGAATGCAGGTTATCACAGACTAAGGGTGCAAATGAAATGCTTGCATGCAAAAGCACTAAGACTTCAGAATCAGCATGTATTTTTCAGATAGATCTGCATTGCAGCTTCACCAAGGAAAAGATCAGAAAAATGAGCCCTTTTTTAATTGGAAATAGTTCTTTTGACAGTCTGAATACCCCTTAGTCAACAGATAGACACATTTTATAATACCTTATTTATCACATTGATAAGAATTTATACTTGCAGAAATTTTATGGGATATAGTAATGGTAATTAATCCCAAATCCCATCAGTTGTGTAGTAGTTTTAGTGTTATTCTATGTTACTAATAAATAGCATGCCGTTTCTCCAGGGTGAAGCTTGTCATGTAAGGAGTATGTTTTCCATGTGAGATTCTATTGTTATTCTGTTTGTATATGTCTACCAATTCAGTAAATTGGATATCTCAACCTACTTTTTCATTGTTATTAAGTACTCTTCTAGTTAATTATCAACGCAATAATTGCCTATAAATTGCCAATAAATTGCCTATTGCCAACGGCAATAATAATTGAGGGTCTGCTTTCTGTGGAAAGTCTGCCTTCTCCTTAACTCATGGCAATGTGGATCCTTCCTCATGAAGCCCCTGATGAGTTAGTCAAACTCTATAAATGGCCCCTACTCACTGTCCACATGAGCATCTTCAGTCATAAATAGACCTCAGTATTGCATAGCAGTTTTATAGTGTAGATTTAGGAATAGTTTAAGTAATAAAAAAACACCTGTGAAGTGCTAGAGACCAATCAGAGCAGGAAATTACTTTCTTCTTAGGATATTCTGCTTTCCTGCACTTACCACTGGACAAAACTATGGTATGGTGTGCTTGCTTAAGCTTAGACTCTCTTAGACTTTAGAGCAATTGAACTACACTAGAAAAATGTTATGTTCTTGTCAACCAATACTTGCTGAGTATTCGTTAAAAAAATCCTAACAGAAAGAAAAACATCCAAAAAAAGAATTAGATTCTTGCAGAATATAGCAATTCACCAAATATAACCTACAAAAGTAACTGAAACCACCTGTTTCCACTTCCTCCATAGAAAAGTTTCACAATGTATGAAGCACAGAGCAGTGAATGCAGCAAGTCCTGCAGATGAATCTGAGCAAACACAGTTGCACAGAATGTGCTTGGCAGGAAATGGCATATCTCCTTCTTTTTCTCTTTAAATCCAAGCATTTGTGTTCACTATCTTTTGTATAGCTTTAGCCCGCTTGCCTACTGCAACCTGGCATCAGACTATCTTCACTGTAGAATTTTGTTAGGTTTTAGGATTTATAGGCTTTCTATTAATTTGTTGTGTTTAGTTTGGAATCTAATGATGAAAATGGTCATGGGTTATCTCTAAAGAGCACGAAATACATTTTATTCTCACTCCAGCTGAGGAGGTAATGACCATTACAAAATCTTCCCTTTCTTGTGGTTTCCTGCTTAGATACAAACTTAAAAGTGTTGTTAAATGGTGATTTACCCTGTGAGTGCCCCGTCAGTTCATGTTGACTTCATCTGTATACTCACTGAGTAATTTGTGCCTCTGGCCAGCAGATGATGCATTCATTCTGTGTGGTCTCCTCTGCACTGACCAGTACTGAGGTTTTTTGAAACTTTACTCCTCTTGCATCCTTTAAAACACTATAAAAACATTTTCAGGTATTTAATAGGTAGTTGTCGTTATTACCACTGCCTTTAGCAAAACACTTCTCTTCATAAATGCCAGATTCTGATGTTTCATATCATACACAGTCTTTGCCTTATATACATTAGATGTCTCTACTAGAGTGGTTCTAAAACTGCAACTAATTCTTGCCCAAATATCAAGACCTCATTGCTTAAACTGATTGTATTTTGTTATTTTTATTAACTTAATGGAATGAAATAAGTAAAAGAAAAACACATAAAACATTTTCAGATCCATAACTGGCAAGACTTCAGCAAAGTTGTATCATTTTATGGAACGAGGCCTTCAGATTCTGGAGAAACTCTAAGAAGACTGTATGCTACATACATTATGTATATAATGGTTTGCTGTACAATAGCTGCTACTTGATAATTTAAAAATCACAATTAGCAATTCAGATAACGTTAAGTGTATTACTAAAAAATGTTACACATTTGCACTTCTTGATCTGTTGATATCCTTTGATTGACATTTGTATTGTCAACACTTATTCTGTGGAATGCATAGTTAAATAAGCATTAATGTTACAGAATCTGCTTTTAATATCTGCTTGAAAACCACAGTTATCCAGCCTGCTTCATTACGGTGGCACTGGCCTGAAGCAGAGGTACAGGAGCTTGTTGTACTGAATGGTAGAATGAATCTGTGATTTGGTTCCCCAGAGCTGGTTTCCCTTCAGTCCTCCTGTAACATTCAGGTGACTCCACAGTGAACGCAGCCAATGCAGCTATGCAGGGTGTGTTTGTTTGGTGTCTCTTCGCAGTTCTGTTCAGGTTTCCCTGGGGGGACAAAGCAGTTCAGCAACAATAGTGAAATGACATATACTTGAACCAGGAGCACATGGCGTCTGTAAAACTTCCATCCTTAATAGCTTGGCAGTGGATCATTTAGGAATTAGGGATGAAAGCAAACAGATGTTATGCATTCAAGCACCTGGATAAAGAAATGAAACTACATATTATTAAGCAAAACGGTGAAACTTGCATTCATCTGTGATGTCCCATTCTGTTCAGATAAGGTACTGTTTGTTTTTAAATGGAAATATGGCTTGGCATAACATGACAAAACTGTAAAGGCACTTGTGGCCATTTTACATCTGGGTCAGATGTATTTGATGTTCTTACTTTGATCTCCTGTCTAATCAGTGTGTTTTCAGCTTAGATCTGTAATCCACGTCTCTTGTAAACATGAACAATTCCCAGACCTTTTGATCTGCAAAATGACTCATTCATCCACAGTTCTACTCCAGGACAGCAGAGAAAAGTGATTCCTGTTCCTAGGGGTTTCTTTGGCATGCTGCTCTGAAGCATATAAAGCTCACTCCTAATAAAACCAAAGAGGCTAAACAAGGTCTCTGCTGGATCTCTCAGTGCTTTTTCTTTGTAATTCTTCCCCTGGCTTTCCTTGGGACTCAAAAACTCGGATAAAGTTCACTATGATGACTGGATTCATTCACTGCATTAACTGGGACTCGCTGGATCAGGAAACTGGGACTGTAAAGTAAGAAATTAAATAATGGATAGTATAGATGCTGATGTATTGTGAAGAAAGCATAGAAACAGTGAACAAGGACTGTGAAAGTTCAAGATAAGGTTGGAGAGAGGGAAAACAGAGACAGCAGAGCAGACCAGAACTTGGTAACAAATGGAGCTTTTGAGATGTGCTAGTCAAGGACATAGGGAGAAGGGAGTGAGGTGACCAGGGCCAGGGTGTCAAAAGTGGCTGAGGAGTTCAGAGAAGAAATTAGAAATCTGAACTCCTGGGACCAAGACCTGTGAGTAGGGAGAAGTGATGGGAGATGAGTGAAAGGGGAGCCAGGCTTCGTGAGCAGGCCAGTGCAAGGGTAACTTTACTCCTTACTGCCCAGGCTTATACAAGGGGGAGTGGGACCAGCCTGGGGGGAAAACAGGAGCAAACTTCAGAGACAGGAATGTGGAAAAGACAAGACTGAGGCCTCCCAGGACAGGGAGCCCTAGCAAAAATGGATGAGAAGTGCTGACCACAAAAAACACTCTTCCCCGTATAACCACTCTCCTGACCTTCACCATTTATCCACACCACTTTTTGTGGTACAAACTGGCAAAAAGGTCCTATTTCTTTCAGAGCTCATGAAAATCTCTCACTCTCTTCTATAAATTTAAGGGGTTAGGTTTTATATTAAAACCCCTCAGACTGGTGTGAGGGTTCATTTCAGTTCCAAAACAGATTTTTTTTTTTTCTTTGAAAGCTTACAGGCATTTTGGGAAACCCTTTTTTCTCATCTGTGTCTATCCCATTCAACCTCTGAGTTGAATAATATAAATAATATATGAATCTTGCTCAAAATAGGGTGAGATCGTATAAGGAAACAAAATGCATTTACAGGAATCTGAATTACAATAATCTTTTTTACTTTTCCCACAATTTCTATTTCTGACTGCCTCTTCTTTTATGCTTCTTTTATATGATATACTCAGAATATAGGTAGTAGCTGTGGGCTATTTTTGGTATGTAATACTATATATGCAAGCAAAGGATCACTTTTCTGAACAGAGGAGGATTCTGCAAAAGATGTCTTATTAGGTACTATTAAAAGTATGTAACTCACAAATAATGTGAAATGCAGCAGCCTCCCAAGACAGCAAGGCACAAAACCTGTTTGTGCTGTAAGAATGCAGTGATGCATTTTTCAAATTGATGGGTGCTGTCCACCTTCTAAACTGCTTATTTTGACACACAGTCACTACACAGGCACAAATCTAATTTTTTACTTTTGTTTCCCAGGTAAATTTCTTTCTATTTCTTGTCTTTTCTCAACTAGAGGACAAGCCAGTGTTTATGTGTCCTTAGTTCTTTTATGTGTTTTTATCTGAAAAGCACTGAGAACTGTGCCAGAGAGGTTATTGTGATGTGTCATCCTCAAGCATTTCAGTGGCTGCTTATCTGGGACCCGTGGCATCCAGGGAGGTCATAGAAATCTAGGTTGATGAGTTTCCCTGGCATGGCTTTCACATCATGCACAAATGCATGCTTAAAATATGTCATATGTCATGCCTCCTCCACAAGGAGGCACCCCCATTGCCCTTTCCCTTAATGAAGGTCCCACTTGCTCATCGTGTCATTTTTAGATTTTGGCTAGAAAACTGCTAGGGCTTAATGGGAGGCCCAGGGAGTTCCCTGAGTGTTTTCTGTTGGAGAAACCTACATCCTGTTATTGGGGAGCTTTTCGACTTCCCTTTGCAAAGTGAAACAGGTCTGGGAATGTCATGTTTATATGTTCCGAACTCTTTCTGGCTCATGTCTGTCTGTGAAGAGCAAGTGCCTAAATAAGAAGGAAAAGCCATCTAGTTTGCTGCTCACTTAATAACCAACACACAGTAAACAGCACTAAGAAGTGGGTATGTAGATTTAAGTGTATGCATGTGTATAAATGTATTAAACACTGTGTGATGGATCCTGAAAAACTGTCCTTCAGGCCCAAAACATTTACATTCATAACTGAAGATTTCTTGCAAGATTTCTTGCAGTTGTCTATCTTTACCTGTTTCTTACAGAATTTCACTGTGTCACGTACACAGTGAAAGGTGTGGATCCAACCTTTGGTCTTTTTAAACTACTGGTGAGGTGTCCAGGGAATCCAACAGCCACTAGAGGGAACTGCGGCTCTGTTCAGGAGACGCGGAATTTAGGGACTCACGAGCATGGGCTTTTTGTTGCTAATACGTGTTTGTTTAATGTTTCGTTGCCAGGTCTGGCCTGTGTCTGTGATAAGTCCGGCAGAGGCAGGAGCAGGTGCTGCTTGGAGCTTTCCCTTTCACCCAGTTGGACAATGGAGGGCAGGGACAGGGTTTCTGGCCACGGCTCCGTGGTGAGGAACTGGATGGGGAGGAAGGCTGCTGCCTTAGCACCAATATTCGACCTCACAGAGGGAGGGTAAGGGTGCCCCTGAGAACTCCTCCAGCCCCCATGTTTAATTCTAGAGAGCTACAAGCTCTCGAATGGTGTTCACAGGAAACCTGCAAAGAACAGTCTGACCAGGCAACAGATTGATCCATGCACATCCCCAACCCCTATTTCTATAATGCCAAGACAGAAGCATATGCACACTTGACTGCATAAGAAGCCCGTTCAGTGATACTTCTTTAAATGTTAAAAAAAAATTACTATTTAGGTTTTTATGGACAAGAGGAAGCTTAAAATATACATGCATTATCTGGATATATGTGGGATATAGCATCTCCTCCTACAGCTATGGTATTTATTCAGAAATAGTCAGCAGTTAAGTAAGCCTGGACTCCAGACAGAGTTAAGACACCTGGTTCATGTCCACTGTTGTTTTCAAGTCCTGTTAGTTTATTACCAAGGCATGTGACAGCTTACAAGAGTAAACCCATGTTGATGAAATAAATCCTTTGCATCCCTTGGGGCCAAGAGAAGGCCACTGAGCTCTGAGATTTAGTATAACAATATTAATACCTTTTCTGTTTCTTTTTAGGATAAGTAATACTATCTTCTCATTTTGTGGGATTCCCTATTGCAGCTCTTTACTGTGTGAAGTCTCTGATACATGGTTCTAAAATGCCAGAAGCCTTTGTACCTTCCAAATTCTTCCCAGCTTGCTTTACTGGACTTACTTGATATATTGCTCCCTAAAAATGCCTTGAAATGTTTTGAGGACAGTCTAGCCTTAAGGTCAGTGGAGTCAATTAGGAATGTTTCACTGACTTCATTCAATTTGTGTAAACCTTCCATCCTGCTCCAAAACTTGTAATCTTTGTCTTATGGTTTTCAAGCATTTGTGAGATGCAGAAGCATGCTGAATGCTTTAATGTATATAACTGCCTGAGCATGGACCAGTTGACTCAAAATCTCATCTGAGCAGCAAAGCCAAGGTCCAGGCTCCAAAAGCACCCTCCCTGCTCTCAGATCATACTGGAGATTCGTTTGTTTGTAAAAGTCAACCTGAAGACTTTTTCCTCCGAGCTCCAGTTGAGTTTGATCCATGTGATAGATGAGGTGTCTGACTGTAAAGCTTTCAAAGGGTTTGGTATGACTATGGGAGCTTACAGCCTACAGTGGTATGGGGTAGGAGATTTCCAGTTGGGAACTGGCTGATATGTAAAGCCTCTCAGCTGCAGTAAGAAACCCATAAGCAAAGGCTCTAATTCTCTCAGGTTTGTGCATCTCTACTTTGAGTTATATTCAGAGAACCAAAGGCACTGGAGAAATCTGCAAGATTATGTATTAGCCTCTTGGAAACTAGACAGTATAAGAAAATCAGCTGGAAATTCCCTTTTTTAAAAACAAACAAAAAAAACCCCACCCCCCAAAAAAAAGAAAAACAAAAAAAAAACCAAAACCCAAACAACAAAACAAAATACAACAAACAAACAAACACAAAAAACCACACAAAATACAAAAAAAACCACACACCCCAAACCCAAACCAAAGGAAAAAAAAAAACAAGGCAGGGAATTGCAGGTCAAAAGTGCAGAGTCATTATAGGCAGCAGTGCAGCCAGGGAGGGGAAAGTGAGGACAGCCGAGAAGCAGCTCTTTTAAAAGCAATAGGAGGGGGAATCCCCTGAGCTCCAATTTATATAAGGAAATGTCAGAAGGCAGGAAACAAGCACTGTGGTTCACCCACAGGGAGAAGTAGGGGGTTTGTGGCTTTCTGTGGTCACCTAGGGTGACATTTTAAGCAGTGATGGTGATTGAGTTGAATCACCCCAGGTAGAAAGGGAACAAAAACTCTGCAGTCATGTGGACTACATCCTGGACTCCTGAATCCGTCTGGAAATATACTATTTCTTGCAATTCCAGGGAGTCCCAGCTATTGTCATTTTCCCTTTCCTGACAGTGCTTCAGAGGCATCATCACCAACACACCAACCACACTACAAAACAACTTCTGAGTAACCAGGATATGGTATAAAACTTTCAACTCCTGGCTTTAAACAGGTGAATAAGTGCTTTATAGCCTGTACTATGCACATCCTACCCCATCTTACTCATGTTCACACTAAGCAAATACGCCATTTCCCTTTTTTCACTTATTTATCTATGTGAGTTTTTATTGGGGTGTTTTCTCTGCTGCTTAGTTACATGTTTGTGTTAGACTGTGAATATTTGTTATGGTTGATTCTTGCTTGTTTGGCCTAATTGGTCTCATTCCTTAAAAAAAAGACAAAAACTAGAATATAAGAAAGAGTTAAGGTGACTGCACAGCAGGTTGTTTTTCATGTCCTCATTTTCACTTGCTGTTTGACTTTGGTCTGCTGTGAAGGGCCAGCCGCCAGCATTTGTATCTGCACACACACACACACACAGATACAATGAACTCTTTCATAGTCAGGCTTTACAAGTAAATGGAGGGTGCTTGTGTTCATACAGTTAGTTTGGATTTGTTCATACACGCTTTTGAATGTTGCCTGTAAGCTGCTTCATGACCTCAGATGTCACACAACATCTCTCTTCCATACAGTAGTTAAGTACCAAGCTGCTAAAGCATCTCTGGGTGAAGTGGATTTCAGAGTCTTTGGAAAAGATATTTTTGCTGAAAAATTCCATAGAAGTATGCTACAGTAAATGTTCCATTTAGTTCAGATAAAAGCATGAAAGGCTTCACTTAACAGTATTACAGAGGTCACATGGTAGTGAAAAATGTAAGAGTCCAAGAATTTGTTTACAGCAGGTTTTTTAGCAGGTTGACAGTTTAAAAGTATACAAAAAAATCAGTGCGAATAAATATTCCTGTATATACATTTTGTAGTGCAAGAGTTCAAGGAAGATCAAATTCAACATAAATTTTATTCTTTAGATGTTTTGTGAGCTATACTTCAGCTAAATCACATCACTGTGGAAAGACAAGGGCTCTCTTGTTGTGTTTCTCCAAATTACCTGCAGTGAGTTGTGCAGCCACATATAAACAGAGCCCAAATTAAAAATTTTCTGGGTACATTGCAAAACCCAAGTTTTGTATCTGATAATCACAAGGGGCTGGGCTGAGGAGTGAGAAATTACCTAGATAGAGGGTAGTTGAGGACATAAATGTCAGGCATGCTGTCATGCTACTAAAATGTGTATGGAATAGAATGATTTGAATTTACATATTTGGCAATGCTGATTTTCTCGTTCCCCAGAGCATCAAGGATAAACATATCGTATCAGCCAAATCTCATAAAGTTGGCTCCTGCCTTGCATTGGCATGCTGTAAAACATGTATTTTAAATCCTACCAGCAGTCTCCCTTCTGGTCTGTGAGTACAATGCCAGCTGCCACTGGTCAGCCTGATCTTGCACACTTGCAGAGAGGCCACTGAGTAGGAGGAAGGCCAGCAGCTGGGGTAAACATGTGCCCAGCCTGGAGCCAATATAACATTGCTGTGAATTTTTTAAAGTGTAGTGGCTGATCTGACTAAAACTTTCTGGAGACCTTGTCTTGCACCTTCAAGATTCATATCCAAGATACATGCGGCGTGGGTATGTTTTTAATGCTTGTGAATCTAAGGGCTGTGATCTCACAGTCTGCCTGGCCATTTGGAAATAAGAGGTCACTGGTAGTTAGAATCAGACATGTAATCAGTGCAAAGCGGTAAGAAAATGCAGAGGAAACATACATTCGCTACCTGAACAAATATGGTAGGATCAAAGTTCATCTTACACCAGTTTCTCAAAAAGTTAACTGTTTAAATCTAAGCTGTCATAGTTCAAGTTTATTTCATTCTAGAGTAGATTAATGTGCATCTGGATCCAGTTATCTAATTATAGGTCCTGTGTAATTTTAAATGCTTGTGAGACATCCCACCTGCTGTTCAAAAAACATATTTTGCGAATTCAGTGTCTTGTGCAAGCCCTGTGCTACCTCCAAATGGCTTGGAGTACCTAAGTTCTCTAAAGTAGCTCAAGACACTTACAAGTGTTCCTTGAATACTTTAAACACTTTCAACACCAAAACCTAGTTGTCTTAATCCAAAGATAAATACCACTCCTAAAAATTCAGTGACATCAATTAAAAAAACCCCAGACTTCAAAACTTCAGCTTTTCAAATGTCCATCAGTATGCTTGTTCTAATAACTATCAATACCACACTGGGTTAGTAATGATGAAAGTTTTGGACAGGAGTAATAGCCTTGAACTAAGATGGAAGACAGCAAATCTCTTTATTATTTTTTGAAAATATGAAGGAGTTAGATTTTTGCTTCTTTGAATGGCTCAGGAAAAAAAAGAACCTCACAAATCTTCAAATTTGGAAAGCAAAAAATATTGCTTTACATATAATGATGAAGAGAACAACACTGTATTCGCACACATAACAAACTGTCATTGACTATTGAATCCAGTCTGGAAGCTGGAGTTGTTACTGGGGTCCTCTCTGGAACCTGTTCTCTTTATGTAATGCAACATTGACTCCTGCAAAGATGAAAGACCTGCAAGGTCTCCTTAAGTCCTAAATTCTTTTCTGAAATTTGGTGATTTGTGATTGATGGCACAATGAAGGTTGAGATTTCCTCAATGAAATGAGGAATGAGAACGTCTGTTGCTGCAATCTCATGAATAATGGCTTCTCCCATGAAGGAGTAAAGCCTTGCCTGCAAGAGAAATTCTGTCCTACGCAGCCATGTCAGTAATGCACGCTAGTGCAGATGCAGTCTATTCTGAAGGGTTTTTTTTATTTCTAAGGGGAAATTTACACCTTTGCTTAGGCCAGTGAAGCCTTTATGTGTGTCCTCTTTGCTTCTGTGGCACTTGACTATATGTAAATCTTTAAACTTGGAGATTTCTCTGCACACTTGCCTCTCCGACTCATTCATGAAGACATTAAATAAAACTAGTTCCAGTATTTGTACTTGGGAATACTCCAGTGTTTTTTTCATCCTGTAAGTGACACTTAAGCCCTATTTTTTGCTTTCTGACTTCTAAACAGCTCTCAAACTCTTAAGTAATGCTTCCTCCAGAAAAGTGACATCTTAGTAACCTTTGGTGCAGAAGAGTTTTTAGTTAGTTTTTCTGTACTGCTTGTTGTGTTATTACATATTTGTTTCATCTGACCTTAAGATGGTCAAATTTACATGGCAGACACTATTTCTTGATATTGTGTGAATGGTATGTAGCACAGATTAACACTCCCCAAGCAGTCACAATAACCTTTTTCATAGTTCTGTCAGATGATGCGCTCTCAGTAAAAGATTTTTAAATGCTGCGCTGTAGGACTTTAATACAGCACAGAACTGCCCAGACACAGGTCTCTGGGGGACAGACATGAGCTTGGTTTCCTTCAGAAAGTACAAAGGAGAAAGCACCTCAGTGCCTTCTGCTCCCCAAACGTACATGTGAACACGGCTGCTGGAGATCACTTTATTACTTTGTGATGACTATGGTGATTTCCAGATTGAGGTAAATATGATTTAAGAAATATAATTTGTTAATAAAAATGGTGCTACTTCTCACCAGCATAACACCCCTGAATGGATTGGACATTGTGTGAAACTGCACATGAAATATTCTTCATGGTGTCAATTATGCCATGACTTTTGCTTCTACTACATCATTTACCCTGCAATTAGCTCAGTCAGTTAGAGCTTGGTGCCAATATTGGCAGGGTTGTGGGTTTGATTCCTGTATGGACCGTTTGCTTGAGTTGGACTTGATGATCCTTGTGGGTCCATTCCAACTCAGAATATTCTGTGATCTTCTGAGATTTGAACATTGATAACTCAAATTCTTTGATATGAGAAGAGTCTTCTGCCTTTATCGCTCATCCTGTTATTGTCTTTGGTTTTAACATGATGCTGGCAGGTAACTAATTATGGTTTCTGTACAGCAGCTGATTTCTGGGGTTGGGCCCCATTTGTGCACAAAAGCAGTCACCCAGCCTCAGTGGAGCAGACCTGTCACCAAGGTGCAGCCACACTTTAACAAAGCCCATTATCAGTTCATTCAACCAGATGCACAGATGAAGGAGTATTTCACACTGTTTTTAGCTTATTTGAGAACGACTCATAATGTTACCATTTTAATTAAGGCCATTTAGTCTATAGTAACTGCTGTTATTGCTTATATGGAGTTAAATCTTTAACAAAAAAAACATGTTTCTTGCTATGAAATATAAGGATATGTATTTTTGTTTTGTGTAGTGTGTTTTGTAGGAGGCAGTCTGTCTCTTCCTCTCGAGTGCTCCTTGGTTTTTGTCATGGTAAAACTACACCTCTGATTTTGTAAAATGGAGAAAAAAATGCAATTTTTAGCTTGACAGAACTTTGGGATGGATGAAACAATTTCCTGAAGCATCTTCAAAAATATTTTACCTTAGGACAGAAGGTAGAAAAGAAAGATTTAGTCTATTGCTAAATGTATGGGGGTTAACCCCTATATAACTGTGTACCTATACAGGCAAAGTAATAAAACCCAGTATTCTGTAACAAATCAACAGTGTGTTTTATGGTTTCTAACAATGCATCTGAGGTAGCTGCACACCCCCATTATCCAAATGTCTGCAAACTTCACAATATTCAATGTTTTTTCTTATACCACCCGTGCTAAGGAGACAATACCTCTGAGGGGAGAATGCAGACAGAGAACCAGGAGGGAGTTCAAAGGAGTGCCTTACAAAACCCACTGCACTGAACTTGAACATCTGAACTTGTTCTTGAGTTTGTTCCAGCACACAAGCTGCTGAGGCTCAGGCCTGTGTGCTGTTCTCCTTCACCCTCCCTGCGGCAGGGGAAGGAAGTGTCTAGGAGAGAATGCATCTGTCTGACACCATAAGTGGTCCCACAGACAGGTATAATTATGTAGCTGCATAGCTCTGCTGCTGCAGCCATCAGTTCTGGATAATGGTAAGCAATGCCAGTTTGTCCACACAAACTACAAGAACTGCAGGACTTGAGTTGTTCCGTGTCCCCAGGTGCCTCCAGGCGACAGTGCTGTACTCTGCACAACCACCCTTCCTGCGCTTGCAGAGGTGGTCAAACCTCTGTGTCTTGTGTTTTGTGCCTTGAGGCACTGGCTGTCATAGCTACTGGAGCTTTCTGGTATCTGTCTTAAATCTAAGGCAATTTCAAACAAATTAGACCTGCTTATCACACATCAGCACAGAAAAAAAATCAATATTTTCCAAACTACAGGTAAAGAAGAAGAGACATTAATCAAAAAGAGGGAAATCTGGTTTAATATTCCTCTCACCCTGATGATACTCAGATTGTCTTTCCCAGGATATTGCAGTCCTCAGCAGTCTTCAGAGAAGCCTGTGGTGATGGTCATCTACTCTACAGGCAAAATATGAATCTGATGGGAGCACAGGAAAGAGAAAAATGTCTAAATCTGTGGGCTATTATTTATAGGTACATCCTTGAGAAGGAGAAAACCTTGTTTCTGCTGCCACATTGGTTTGTGTGCTTGATCCAGTGACCGACAATGAGGTAAATTCAACACAACATGGCAAGGGTCTTATGCTGTATGAGGCAGTCATGGCAAAGTGTAGAATGGAGAGAATGATGTTAATTGATAGTCACCATGACTGCTAAGTTGTTTCTCTCTGTCAATGCTGGAGATTGGTGCTAAATTATTGCCAGTAGACCCTTACTACAGGGAAAGGAGAGTGTTAAGACATATGAATGGAATGAGGTCAATAGGTTAGAAAATGAGAGCAGGTGCTGAGAATGCTGGAAGTCAGAACTATCACTGCTGGTGCTGGTGGCGCTGGACAAACAGGAAATTAGAGCCAAGAAGGAGCTGTGTCATGCAAGATGTTTGCAGGGAGAGTGGGCTGTGCCGACATGAGGAACAGTACGGTGGAGAACCATTTCTTTTAGTGAAAAATGAGAACAGTGACCTTTGCAGATGTCTGAAGAGACAGCTAATCTTTCTTTTATTCAGTATATACAGCACTTTGAGATCTGCATGTGTCCCCAGCTGGCTCATATAATGGTAGTGCTTCTGCTCTCTCCCTTCCATTTTGAGTCATGCAAAAAGGGAAGGATCTGGCCACAAGGCTGGTACCCTAGCTCTGGAGCCTTCCAGTGGTTTCTTGGCCTTCAGGTCCTCACTAAGGCTGTTGTTGCAGCTTCTGTTTGTCTCTGCACCTCACAGCCACTCTGAAATCATGCAAGAAGCTTCATCCCTGTGCCCAGGTGAGCAGGGAATTAGCACTACTGGGGGCAGCAGTGGCGGATGGTCATCACACAAAGGGTTTTCAGCCTGTAGAGCTGGGTACACCACAGGGCTGCATGAACTGGAAGGAATTTTCATTTCCAGATAGAAGGATTTTCCTTGGACCTGTTCACATTTTAGCATTGATAGAGGTCCTTCAAAACAGATTATAATCGTAGAAAGACTTGAAGAGGTTTCAGCAATCGAGGCAGGTGATGTTTAAGATTAACTATTTCCCTACCAAACGATGCTTATGATGCTAGTCTTTTACTCTATGGGATCTGTTAAGAAAGTGGAATCTGTGAAATCAGTCAGTGAATCAAATGGCTAGTGTTGTTCTCTGGTAGACAAACAATCCAAAACCATATAAATAAATGGTCTTCCCTTAGTTCAGGGAATAGCATGGAATACTCTGGAGTTTCTTTTTACATGGGACAATATTGTTTGCTAAAATAGGAGACTTTTATTAAAGAATTTTGGCAGTATCTTGGTTTACAGTCAGCTGTCATTTATTATCAATGATTATAGCATGACAAGTTTTTCTTGGCATTCTAGACATTTTTAGAGGACATTAGAAAGATATTTAAGTTGGGTAAGAGATACAGTACCAAATGAAGTCAAGATTTTGAAATCTAGGCATTAAAGGAAGGGATTTGTATGATGACTGCAAGCTCCTATCTCCAAGCTGCCAGGGATTGGTCAAACAAAATTTAAAGTGGTTTTCTCCTGGTTGATGAGCACCAAAGCCTTCCTTTTGGTAGACACTGAGGCCTGAATGAGCAATATGATAATGGGTCATGCGTCACACTCAATAAAAAATATGCCAAGTTGAATTGTAATGAAATATTAGGACATTGAGATTGGCCATCATTTATGTAAAGAATAAACAGAGTAGTTAGTTTAAGAAAGTTACATAAGCAATATTTTCTCTTACCACCACACAAAATTAGTTACAATACCTCTGTTAAAATATGTCAGATCAACCATCCTGAATTGCTGAGTTATAGAATTAATTGGTATTCATTGTCTCATGTGGCCTCCTGTGACTGTTTCTTTGTACTTTGTTTCTTAAATAGTCAATTATAAAAAATAGTTACTTTTCACAATCTGCAAACAATTTAGTACAAAGAAGCACTAAATTTACTTCAGGAATGTTACCTCAGTTTTCAAAGTTTATTAGAAAATTTGATTTCAGTATCTACTTTTTTACCACTTCTTTAAAAATACATCTGTAAAAAATATTGTGGAATTAAAGCAATTAGTTATACAGAATCACAGAACAGGTCAGATTGGAAGTGACTACAGTAGATCATCTGGTTCAACCTCCCTGCTCAAACAGGGTCATCGGAGAGCACATGGCACAGGATTGCATGCAGACAGTTCTTGAATATCTCCAGTAAGGGAGACTCCTGTAGATTCAGTAGGGAGCAGTGAGTAACTGAAGCAGTAAGTCAGACATAAAAAAGTCAGCATCTAATTTCTGAATCTTGAACTTGAACCTGCCACCACTGAGGCAAGACAAAATTTTGCAATGGTACGCTCTCAGGAGAACACTAAGCTACCTCTGAGTGATATATTTGTCTACAGCCCCACTAGATACAGATGTTGACTTGGTCATAGAAACAGTATATTGCTGTGAACACAAGTGCCCTGAGTGTGAACTAACTGCGCCTCCAGCCTGGGTTTGGGGCTGCACAACCAGCACTGAATTACTTGTGGTTTCTTGCCTGTGAGGGTCAGCCACACAACAACTCTGTGCCGAGTGTCCTGATACACTGCCAGCATGTTCTGGATGCTTTGTTGGCCTCAGATCTTGCTACTGCAAGTCTGCATAGCTCCATTTACATCTAGGTTAGGGACCAAAGAGATTTGCTGGGCTTTTTTTTGTTTTGTTGCCAATGTTCTTTGAAGGTTTTATAGACAATGCATCCTTAACTTGTTGAGCAGTGGTGAAGGACACCTCCATGATTCACTGGCTGTATGACAATACCTGACCTTCCTATGTAGTGGTCACTCATTAAACATGCTAAATCTTCTCCGTTGCTTTACAATTTGTTAGTCAGAGATTTTTAAAAATAGACCCTCTTCATAACCCTGGTGCATCAGAGGAGAGTCACTATCTTCCTTCTTTCAGCTTTGAATGAATCACAGAGTTAATCACGGACACTTAGAAAGCTGTATTTCCAAATATCAGGCAGCTATTTAAAACCTGTGATCAGCTGTCATTATGTCCTGATGGAGGTTGGATGGCTCTAAAATGTTGACAAATTCACTATTTGAAAATAAAAGCAAGTTATAACACACCAGACTGCAAGCATCTGTACTGTGAAGGCTGGATGCAAAGCTTAGAAAAGAATACAGAGTGAAATTGTGTGCTGGCAGTTCTCAGGCGTTTTTAGTCAAATGTTTAATTTAGGATGATTTTAGACCTCCATGAGCAATGCCGTCAAAATAAATAAATAAATGAAGACAGTCTATGAGCATGCCACTATCGTGGGAGAATGATGAACAAACATTCACATATCATGCTTTCATGCCCGCTGTCATGGTGTGTGTGACAGCCTCTGTGGATTTCTGAAGTGGTATCAAAGCCAGGCACCAACTCCTGGTGGTGTGCAGATGTGACATCCCTAAACACTTGCAAGTGTGCCTGTGTTCACACATGCAGATGTGCACATTCCCATGCCTCTGTGCTTATTCTTATGGCTTGATGGGTGGGACACTCAGTGTGTATGTAAGACATTTCTTCTGGTCTCTCCTCAGACTTTGCAAATACTTAACACCACTGAAGTGATTAAGAGAGTCCCATGGCTGTGGAAAAATATCCTGGATGATGGGGATTCAGATATAAAGCACAGACTTGAACCTGCCATTACCTATGGATGTCCCAGTTGACTAGTATCTTTTGACTTAAACAAACCCGCCATCACAGTGCTGGGTTAAAACTCTCCCAGTTTCATATTATGAAACTCATCTCTTCTGCTTTTTCATCAACTGACGGTAATAAGCAATTCAACATAACTTGCAATTTCTCCTGTCATCAAGCAAGCTGCTGCCATAGGAGACTTTGCAGCACTAATCTACAGGGAAGGACACATAGAGATCACTAATCACAAAGGATGGACTTTCCAGGTTTGCATTTCTTGAATGTTTCTTTCCCTACCATTACAATATCCATTAAATTGGTATGAATGTACACTACAGCTTCTGGACAAACTAAGTAGTTGTCTTTTGTATTGTAAGCACTTACAATGATCAGCCCTTCTGAAATAGGATAGATGAGAACAGGAACTTTATTTGAGTTTATTAACTCACCTGATCTTACAGATGAAGTAAAAATCTCCAGTTACATTTTCAGTTACAAAAAATCCAAACTTATTTTTTGATGTTCTTTGTTATGATCAAACTAAGGTGTGGCATGTTATTCTAGATTTTTAGCCTCTCTACTTTGGCCTCTTCTTATGTGCTCCCTGTACTCCAAAACCTAAAAGCAGATAGAAACTTTCTGGGTCAGGGATCACGTCTCCCATTTAGAGTGTAGTACAGTGGGACCTATGAGACACATGTTACTAAGTACAACTGTAATAATAGTTGACATTCCAGAAACTCAGCAGGAGTCAACCAGATTTACTTTTCCAGACATTTTGCCCCTCTCCCAGTTTTTGCTTTTGAAGTGTTTGAGTTAATCTCTGACATAAATACAAAAATAATCCTGGGTTGATAAGAGACACAGTTTATGGATTCATGAGAAAGTTGTGCAGTAATTTATGAGAAATCTTTTAATAAAGGCCTCACCATACTTCTGCTCTTTGACACTGTAAATATAGAAGCTGCTTGTTTTCTCTACAGTATTCAGGGATACAGGACTGTAATAATTTCAGTCAATACAGTTATGAGAGGAAAAGACATTTGTCTGTCTCAGTCCCAGGAAAAAACAGACCTACTGAGGCACGTTACTTCCCATTTGACACCTTTCAGCCTGGTAGGTAGAAAGGTACTTACTCAGGGGAAACCTCATTGCAGTTACAACTTCTTTGTGAGGGGAAGAGGAGAGACAGAAACTGCTGTCTGTGGTGAGCAGTGACAGGACCAAAGGGAATGACCTGAAGTTGTGTCAGGGGCAGTTTAGGTTGGATATTAGAAAAAGATTCTTCCCCCAGAGGGTGGTTGGGCACTGGGACAGGCTCCCCAGGGCAGTGGTCACAGCACCAAGCCTGACAGAGTTCAAGAAGCATTTGGACGATACTCTCAGGCACATGGTGTGACTCTTGGGGATGGTTCCTTGCAGGATTAAGAGTTGGAGTCAATGATCCTTGTGGATCCCTTCCAATTCAACGTCTTCTGTGATTCTATGGAAACATCACCTGTCAAAGGTCAGGCAGCTGAAGGAAGACAGGCAGCAGAGACAGGACTAATCCAGCTGCAGGAAGGTACATAGCAGTGGAGATATATCTCAGTGGAGATATATCACAGTGGAGGACTTTCTCCCACCTTTTACAACCACTTTCTCCTGAAGATGACTCTTGTGCCCCATGCTAAAGAAGTTCAATGCATTTTAGGTGTCAAAAACTATGGAGAGACCAAATAGTATCCTTTGTGGAAGTTCTACTGACCTCTGTGGTGTTCTGTGAGAATAGGTTGACTCCTGGGTTAAAATAGTTTGCTATTTATATTTGAATTTGTATTTGAAGTCACTATTTTATATACAGGAAATGGGGAACAACAGCAAGGTTAGCAATAGAAATAATTTCAGTATTGTATCATATAAAGGGCCTTGGACACTGGTGAGGCTTTGATTTCACCTGTTGTAAACAGGATCACTGATGAACTTCCAAGTGTTTTGACCCAAGTGCTTAAGAGATGAAATCTGATTTGGATATATCTTCTGTGTTTGGAGGTGACGTTGCATTCAGCTGTGTATTCTCACCTTCCCACTTCTTTAAAGGCAGAGCAGCAGTACAACTAATTGCTGAAGCAATTACCCCTTTGCCTGGGTACAGGAGCAGAATCTTTGGAATAAGGTAAGAGTAGAAGACTTTATGTGATAGACAGCCTAGCTCAACACAGGGCCTTTGAGCACTTCTGTCAGAGTCCTAAATTTAGATATTTAAACATTTGAGAAGAGTACATTGATAAAATGTAGTGACCTGTAATGTGTGGGAGTACAGACTGGGTAATCTAACCTTATCTATAGAACAAGAGAAGTTACAAAATCTGTATGTATTCATTATTGTTATCATTCAAGTGAGTGATTTAGATTTGTTCTGGGCACTGCTTCTGATTCCCAAAATCTAAAAAGTGCATGTGTCTTAGGTATGGAAGTGATGTGGTAGGATTTATTTTATGTACATCTGGAAGGTGGATCTCTTTTGTGCTTTCAAATTACAGCTGGGATGCAGAATTTTTGTATATTTCATAAAGTCATCAAACAGAGATAGCTAAAGAAACAGCCAAAATAAAATATGGATTTTTTTCCCCCCAAGGGCCTGCTAGAGCTAATGTAATTATTTTTAAACTCTAAAATCTTATTATTGGTTAGTGCCTTTTTTTTTTTTTAATTTTATTTTATTTGGAAAAGATCACAGAATTACAGAATATGCTAAGTCGGAAGGGACAGACAAGGATCATTGAGTCCAGCTCTTAACCCTGCACAAAACCACCCCAAGAGTCACACCATGTGTCTGAGAGTATCATCCAAAGGCTTCTTGAACTCTGTCAGGCTTGGTGCTGTGACCACTTCTCTAGGGAGCCTGTTCAGTGCCCAACCACCCTCTGGGTGAGAAACGTTTTTCTAATATCCAACCTAAACCTCCCCTGACACAACTTCAGGCCATTCTATTGGGTCCTGTCAATGATCATCACAGTGCCTGCCCCTCCTCTTCCCCTCACAAAAGAGTTGTAACTGCAATGAGGTCTCCCCTCAGTCTCCTCTTCTCCAGGCTGAACAGACCAAGTGTCCTCAGCCACTCCTCATATGGCTTCCCCTCAAGGCCCTTCACCATCTTCATTGCACTCCTTTGGACACTCTCTAAGAACTGAATATCTTTCTTATGTTGTGGTGACCAAAACTGCACACAATATTCAAGGCCACACAATTGCCAATATATTGGTTATATCACATCCTCAATATGGCATATGTTGAGAAGTGGTGAATAAAGTCAAATAAACTACAGGGAAAAAAAAAATCTCAATATAATTAGAGACAGACTGCAAAAAAGTCCATCACACAAGTAAAACATACATGCTAAGTGAAAAAATATCATCAGGTTTAATGATTTATGACCTATTATTTTATATATTTTTTGTAACATCAAAACTACTGCACGTATTTAAAAACAGTACAAGAAACAACTTACAAAAATATTAGTGATTAAATAGCATTAAATAATGCTTCTTTAGTGTAGAGATCGCTCTTTGATAGTTTGTGTCTCTGGAATTCATCCCTTCTTGTTTTTATTTTTAAAGTTATCTTTGCATTTCAGTTTTAGCCTTGCAAAAATTCAGACTTCAATGGAAATACAGACACATAAGGGTGCTCTAGAAGGGTTGTTTTGTTTAACAAGATTTAAGCAATATACTTTAGGTAATCTTAACTTTTTTTATCTGTCTGCTTTATTTAGTATTTTCATTCTTCTCAATATTTAAGTAAACCTTTATTTATCTTATCACCCAAACATTCTTTTTACGAAACTGAATTTTTGCTGTGTACAATCTGCTGGGAGTAAAATCATATCTCTTATGAAGTCAGTTTACCCCAAATTTAAATTAAAATGTTATTTCTGAAACTCTTAGGAGACTCTTTTGTCTTGCAAGGAACTGGAATAATTTAAATTGCGATAGTGGATACCAGCCTCCATGCTTCCTCAAAATCAGTTTAATATTCTTCTGATATTAATATCTACTATTAAACATATAAAGTCTATCACTTCTTCCAGTGTGAAGCCAAAATAAAGCAGACCAGATCCATTTATCCTTTCATGGCTGTTTTGAACTTTTGGCTTGCTGTGCTGAAGAAAAAAGGTACAGTTTTCTTTTAAACATGAAGTTTAATGTGATCTTTGATCTTTGCACTTCAAAAAGTTTTTTTTTCCCTGCAACAATCTTCTGCAGATGAGTTATAAATCCCTGAAAACAGAAATTTATAATGGAAAAGCTGTCACCACATTAATTTTGGTAGCATAAATGCAGTGCTGCTTCTATAGTTAGTCACTGCTTAAAAATAAAAGTGAGGAAAAAAGATGTTCTGACATAAAGTCTATTCTCACAGTACTAGATGTCAAATGTTCAATATTTAGTCAACAGCATTTTTAAAAAGTCATTGTTATAGTGCATTATTTTCCTCTTTCTTTTTTTGTTTGTTTCTTTTGAGAATTGCAATGTATATAAAAGATTACATCTCCCTTGACAGATAGAACTGGAAAATAGAAAAGATTTCATATATAAAAAAGATTTGTTACATGATAAAAAAATATCTTGGATGTTTACTTAAAAAAGCCATTAACTGGTCTCTTTTTTTGGGGGGATGGGGGCTTGCATTCTTTGTCAGCAGTTTGGATTCAAAGACACTATCGATCTCCTGTAGGTCTTGTCTTCCCTCTAATTTCTTCTGGACTTATGCTGGCTTTAATGAATTTGGAGGAGTGGAATCACTTAAACATGATTTAAATGATCTCATATGGTAAACTTAGTAAGCATTTATTAGTTTGTGGGTTTCTGCTTGGTGATACTGAGGACGTATACTGTCTTTTGTTAGTATGTATCTATATGGCGCAGGGAAAAAAAATATAAATGATGGAACAGTACAAATTTCATGATTACAATCTTCCAGGAAATATCCAAAGAAAACTCTAAAGGAAAAATTGTCTGGTGAGACAGCATGCTGTGCTGAAAGGTTTTCTGGACTTCAAAAGGCATGGAAAAAGCATAACAAATAAAAAAATGCTTATGAAATGGAAATAGATAACTTCAGTGCTACAAAGTACTATCGTAAAGCTGACATTGCAATCCAAAGATTTTGGCCTTGGCTGCAGCATTTGTGACCCACTGAATTCTAACTGTACATGGCATTATGTATTTTACTCTTTACATGGTTCAGAATGTGACAGAAGGATCTTTAGATATGACTGAAGATAAACCAATACAGTCCCACTGAGGTATCTGTTAAGAAGCTGGGTGTAAAACAGAAAAAAAGACTTCATTTTTTTGTTTGTTTGTTTTGAGTTCTCCCAGCCTCCTCTATGTGACATCCTCTATGCCATTCTCTTTCCACACAGTTGTGTCATAATCATATTTTCTATTTCCAACTCTGTTTTAAAACACATTTTTTCCTAACAGGCTAGCAAATATTAAACCTTCTCTGGAAGGATGTGATCGTAGGAATCTTCAGAGAGAGCAGGCCTTTTCATTACTGGTTCTGGGTGATATTATGGGATCTGGCAGTACTGCAAAACATGTTTATCTTATTTCAAGCATTGTTGGGCACAGAAAAACTGTTAAGTTCATGACAGAATTTAAGTGTTTTCGTAATATTCATCTCATTTTTGCTGCAGTTTGGTCCTCATTTTCCCTTCCTTATGTCAACACACAGACCACCTAAAAATAACAGCATGAAAAGCGCTGTTACTAGTGGTCCTGGTCACTAACCAGCACAGGCAAAATGATATGTTTTCCTATCAGTGCATGCAGAGGAGCAAAATCCTGATGTCTTCTGCATAATTCCTTTGTTCTCCCCCTGGTACAGGAGATTTGAGTGATATCTGTCATCTTGGGATCCAGCCTTGGTATTGCCTCTAACAATGTGAGATGTGCTGGCAGCTCAACCCAATGATAAGTATCTTAACATCCAGTGCTTTAATATTTCTGGAGTTTTTTTGAGGTTGGAACTAGGCCTTGCTGAGATACTTGGGTGTTTTCCTCACTGAAGAAAAGAGGTACCCATTACTCAGAGCAATTGATGCACAACAATACTCCTTTGAAGACAGGGCAGTTTATAGGCTTCAAATAAGTTAAACATTTAGCTGATGACTATAGAGAAGCCAAATAAAAATGAGTTGCTTTGTCTTCGCTAGGATCAAACCTTTAGTGAACTAATTCAAAATGACAACACACCTTTTGTCATTTTTTCCTTTTTCCTTTTTTTTTCCCCCTAGTGAAGACAAGACCTTGCATCTGACATACCAAAGCAAAAGAATATTTAATTCAGGATCCAGATTTTGCAATTTGGGTCCATCTGTGATAAGAACAGAGTGTGAACTCACAGAAATGCTTGTATGAATTTTTAATAAATTGTCACAAGTCCATTTTGATATGAGCTAGAAAACTGCATGTAAATGCAACAGAGATCTGCCATACAAAAGAGCTGCTTCTCTAGCAGAGAGTTCAGCCCAGTCTAGTGCTCTCCAGAAAGGTACAGAATAACAATTCCCCACAGCAGCATTTCACTCCATCTCTGAGGCGGTGAAATGTTAACAGTGGGGCATGGTCAGAAGCACTGAAATTCCTTAAAGACAGGACACAGAAAAACAAACACTGAGAGAAGCATTTGTATTTAATCTGGTAACCTGATTAAAACTAGTTACCTTATTTTTCAGCAAAAAAGATCCTATGCTAATGTTTTTGGTGATTTCTTTTTTTTTTAAGCAATTTACACTGGTTTATGTGGTTTTTTTTCCAAGGAAATGAAAAAAGAGAAAAGTTCATTTTAGGTAAAAGTAGTTTTTATTTCATTATTTAATCATTTTTTGACAATCTATTATTTGACCTTTTTTTCCGACAACCCATTATTTGATCTTTTTTTGACAACCAACTCATACAAACAGATATTCACAACTCTGGTTTGTAGTTCTGGTGATGGCAGTTTTCCAAGATATCTTTGGGAAACTAGACTGGTTATTAGGAAGAAAAGTATATTTGAGATTTCATAATTCTTTCTTACTTATTTACCCTTGTATGCAGTTTTCAGGATTGCAAGAAAGGAAAAAAAAATTAATCTCTTTTTGATTTGAACACACAAATTTGAACTTAACATGCAATGAGAAGAATGAAAATTCCTTTACTGGGTAGAGTTTGCTCACTCCTTTAGTAAATTTTGCAGACACGTGGTAATAACCTATATTGTGTTAAGATATGCAAACAGTTTTCTATGGAAACTAGAAAAAGCTGCAAACTAAATTCCAGATGGAGTTCTTATTAAGGAAACATCATACTTTAAAAAATCCTATTTCTCCATCTGCTTGTAATATCTTTGAAGTGTTTCTCTGTATAATTGTAATGATGATTTCTTTGTGTCATATTCTTTTTCATTACATAATTCTACTTCTCCCTCAAAAGTGTATATGTTCACCTCAGGCAGCAAATACTTAATTCAATTTCCCCCTGCTCTGATCTGAGTGGGGAAACATGCTACAGTTGTGGCATCCTTGCAGAAGCTCCATGAAGGGAGCTCCATGTGTGGCTTGAAGCTCCCTTCTTCCTCAAACCCCCTGCAGAAAGAAGTTCTGTGCCAGGGACCCTCTCCTGTCCTTGTGGTCTGACTCATTCTGACTCAGTGAGCTCAAGAAAGCAGTCAGCATTACTCCTTTCTGGGAAAGTGCAAAGAAGGAGCAATTCTTCAAATAAATGCAAATAAGTCAGCTGCAAGCATCTGGGGAAAAGCAGTTAGAGAAGTGAAAAATTATTTCTTGTCATTCACTATTCCACAGCAGTGTAATTTTGATCATTATCTTATTTTTGTTTCCTGACCAAGGGAATGAAGTTCATAGGTTGTGAATCCAATCTCAGTATACAAGCTGGGTAAATAATAGGTTGCATTTAGTGAAATTTGTTTTTCAAGCTGTTGTTCAGAGGTGCTTATCCAGTCATTTCAGTTTGAGAACACGAGCAATTTCATAGATTTCAGTACATTGTTCAAGTGCATTGGCTTAAGCCTTGGGGGATTTACTAGGAGAAATGTTACAGTTTCCCAAAGAACACTCTTGTGTCTCACCTTATTTACTTGCATGTTCCTGAGAAGATAACACAAAAGGTAGAGGTTTACCCTGCTGATATATAAAAAAAAAAAAAATAAACAAATCAGTCTTTACTAGAAACTGCTTATTCTAGATGACAGCTTGATGTGGTGATAGAATCCCTGCACCTGCCCTGAGACCAGTGATGGAAGGAGGGTGTCTGCTGCTGAAGAACCATCAGCTTTCTCTGCTTCCATGGGGTGCACAAAGGTAGTGCTGACTGTTCACTGGGGATCTCCATTTGGAACTGGAAGCCAAAATCCTGTAGTTTTCTGCATATAAGCAATATTTCACACAAATGTAAGTCCTGCAAACTCGGTAGTAGCCAGATGGTGTCAGTCTTGTATTGAAGTTTTATAATTCCTATCGCTTGGTGCTTAATAGAATAGACTAAATTCTGCTGCTCACATTTTTTTTCACCTGTACTTGCCTAACAACAACAGCAAACACAAACACACACAAAAGAAAAGAGAGGGAGAAAAAGAGAAACGAGTAACTTGCCAAAATTTGCTATTGAACAGGTTACACAGACTGTCCTTGAATTGCAGTGAACTTTTGCAGACCAGAGTGCAAAATCTGCATTTTCCTTAAATCTAAGAGCTCTTCTCTGAAAAATTGCCTGATCTGTCTGTCTTGATTTTATTGTCAGAATGACTGACTCCTGCAGAAATGCTTCTTATCAGGAAGAGACACAGAAAATAAAAAAAAAAAAGAGTGCCTGCAAGACTTTAAATGGACTAAACCTGCCTAGAACTGGAAAAAAAACCCCAACAGCAGTGAGTGACAGACCATTTTAAGGCAGGCACCATTACCAACAAAAAGAAAGTCATAATATGTAGACCCTCAATGTGTTGTTAAACTGGTAATTATTACATAATCCATTAGTTAATGAAAACATTATGGGCTTTTGGATGAGCTGTAAAACCAAGTTCTTGGCCACTCTTAACCTCCAGAAATGCTTTGACACTTTGGCGAGGAGCTAGGGTGTTAACACAAGGGCTCTGTCCAAATTCTGTGTGGGTAACTATATTTTGCCTCACTGACATTTGCATGTAATTTAGTTAGATCATTATTCTTTTCTTGTCTCAGACTGTAGTAGAGCTGCTGTATTAAGAGCTGCTGCTGCCTTGTTAGAGGTTTTGATAATCTAGGGACCAGTGAAGGGATTTCTGTGGTGGTCAGTATTTTGGGATTTTTCAGTGAAAGCACTCCATAAATAAATGTCCATAACCAAAGCTCTGTTTCAAATATCACAGATACCCTGGAAGCCTTGGCATTCCCTAGAGATGCTGAAATCCTGAGTCTGCTGGCAATACTAAAGGAATTGGTTAGCATCCCTGCTGAGCCCTGAATGAATAAAACAAGAAAACTGGTAAGAGGGCTCAAGAAATTTATGTTGTGTCCCCTTTCCTGAATTTAAACTATTTATTTTCAAAAGTGTTGAGCAATCTATTAAAAGTCTGTACACTGCTTCAAATCTGAGCACCTCCTGTCTCCAGAAGCAGGCTTTGCAGCATCACTTGGCCATTCTCCCATGGACTTAGGTAGAGGCTTGTGTGGTGACTGCATTGTTGCTTTTCAGACAGGACATTTTGGAGGCTGTCTTTAGGAAATTATCCCCATTTTCTCTAGAAAGTTACTCCCTCACTGGACCCTCTGGAACAGGAATTTTTTGTTGTCTGTCTTTCATGTACATCTTAAATATTGTGACTAGGACTGTTTTCTGGAAAGTCAATCACATTGGCTACCAAAGCTCCTTTGAGCATGGTAATGCAGAACTTTTGTGGGGCAGTCTGGTCTGCAATGCAGTGATAAGATGGAGGAGGAGCTGCCCATGGCAGCTCAGGGCAGTTACTGCTGAGTCCTGCAGTCTCTCCTGCTTTTTTGGCCTTCTGAAGGGTCACAAACATGCCAATAAAAGGGTCCTGGCTCCAGTGAGGATTGAGGAGCTCTCCTGTGACTGCCCACAGTGTCTTAGGCCAGCCTGTGGCATGTGTTTCACTGGCTCATCCAGGACTCTCTCAAGCAGTACCTGAGCTTATTTCTGGGGATAGAGTGATCCTGGAACCGTTCTCCCTCTGTGACATGAGGTATGGGACCACTCTGCTATGGAGGGATAGAGAGCTAAGCTGAGTGGACATGTCTAAATATTGGCAGCAGAAAGAGAATTGGAGGTGAAAATGAGCTGTGAACACCAAATTCTAGTGGTTGTATCCTGTGGCTCAGGATTGTACTTGGTTCTGTTCACAATAAACCATTTCAGTCATCAGAAACCAAGACAAGTGGGGCAGAGGAAGACACAACAAAATTTTTCCTGGCCCATGGATACCCTGCTCTGCCAGACACAGCTAGCCATACAAGAGACTGCAGCATCTGGCTGGTTTGTGCAGGAAAGCTAAGATTTGTCAGCTCTGTCTAACAGTCAGGGATTTTGGGACATTTTTGTGACTATGCAGGCCATGGAGTTGTTCTCTCACAAATTGAATTCACCAAGACAGAAGACCCTTCTGAAACCCTGCAGTTCTTCTCCTTCTCCTGCTGTAGAGAACCTCTTCATTAGTCTTGATTTAATGAGCTCATTTTCTGCTTTTGTGAAAATGGTGAACTTCTCTCTTCACATCCTGACATTATTGGGGACTTCCAGTCACTGTCAATTCACGGGTAGCATCTCTGTGTGCCACGTGGGAGCCAGGGATGAAGCTGTTTGTTTCTAGTTCTCCCTCTTCTATCTTGCCTCTGTGAAGTAGGTTGTTCTTTTCCAGTAGCAATGACCTCCATTCTCCCCATTCTTCTATCTTTGAAAACATTGTACCAGGCTTAGTCTTCTGTCTCACTAAAAATATGATGAAACAAGCAGTGAAAGCTGGTACTGTGTTGTATATAGAAAAAAAAGTGATACTTCTGAATTTTACAATGCAAAGTCTCACTTCTAGTGGATAGCTCTCAGTTCATCATGCTTGTTGCCATGCAGAATCTGGGGAAACACTGGCTCTCACACAAATGAGTTTTACATGTTTTTTATGTGTTATAAAGTCAAAAGCACAACTTGTTTCCAAGTGGAAATAAATACAAAGAAAACCTATTATGCAGAATGGAAACTAGATGATTCTGATTTTCCCTTTTGCTCTATTAGAGTTTGATTATTTTCTTTTTTTATTCCCTCTCCCAGGAATACTACCTACGAGTTATAATTTAGTAGTACCCTATTTGTGTTTTTAGTTGCTGTGTAAGAGTCCTAAGAAACTTTTGTCTTTCTGCATTACTTTTTTAATTGAGTTCCTAAGCCTAAAGGAACTTATGAATTTATTAATTATGAATTAAAACAAAGAAGTATTTTCTGTTTTACTGAGATGCTGATCCACAGGGTCTCTGTTCACTTTTACAGTTTATCTGGATCCACAGAAGTGTAAATCAGACCAGAATTTGGCCACTAAAAATGCAGCTGATTCAGACAATGGCTCAGAATGTGTGTCATTAGTGATCTCACTGTATTTAGGGATATAGCCAGCTCTCTTCCAACTTCATTTTCTTTTAGTAATTTTTTCTATATCCCCTGGTGGCAATATGGGTTAAGATGACAAGTTACTTTACCTAACAATTCAAGATACAGAGTGACAGAAAACATTGAAACACTGGGACAGTGTTGGCTGGCTCTGATGGTAGAAGTCCATCCACACCTTGCAAGTGCCTGAGTCAGTGGAGACATAAGACATTTTCCAAAGAAAAAGTCCTTTCACACCCTAGTTATTGCCAGTACTCTAGAGAAAGGAAATTAGCAAACTGAAAGCAAGGGCCCTTCCCAGAACAAGATCTTCCTTATCACAGGACATGCCACACTTAGCCCTTGTTAGATTCCAGCTGACTTTTAGCTTTCACAAGTAAAAATGAGCTTATCTGTGACTTTTTTCATGTTTACTCCAGCTCTCAGCTTGATAGTGATGTACGACTAATGCTTGGGTGGTGCCATGTTCCAGAAGACTTTTCAAGTAAATGACAGAGGAAAAAAGACCTTTAATTATGAGAAGTTAGTTTCAGAGTTTTGCTTTCTACAAGCTTTGCTATAAAATCTGCAGACAACTTCAGCCTTGTTCAAAGCCCTCTGTGCTCCTCTGGCAACAAAGAGGGTGTCAGAAGCTGCCAGAAGCAGCTAATAGGATTTTTTGTGGCTGCATGTTGCCATTTGGTTATATCTTTTTGTGGGCAGAGGAAGATTTGCCTGTCAGATCTGGGACAATTTGTCCAGGAAACATGGTGGAGTGCACTGGCCACTCAGCATGGGTTAAACTACCCTGAGATCCACCCAGATCCCACTGGGGATGGAGTCAGTATAGAAAAGCTCCTTGAACAAACAAGTTGCAAGACATTTCCCCTCCTTTGCTACTGCATGGCCCCTTTGAGTACTGGCTGGAAATACCTGAGGAAAGAGCCTCATGTCTTCTCTTATTTCATTTGGAAACATTTTCAAGAAAACGTAATTTTTCAATATAATGACCTTGAATGACTGTGGTTTAGTTTATTTTTCAGTTTCTAAAGTAAGAAATCTAACTGGAATTAATGGTTTCTTTGGAAAAAATATCCCTGTTGTCTTTTGGTTTTATAAATTCTCTTGTTACAGAGTAATTTAGAGAACCTCCAGGAAGACTGGACCTTCACAAAGATATAGTAAACGTGTTTTTATTCTAAAACAATGGACATATTTTGATTCTGAATTTCTTTTATTGTTTTTAAAAGACAGGGTGATGGATATGAATTTTCCTTGGTACTTACACAAAAATCAAGAAAGAGCATCCTTGCTTTTATTAAATATTTCCTTGTGGTAGTGATGCAAGATATATTAAGGCTGGGTTTTTTTTAATTATTATTTTTTATTTTTTTAAGTTGTTTCCTGGTATCTCCCCTAATGGATGTATTTCCCCACCTTCTAGGAGTGGTTAAGCAATGAAAACATGAACCAATAAACTCACTATTTTAATTTTATGAGATCTGAAATGGATAGAAGAAATACTATCTTCTCTACCAAGTGAGTGCTCTGCTATTTACCGCTTAGTTTTGCTGGTAAAATCAGCACAGAAAAACTTTGCAGAAGAGGCCCCCTTTCCCACTCACAAGATGGGACATGTATGACCTGTAAATTCTCTTCACAGAGTAATCCTGGGGTTGTTTGCTTGTTAACCAAAAAATCTTCCTTTGACCTGTCCTGTTACAGTGTTTCCAGGGGCCCACTTGGCACAAATTCTTTAACGCAATGTCCAGAGAAGGTAACCTCTGGCGTGCCCTCTGGGAGCCTTGGAGCATTTCAGCTGGTGTATCCATTGATCCTACCTTCAGGGACCCGCACCACATAGGGTTTATCCCAGGCAGAGTGGGTTACCCACCCTCTGTCATATTTGTCCTCTCATGTTGACCTCAGAGTCAACTATTCTATTTCACTATTTCTATACATATCTCAGAAAGGTGTTTCATTTAGCCTGCACCCATATAAATGATGTGGTTCTTCAAAAACTCTGTTGCAAGAACACATGGCTATTTCATTTTCAATGTAGTACCTTCCTGACAAACATATCAGTAGCCCTTACCAGCTGGGTGAAAGGGAAAGAGGGACTTGAAGAGAATCCCACCAATTCCTGTCCTTAAAAACGCAAACCCGGAATTTAGAGTCTGTCTCTCCAGTCCATGAGGTGATAGTTATTCTTATTTTGTTGTAATGGGCCATGTCCCCTCTCCAGGACACAGCAATGATGGTTGGTATCACATCCAAAGATCAGCTGTGGGAGAGGGACTAGTTAGTAAGTAATTTTGCAAATTGCCATGAAAAGACAAATCTCACTGGACTTGCTCATGACAAATTGCTGAGCTGCAGAGTTGTGGGTATCCAACCAAATTACAGGGAGAAGTGTCAAACTGATTCTGGCCAAAGACTGATGCACTGCCACTGCATATCTCTGAATTAAAAATGAAAAAAACAAAAGTTCTGAAATTAACAGCCTGTTGGTTTATCATCCATGTCTGGAGTCACAGCTCTACCTTTCAGTTTCATATCTCCTGGAGAAGCAGTGTAAATTTGGGTGGAATAATGCAAAGGATGTGGAAGGGCAGGAGAGTATACTTATTTGAAACAAATGAACAGTAATTCCACATTAGTGAGGATAGACTTTTTCTCGTGTAAGTGGTCTGGCTTGTGGGAATGCTGAGTTCCCAATGATCCCTATGAGCTTCCTAACTTTATCTTCCCAAAGAATACCCATAAATTCGTTAGTCCAGATAAGCAAAAGGAAGTAAAGCACCTCACAGCTAGGTGCTTGGCCTCCTGACTAAATGCCTTAAGTCACTATTAGTTTCCACTGCTGTGGAGAGACTTCCAAACCCACTAATACATTGAGTGCACTGCTACTCAGTACTAACCAATAGGGTATTCTGAGGATGGGGGTGTGTCTAAAACTAGATTCTTACTCTCCTTTTCTATAAACACAAAGAAAATCACTCTGGAGGTGTACACCTTTCTACACATGGATGGGAGAGGAAGCACAGTAACATTGTTTGTTTCACTCTATTAATTACAGTCTAAGACCAGGGAGTTGAAGACTTTAGTTTTACCATGGCAGTAGCTTGTAAGGGTTTGAACTTCCACTTTTCCAGTGGAAGGTGTTTCTTTAACTTGCTGCCTGCAGTATTAGAAAATGCTTTTCACCAAACCTAGTGCTGCATTTCAATTATGTTTGGTGTGAGAAAGGCTGAATTTTGGGTAGAGGTTTCTGACATCCCTCTCTCCTTTAGGAGCGTATATTAGTGAGATAGAAGCAACTAAATTCCACCTATGTCTGTCATGGGCAGTATGGTAAGTGTTCAGAATGCCCTCTGAGCCTCAGAGTTTAGTAGATCTTCCCTGTCTCACAGACTCTGAGAGGACTGGGTCCTGCTGTTATCATGTAAGGATCATCATTTAGCAATTATCCACCCAGAAAACTACAGCAAAATTTACAATCACAAACCACATGGCAGGAAGATTTTGGCATAAGGACCTTACAACCCTCACTTCAGCATATTTTAGCAGAGTTTGTAAATGGATGTCTCTGACCAGTTATCTCATCGGAAACATCTCTACTGTTTATATAACTCTTTGGTTAACATGTCTTGTTCTTCATACTCATTGGTAAAGTTTAATAATAGCATGCTGCAGTAAAGGGCATAGAAAATCTGATTGAAGTTCTTACGTGAGAAAATGTTAGCTTTCAAAAAAGAATTGTCTTTTCTGGGCTCTGACACATAATTTCTCTCCTTTTTAAAGTGAGGGTGATATTAGTACCTAGGAAAATTGCAGTGTGGGAGAAAAAGCTACGCAACTGAAAAATGAAATTGAATTGCATCTCTAGGAAAACTCAGCCTTTTTGTGTCTTTCTGTGTTGGGATTAGCCAAGAAAGCCAGCAGGCAGGTATATATTCAGCAGGGAGGTATATTTTCAATTTAGTCCCTGTGATTCTCATTACAATTAGAAAGGTGAAGAAAATCAGTGTGCTACTCTTCATACTGATGATGAAACTTCTGCTTTCAAACAGAATATTCTGTTTCAGATACCAGAAGTCAGTCACAGTAACATTTACAGAACAAGTCAGGCAACAGTACAGCTCTTAGTCTGTGAACAAGGGTAAGAAACCAGAGTACAAGTCAGAGCAGACAGCTGAATAAAGGAGTAAATTTAGAGTAAGTTTCAGTGCAAATCACTGTGACTATAATGGAGGTTGAAAAACATTCTTAATTATGAACCAGAGTATTTAAGACACCTTTGGTAATTCTTTTCATTAGTACCATGATGATGCTAAAGTGATACGGCTGTGAAATGGAGCTTGGATTGACTGGTAAACTTAGATACTTTTAAAAGGAATATTATTTAACTGGCAACTTGGTAAAAGCATTTCTGCTCCTTGGTTATCTGTTGTCAACCACAACTGAAACAGTTCACATTATTAAATATATGAACCAAAACTTGTTTTAAATTTTTCAAACAATAATTTTATTATTTACATTAATGTAACAAAAATTGATTTTGAATTTTTGACAGAAGCCCAGAAGGAATTACTTGAGTTTAGCACATACATTTTCAAGAATTTATCTGAAAATCATAAATACCAGTGGAAATCTAACTCTTTTGTAGGAAATCGTATTATGTTGTATTCATGTAATAATTTAAAATATGCCAAAGGCACTGGAGTGAATTTTAGGATTTTTTAGTAATTCTGTCGATCTCAATAAAACAAAATAAAATAAAGGATGGAAACATATTGAAGGTTGTTTTCAATTATAAAAAAAAATATTGACATCTTGATTCAGAAGACTGTAGAAAAGCATGAGCAACGCTTCTAAATAGTTACTGAGTTTGCAGTTTCAGTAGACACCGAGAGTTCTGATTCAGATCCAGATTTTGTGATGTAAAATGGGCTTTGCCATAAATTCAAATATACCAAGGCCCAAGAAGGTTTAGTGATAAATCCAAATATCAGAATGAAGACTCATCTTTAAGTTTGAAAAACCTTCTAATGTCTGTTTGGCATCTCACAGTATTGTCAATAAAAAGTGACTTCATAAAATGCACTAATATAAAAGGTAAACTTTATGAGCTAATGTAAAATCAGTGTAATGACAAGAGAATTGGGTGCTTTTTTACATGAAGGTTTAAATTATTCATTTTCTTCTTCCATTTTTGACATCTTAGCCCAGCTCAGGCAAAAGTGTGGGCTGAGAAGACAGATACACTAGGTAGGCAGCCAATTAAAACAGACTGTCATAAAAGAGCAGAATGATTTTTCAGGACAGGCATCGTTATTTTGTGAGCACCAATATAACTTCCTAAATGTCTCACAGATGCAGTCTGGAAGAAATTGCATCCCCCTCCCAGTAAAAATATCTTAGCTGCCTCAAAGAAGAGACCATCTGGAGACTTACTCACTTTGGGGGATGCTGAGTTAATTGAGTGAAAGTCCAAATAACTCTTTAGGAAAGACATGCTGAGGAATAGCAGGAGACATTAAAGTAATTTAAAGTAATGTAACTCCAAATGAATTTGCTCCAGTATTGCTATTACTTAATCAGTTGTATTATCATCATCCTTGGGAGGCCTAGGCATAGATCAGGGCTCATTTTGAGATACTGCAAAAAGGAACTTGCTGAGCACTCTTAAATGTACTTACACTAGAAATTCAGGCAAAATCCAGTAAAATTTCAATAACAAAATCAATGCAGTTAGTTGCAATTTGTTCTGGCAACTCTGTTTTCAGACTAGTTTAAGATATCTTAGAAAAAGTTTAAGCTTGTTCTCAGGCAGTTTAAGAAAACAACCTTCACAAAGCCTCTGGTATGATCTCTGAATTAAGACACATGACTCCCATTCAAATCAGCCAAAATTTTCCAGCTGAAATTCTGTGTGCTTCTTTGAAAACCAGAGGGCAGTAACTGAAGAGACAGAGTAATAAAGATTTTCATACACGTGATTTACATTAAGTTAATAGAAGTCATGCAGATCAAGAAAGTGTTTTTAAGAGGGGCTAGGGTATGAAACATATGTCAGGGAAAATGTTGGTTAATGCTAGGGCCAATACCTTTTATTCCTTTTATTAAGGATCTGGCTGAGGAGTGCATCCTCAGCAAGGCTGCAGATGATACAAAACTGGGAGGAGTGGCTGATAGACTAGGTGGATAGTCTGTCTACCAGAGGCACATTGCCACAGTAGAGAAATGAGCCAACAGGAGCCTAATGAACTTCAGGAAGAGGGAAATGTCAAGTCCTGCACACGGAATTACGTTAGACCATTAGATAACCTGCACAGATATTAGAAAAAAGTTCTTCCCCCAGAGGGTGGTTGGGCACTGAACAGGCTCTCCAGGGAAGTGGTCATAGCACCCATCCTGACAGAGCTCAAGAAACGTTTGACTAATGATCTCAAGCATGGTGTGATTCTGGGGGATGTTCTGTGCAGACATAAGAGTTGGATTCGATGATTCTTGCGGGTCCCTTCCAACTCAGAATATTCTGTGATTCTGTGAAGAAACAATCCCAAATACCAGCACAGACTTGGGTCCACCTGGAAAACAGCTTGGCAGAAAAGTATTTGGGTGTGCTTACAGAGAATAAGTGACCATGAGCCAACTATGTGTCCTTGGAGCAAAGCAGGACCTGGGCTGCAGTGGGATGAGTGGTGCCAGCAGGTTGAGCGATAATTTGAGTGAAGAGGCAGTAGCAAAAGGAATATGCTCATTCTCTTGTTCAAACAAGTGACTGTCTTCCTGGAGAAGTGTTTCAGATGTGATTGAAAGATGTTGCACAGAGGAATGAGAGAATCTTAAAACAAGAGGATTTGTGGAGAAATGGAAGCAATCACAGAAAAAGTAGAAGTGTAAAATGAAAAAAAAATGAGCAATCAAAACATGAAGAGAAGAAGAAGAATAAAGATAACATGAAGAAGGGCCTCTACTAAATTGTTAGACTTCTGTTTGTCAGAATTAAAGTAGATGAATCTCACCATAATATGTGAAAAGAACTTTTGGGTTTTTTAAACTTAGGGATTATAGTCAAAATACAAGTATTTTGTAGAAAATACCAATTGCCGTGTTTTTTACAAATGTTGGGTTCTGCTACATACTGTTTGTAAAAAATGCCAAAGTAGAACAACTTGCATCAAGATGTTGTGCAGAAATTAGAAAAAGAGAACAGAAACTTTGTAACACAGGCAGGAAAGAACAGTATGCTATGATTTACAAATCTGTGTGAGCTATTGTGACTGGTGTCCAGCCCTCACTTTATACATTAGTCAGTGTAAATGGTGATGTCACAGAAGGATTAGGTCTAATCCTGGACAAGAAAGCCTTATGATGACTCAACAAGGAGCAGAAAAGAGGGAGCTAAATCAGCTTAAAGTCAGGCTTTATGAGTTTGGATGGGATCAGCATTTTGCGTGTGTGGTCATGCTTTGCACGTAGCAACAAACTCAATTCATGATGATACTCTGTCTACAACTTTGCCGTTTCTGCCTCCTATTTTGGTATGCTGCTGGCCCAGTCTCTAACTGCCACTAACACATAGTAGGAAACCATTCTCCAGAATTGATACAGGGAGAATTTTAATTAACAGCAGAGCTCTTGGCACCACATAAGCCTCACAGTGCAAATAACCAATAGATAGGTCAGGGCAGAACTTCGGTTGCCATGTAGTAAAATAGGTGGCTGATGGATAAGCCAGCTTTAATTTTTCAGTTCTATTGGTAGTCTTTGAATCTTCTGTCTGGCAAAGCACAGATGTGGTTTGAAGTGACTGAATTTGCTCACCTGCTAAAAGGTTTACATTGATCACCCACTGGTTCCTCTGACCCCAGAGCTCTGCTCAACTCAGATGAATGGCAGCAAGAGGACAGGTCTCTCTGGGTAGGACTGCAATTTGCATAGAAGCTATTGATGAACCATGGCACATCTTGGCAAAAAGCCCTTTAGTCAGACTGTCACTTACACGAAAATCAACTAGGCAGGTGCTTAGGGCATCTCTGGGTCAGCATTGCCTGAATTAGAAGCAAAAGGTGAGTGATTTGAGTATTGTCTGAAGTGGTCACTGCAAAGAGGGCCTATTCTCATGACTAGTGCTGTAGATATCTTTCTTATAGTGAAATGAAAACAAAGCATTTGCAGAGGTTTATAGAATATTTAATTTAATTTTCATTAGAAAAGCACTAGAATCCTGTTTGGGGAGGTAACAAATGGAAAATTTCTTTGCATCTCATCATGGCTCTGATAGATATTTCCTTATTTATTTACTCTGGAAAGTAATACAGTAGTGAATGATAATTGTTGCTGAAATGATTTAGTTTCTATTTCAGGAGGTTCCATTTAATAGTTTTCTTTAGGTTTTAAACAGACTAAGAAATGGGGACTTCGGTGACATATCCCAGTGCAATATTTCTTTACTCATATAGTTGTTTTTAGACTCAAAAACAATTACCTCATTGAAAAGTGTCATTTAGGCAAATTTGGTTCTTAAAAGTCTTGCAGTTTTATGTCAGAAGTTTGCTAGACAGTATGGGGGCTGCTCTAAAAGTTCTGTTTTCCAGCTGCCAGTTTAAAACTTTAAACAGGAGAGCCAAATCTACCCCAGAGGTAAGTTCCCTTGTGGATATGTTGGTTGGAATGGTTGGAATGACTTTGGTCCATTATTTTCTGTTACTCAGCTTTTAAATTACTATTGCAAGGCTTGAAGTTGTAAGAGAAGAGTATAGGAAAGACATTCTAGCACATGGAATAAAAATGAAAAATATAACATTTTCTTTCCCACTAGGAAGTATGGAATTACATGATATTTCACAGTTAAAGTATTGTGCAAACTGGAAGAAATGGAGATGCAGAAATCAAAAACAATGGTTATCTGATAGCTCTTTGTCACCCTTTGTGTGACGACTTGGACATAGCAGTCACTTTCCAATGGACAGTTGTCAGTCCAGCTGTCAAAGCCACATTCCATTTGGAATGGTTCTACATAGAGGGGCTGTGGGTTTCAGCTTGAGGACATGAGGGAATCCCAGTACCCTGGGCACAGGGAGAGGAAGCTGTACTGTCCTCACAAGCTCCCCTAACAGAAGATAATAGACTGAGTCAGTGCAATGACTGGTGAGGAGTGGGCTGGCTCAGTTTGTTAGGGCAAGGTGCTAATAATGCCGAGGGTTTTGGTTTCAATCCCCATTCACTTCAGAGTTGGACTTGATGATCTTTGTGGGTCCCTTCCAGCTTAGAATATTCTGTGAATATTCTCTCTGTGCTATGGATAAGTGCTGTGGAAGGGAGAGTCTCCTTTTTTCCTTCAGCTGGAGCATTTTTTTTTGTCACCTCATGAGTTTCTTGCTTTTCGG
>JAWWMO010000043.1:17582907-17632250 GCA_035047845.1 Dendrocincla fuliginosa
TGTGGAAGGGAGAGTCTCCTTTTTTCCTTCAGCTGGAGCATTTTTTTTTGTCACCTCATGAGTTTCTTGCTTTTCGGAGAAGGCAGCATCAAAATTCATCAGGAATTAGTAAATGGCAATGACAGCATCTCACAGTCCCTCTCATAAAGCCTTCTTAGGTCATTTAACCACTGTCTTCTATCCAAGTATATGGAGAATAAATGCCGAAAACCACTTCAACATCATGTGTTTCTGAGAATTATCTGGAAGAGATTTTGGAGGATTGATAGGAAAAAAAAAACCCCAAACAAACCAAGGTCAGATCTGCAGAAGTCGGGACTGAGGAAGTCCTGGAGAAACCTGGGTGTAGCTGGGCATAATTATGATCCCCAAGTCCCCTGTTCAGCTGTAGCTAATTCAATATAGACACCTAAACTCACCACGGGCTTGTTTGATGTTTAACATTACTATTATAAGAATTCAGTTCTCTGCAGCCCATCTCAAATTGCCCCAGTATGAGAAGTTCAGCAGCTGGTTCAACATTTGATCAGGTTTCAGAAATAGGAATTGCCCCCCCAAGTTTCTGTTTAATTTGAAATATATTCTGAGAACATTCATAGCAAAAACGCAGAACAGTGTGCTGCTTGAAAAACACAGTTATGAAAAGGAAACAGATTTTTTTTTAATTTCTTCATAATATGATAACTTTTCTTATACTCAGAAAAATTGGGAAATTTTGTCTGTAAGCCTTCCTTGGTTAGTCTGATAAAGCTCAGAGTCAAGTTTCTTATTTCTTGATTGAGCATCAGAACTGTTCAGTTGCAGGTTTTACTGTATATTTTGTTGCATCTTCTTGAGTTGAAGTTGGAATATGTCACAGGAAAAAAAGGGGAATAACAAAATAAAAAAGAAGGCACAATAGGGGGCTCAATTCTGAAAATTAGGGGCTATAATAAACACAACAAGGACAAGAAAGATTTCTTGATTCTTGTTATCATTTCCAGGAATATTTGTTCACTTTATTCAGTAACTACTTAATATCAAAACAGGAGGAGAAATGGGCTGGGATTCCCACTGGCTGAAGAGGAAAAGGAAAATTGATGCTCATATTTCTGGATAAATACCTTTGTGTTGGGTTTGGTAGCAGGATGGCTACAGACATAGCTTCTGTGAGAAGCTGCTAGAAGCTTCCCTCATGTCTGATGAAGACAATGCCAGCCAGCTCCAAGTGTGTGCCCAGGATTCCCGAAACGTTTCTCTAAAGATGACCTAAGGAAGCAAATCACTCTGCTTGAGGCAAGGGTTGATGAGAAGGTAGTACTGTCTCGTGGCAGTCAACAGGGAGGAATAAATGGATTACAAATGAACACCACCACTCAAGAGGTACACTCAGGAGCACAGGGGATGGAGGAGAGGAAATGGGAATTGGGAATAGAAGGGGAACTTAAGGTCTGGGGAAATACCTGATTAAAGGTTTGGAGAAGAATGGTGACAGATGAGAAAGGAGTGTTAGGGTTCAATAAAGATTAGAAAGGCCTTATTTCTCTAGTTTGGATGTTCGGGGATTGCAAGAATCAGCTCTGGAGGAACAGTGAGATCAGGTTAGTGAAAAATATGGGAAAATAATTGTCAGAGATGAAGTAAATTTAAGCAAGGAGAGATGGCGAGGAAGATGACTGGCTTTGGTATGGGAGGAAGGTGCTTTGGAACAGCAGACACCTCGGAAAGGGACAATGTGGGAGGGGACCCTCAACACAGAAGGCATTTGGAGGAGCTTTTATGCAGGAAGGACTGGGGGATTTGAGACCTGGGACAGAAGGGACTGAGGACAGCATAGTGTGAGGAGGAAGTTAGGGCTACCAGTCCAGGGAATATTATTTTCCAGGACCCTGATGTTAGAGAAGAGGCACACAGAGAGAACTGCCTCCATGTCCCTGTACAAATAACAGCTGTTCCCTTATTCTCTGTTTGCAGAAATTAAAATAGCTCTTTGGACTGAATAACCCAGAGATTACCCTTAAAGTCAAGAATGATATGAATTCTGAGTGATTAGTGGATTTATTGTGTCATATGAAAATTCTCTAAAAGACAGCCAATTTGAGAGTCTGAAACTTAGTGTTTCTGAACTTGTTTGACACAGCAAGTGCTTAATAAATCCCAGTTTTATACCAGACACTTTTCCACACAATGACACACATCAACTTCATTTTAGCTTTTTCCTTAAATATCTCGTCTGTAGGAAACTGGTCATAAATCCTTCTGTCAGATCCAAGATCCTTCCATAGATGGCCAGATAATCCTACTCTCTGTATGCGATGAGCACTGAATTTGCATAAGTTCATGTCAGCACACATTGGTGCTCTACTTAACTTTGGTCGGCTTTTCTTTCTGGATAGGGCAACCCCGAACTCTCGTGAAATCCTGTCTGTAATACACGGTTGTTCATAAACCACTTGATACAGAAGTCACAGCACATATTTTTGTTGGTTGATAATCCTTTGCCAATGATGGATGAAGATCAGGTGTTGTTTCTGATTCTTTTGGATGTGTCAGCTGCCTCCAGTACTGTTGACCATGAACTGACCTGCACTCTGGCAGTCTGGAAAATGGGATGAGTCGTGGACCTGAGAGTTATATGCAGCTTTGAGCCCTGACGCGTGCTGCCAGTGGGTTGAGGCAGGGATCATTATTAACATCTCTTCTGTGTTAAAAAACACACGGGTGAATCTTCATTTCACAGCATTTTTATTAATATGTTTACCTATAAACATTTTGATAATGCAGCCTTAGCACTTATCTAAGTCTTTGCTTACTTGCCACATAAATTTTAAAAAATGCTGTAAATTTATAAAATGTTTTCAACAAATATTTTCCCCCACAGTCTTTTGCCTTTAGCTCATACTTCCTCCAACTGAATCAAAAAATAGACAGAAAAAAGCTCCATACAGCAAGCTCAGAAATGCCACCCACCTCCCCCATTAACAAACAGCCAGACAAGCTACTCCTTGTTGGCCCTGGGGGTATGGGGTGGGTTTTATAATCGAATATGAAGGCAATTCTGCAAGATAGTTCCTCTTGTCCTTGCTGGGTCCATTGCCAGTGTCTCTGCTGTTCTCAGTGATATGTTGCAGCATACTAATTTCCTCCATTTGTCAGAATTTGGGTTATACACAGCTTCAGGGGTCTCTGCCATACTATGTATTCCAGTTTAAATGACTGGGGAGAAGAGAAGGAATGCCTAAAGTTTTCTGCTTCCACTTTTCTATTCTCTGTGGGGCAGCTAAAGTTGCCTTTAATTTGCAGACCAAAAATCAACAGACTGAAGTCCACCTGGAAACAGCTGACAATCCCTCAGACATGGGTTCAAGCACTGTCTGTGTATACAGCTCCTCGTGGGAAATCTGCCTGAGCCATCACACCGAGCCACCAGGCGATCCCACCATCAAGGGATGCCAAGAGAATTTTGCATCCCAAGGTGGGAAAAGCATGAATAACACAGTCTGAAGGGACCTAACTTCTTGTTTCAATTTCTATCCAAAGCATGTTATGCTGTGTCAGCTCTACCATGGGAGGAGTCCATGTTTAAACTGCTTGTCATGTGCAAATATGAGATAAATAGATATAAGCTTCTCTACCTTGTATTTACTGGCCTCCTAGATACAATTAGTCAGAGAGGTAGATAATTAGGTGGAGAAATAATGATTAGTAGCAAATTCAGCTCAATGTACCACAGACATTCCGGGTAAGCACTATGAGGACAGAAAATTTTGTATTTTACAAATGGGATGAAGTAGAGGTATTTTCCTTATCTTTTAAAGATTCAGTTACATATCAACATAGATCTATGACTAGACATGGCCTATGAAATTCTAAATTAGTAAGACACAGTTAAACCCATTCCCTCTATGAACAGAAATAAGACATTCTCTCATGGCTTCCATACATTATATTAATTTCTCTAGTTGTTTACTGAAGAGGGAAAGAAAAAGTGATTGATTACAGAATCCTGACATTTGCCCGCTTGCTGTTGCTTTTTTTGGCCCCTCTTTAGCTAGAAAGACAAGCGTCAGGAAGCACATGCATTTCCCTGAGAGCCCTGAATTAGTGCCATGCCACAGCCAACAGCTTCAACCACTTGGAAAAAGTGCAATGTTGTGTCTTCCAAAACTGTTCCCAGGGCTTCATAATATTTGATTATTAGACCAGAGTTGTTTACTGTACAGTAGGAGCTACACTCAGTCCAGACTTGTTGCTTTATTATGCACTGGCTCAATCTGTTTGTGCAACACTTTGCATGTGGTGATAAAGCCAGTAAAACATTGACAGTGGTGTAGCGCTATTTAGTAAACTTTGAAAGTCTGTTTTGCTCTTTCCAGAGTACTAAGTATAGACGGATTTCAACTGCCTTGTAGTTCTATAAGAAACAAAATCACTACATGTAATCGATTGCTGTTAGATTGGACCATTATCTGGCCTCAAATCTGCCCAATAATCTTATAACACTCCTCCCCAGCCTTTGTTCATCGCCATCCCCAGCTGCCTTCTCCATCAGCTGTTAGTCAGCATCTCTATGTTTTTTTCTCTAAGACATCTACCCAAGGCACCAGAGGCAGGTGCAGGAGACAGGCACAGCTGCTCATGATTGTTTTAACATCAATGGTGTTGTTTTCCAATTGTAAAGTATTTCCAAAGTTTGTTTTCCTTAGTGAAATGAAATCAACAAAAAGAGTAAATCTATTTGGGTAACTTTTTTGCATAACCTTTATTTACAATTTTCATTGTAAGGCTTCAGTTAACTGGGTTCCTTTGGTTTAGTTTTGTTTTCCTTTATTCTATAATCCCCCATGGCTTGAGACAACAGGGATTGAGTTTCATTTACGTAGACAAGTTATACAAGGAACATTACCACAGCAACTAAGATCATGATTTATAAGACAAAACATAACTCCCTCCTCTATTCAAACAGGATTTACAGGTATTTTGCTAATCATACATCCACAGTTCTTTTGATTTCCAAATGAAATGCTGTCTATATTATTAATAGTACTGTCACCTTGACTGATGCAAAGTCAGCTGGCTATTTTATGTCAGTTGAAGGGTTGGCTTTTCAATATCCAAGTTTCTGGTTCCCATCTTCTTGAGCCCTGAGCCAAAACACTGCCCTAGAAGTGATTACATTACATTTAGTATTTCCTGAAAACCCTTCAATATGGCAGGGTCTGTATGTCTGTCTCTTTGAATTTCTTCTCTGAGTAACAGCTAGGTAGTACTCTTTTCCTGAGAAAGGATTTTGTCAGTAAGGGTATCAGGTTCTTGTTATGGGATGTTTATATCATCACTTTCTTAGGTTTTTTATGTCTGAGGTAGGGTATTCCGTGTTACTATCCAACCATGCAAGAAAAAATTCCCTCCAGAACACAAGCTTTGAATGAGAGGTTGAATCCTTGCCCAGTTTCAAATTTTCTGTCCTCCAGTCAGTCCACACAGTCTCTATTTTAGTTCCTGAACTGCAAAACAGGCATAATACTGCCTCCCTTTTCAGACATTTGTCAGGCTATGAAACATTCAAGTACCCTTCCCAGGTGTAATTGTGGCAAGGGTAGGAGTCATATCAGTTCTTGATCTGAGAGCTTATATAGATATCCCTATCACAGCAGAAAAAATAGCCCACACTGTCTTGATTAAGTTGTGTGCAAAGCCAGGAGGTGTTGGATAGTTTGGGTGGTGTTTCCTTATTTAAGCAGTTGTTGCCGCATCCTCCAGGGACTAGCTGGTGAACAGACTGCTGTAGCAGTAATATGACTTGAGGCTTGAAACTCCCAAGGGAACTTAAAAAGTACTCTTGTCTCAGATGTACCAAATAAGTTCTGAAATAAAGACTACATTTTGGCCTTATTTATATTCAACCCCGCTCACCACCCACTTCTGACCCCTCAAAGGCAAACAAAGTCACAAAGACCCTGCCTTATCCACTGGAATGTGAAATTCTAACAGCATACTAGAATGAACTTCTCAAGTCCAAAACTTTCTTTGGGTTTGAGGCACTTCCCATTAAAAAGTAGAAGAAAGATTAAAAAAGAAACTCCTCTGTGAAGTTTGGGAAAAAAATAATAATAATTTCCCAGCTGCAACTATATGCAGTTGCAATATAAACAGTATCCAGCTGATAGCAAAGACATGATATAAAACCAGTTCTTTGGTGAGACTGCACCAGCTGAGATCATGCAGGATGGCTAGGATGTAGGGGCCCTGCCCTTGAACTCTCAGAAAATTGCATTTTTAACATCTAAGAGAAAAAGAGCAATTATGCCATCCATAATCTTACTTACCATCATAAGAGCACCTGTTGCAGCTTGACTAATGATATAAATGTAGGTGAGACCCTCATCAAGTCCAGACTTATTTCATGCAGGATGGTGAGTATAAACTTAGCAAACACAAAGGGAGAGCCAAGCATCTACAGACAGGCAGTGTACACAGGTCAGGGTGCTGTGTCAGTCCAGCCTTGAGCCTACTGCCCCCCTGCCTTTGGGCTGATGCCATGTAGCAATGGAACGCTGATTCCTGGAACACAAGTCCTGGGTACTCTATCATGCAGACAGTGAGTTTTCTGTTCTTCATGTGAGAGTGCTTATCTGTGCTCTGTACATAGATACTTTACAGACGCACAGGCAGTACAGTGCACTGGCTTGCTGATGGCCAGAGTAGTAAAAGTCACTTTCTAGCATCAGACTTGTAGCACAGACTGATGAAACCTGGGTGATCATTGCTATGTTGCCTTTGAAAAAAGAGACTGGACTTGTCTTCAAAACACAGGAGCATGAAAAACACCTTGTTAAGAGTAAAGATCTTTAAAAGGGACTCAGACTGACTTTTTTGTCAATTTTTTTTCTTCTGTTTTCTCTTTGAACTTTTTTAGTCCCTTCTTGGTCTTCCTATGCAACAAAAGTAACTGAATCAGCAAAGTAACAGCAACACAGAGCCTAATAAATTCAATTGAAAGCATGCTTTGGTTTCATCAGCTAAAGACAATGACTATAAGAAAAGACTAAGGTGACCATCAAGGTAAAGAGTATAATAATATAATGCAAAGTGTTGTTTGCTTATTTATTAGTCGTTGACTAGCACATATACTTGCTGATAATTTAGATAATGGTCATGTGAATTCACTTTAAAAACATTGCGTTTGAGTTAGAGAACCTCTTAATCTCCAACAACATGATATTTCCAAGAACAGATGATTGTCTGTGTTAATTTACTATACTCAGTCCACCTGGAAAAGGCCAGTTGCTGATTAAACACACACTGAGGACTAATCAATAAAGTGCCACATCTTTGATCTGTTTGGTGCTGTTTCTGACTACATAAAGTAATGCTCCTAATGAAACATGGTTCTTTCACATTTTCAGTGTAAAATATCATGTTTTCAAATGGTTGCCTCTTAGCAGGAAGAAGTTGCTTTTGTTTACTCATTTCAAGCAGTATAATAGCAGCTTCTTATGCTCTTCTTAACTGGTTTAGGGCTTCATTTAGAGGTTCTCACACGTGACCTAGAAGTCATGCTTTGATCTTTGTCAATAGCAAATTACGTGGTTTCCTAAAGATACAGTTTACATTTATTTTGTAATGTTAAATAGGTCAAGTCAGTACCTCAATGTTGCAAGATAAAATTGCTGAATTGTCTAGGGATGAATCCTGGCTTTAGCTGACTGAAGAGGAAGCAAAACAGGACTAGCACTGGGCATCAGTGTGTTGTTATTGTGCTTTGCCCCTGCCTTTTATTTTCTTGCAGTACAATCAAACATGCCTATTCTTTAGCTCTGAACGCCCTCTGCTCTTAGCTTCTAATTTTTTTTTAAAAATTGCAAGTAATCGTCCTGTCACTGCACCATATCTCTAAGTGCACCCTCATTGACAAGTATCTCAGTTGCCTCTTCATAGTCCTTTACAAATACTAGTTGAAACAAATGAATCCTTCAATGGCTTTAAGCTATATTCTGTAAAGAATGTTAAGGTGACCCAGTGCCTCCCAGACAATGTCTGCCATGGAGAGCTGAAATGTCACTGAATCTGAGGATGGAACTGCAAATTCACCCGTCCTTGCCAGGATTCATTTTATTTTGTGTTGACAGACTTTATACACTTGCTAATCTCTTCTTTCCGCTGTTCCTGCAGTTTGGGATGGCCCAAACTCTTCTCCATCAAAATTAAAAATTATGAAGATAGTGTCAATGTCTTTTTATTCCTCTTACTGCTCTCCCCTCCTACCTGACACATGCTGTAGATGTGAACAGTTTCTATGGATGACTTCATCTGTGTGAATGCATGGCTGTCCCAAGCTTTCTTGTACTCTCCAGACCTATTCTCTGGCTCACCTAGATCATAGCTCCGGCTGAAGTGTATCAGAACTCCTAGTTGGCTTATATGTTCACCAGAGAAAAATCAACCCTGTGTGGGGACAGGAGAGAGAAAGGGAGAGGTAGAAGCAGTTTCCTGTTTTAAGTACTGCCAAAATGTTTTTCCTGGTGACTCACTTGTAAAATGATGACAGAGGAGTTCTCAGGAAACTTAGAGAAGGTGTTTTCCTCTCTAATGTCTCTCAGCTGACACCTAACCTAGCTTTAGCAAGAAGGACATGGAGCAGTTTAGGTCTCTCAGATGTGTTTATTGGCACTACAAATGCACTCTGCTCTATGTGGAGGGTGCTCCTGAAAGGTGCCGTGGTTAGCAAGTCATGAAAGGCACACAAATTAAATAGACAAGGCAGAGTACGCCGTGGAGAGGACAGAGAGAGAGAGAAGCAAGATCCTTAGGTTGATCAATCAGCAGGGAGAGAATGTGACTTTTCACCAGCTGAGAATGCTAATTAAAATGCCTATTTGCATTTTAAAACACAGCTCAAGATATGATCTACTTACTAACATGAGGTTTTGATTGGTACCTCACTTTGCAAGGTGGGACTGAATCTTGTGGTGCCCTGGTGTCTCTTCAAGTTCTTCTTGGAGTGGGGCACCATTCTGGATTTGCTCAATTCAGAAAATGTTGAAAGCATAACACAAATCTTCTAGTGCATCTGTTCCTGGTGCCTCTTTACGAGTTGTTATATTTTCATCCTAGTTATCATTAGTTATCTTCTTATCAAGGCCAATTAAATAAATCAAAGGTGAATGACAGAAGAGTGGGATAATGGCAACAGTTAGCAGTGCAGAGTGGTTAATAAACAATGAATGCTTTATAACAAAACTCCAAAATGATGGGTGAGATACCAATAGATTTTTGGTACACAAAACCAGTGGCTGTTTTTTACAGTATAACAGAGTGTTACTGTGTTATTATAGAACTTGGGCAATTGGTCCCCAGACCAAAACATATCTGGGTGCTCACAGGATCAGCTTCTGGGCACAGATCTAGGACTTTGTGCTCTGATTTGAACACCATAATTGATTTTAGATTTTTCTGTGATTGTCTGGTATTTATGAGAAAGCCTTACAAAACTTAATCACTGGCAATCAGTCAAAATGGAGTTGGGATCTCAGGCCTTCATCAGCAGGGCCAAACCTTACACTTATAGCTTTCTAATGAATAAATCAAAAATTTTCTTTGGTACCCTTGAATTTTCTTCCTATGTTTTTATTGACAGGATCTAGTTAATTTCATAGTCATCAATGTTGGCAAAGTAGGCCCCCAAAACTACTAGGAAATTAATGAGGCACTCATGTTAAAAGAAAAAAAAAAGGAAAAAAAAAATGTTGGTTGTGAAATTCTATTCTCTTAAATTAGTCTAAATAATAGGAAATCAAAGGGCTACCCTGCCCCTAAAGAAAATCAAACATAATCCAAGAGAACCAAGCCAATATTTTTGTATTTTGATGAGTTCTCATCAACAAATGAACATAAAATTGACACGTGTACAAAGATGATCATAGTCTCTCAGTATGTTCACAATGTTAGATGTAAATAAAAGGGGTCCAAGTTGTCATGTATTTATATTGAAAAGATAGTTTTACATTGAAATCAGGAAAAAACCCTGCAAAACACTGAGAAGAGATCAGTAAAGTGACAAGTGTGTTCATCAACTGGAGCATTTCTAAGGAATGCCAGTGAAGGCCCGAGGTACCTACAGTGCTGAAAAGATCAAACTGAGCAGCATATTTGTAACAGCTAATGTACTATAACACAATCTCTTTCCTGAGAATGTAATCAGGAATAATTTTTGCAATTATGAAAATTCCTGATATCATTCTTATTTTGTGAAGGTTTTTATCAAAATGTATACATTTCTCTTTTTAATTTGTATTAGTCACAACTCTGAGAGTTCTATTTATCTCCAAATTAATCCAACAAGTGCCCAAAGACTGAAAACATTTAATTTCTGACAAGTTTAAAGAATATCTGTCTTTGAATAATTTTCCTAACAAATAGTCACTGGGAAATGAACTTCCATCAAATACAGAATAATAATCTTCTTTCTCTTTGTGACGTGGAGAACACATTCAGCTCCTCATACCTGAAAAAGTTCCCATGGTAAACAACAATTTTCATGTTTATAAGTCACTGCTTGAAGTATATCATTAGATACAGAAGCAAAAAAAGAATGAAAAATATGAAAGGGAAGGTGTTACTGCCTTTTATTGACTGTTTTTCAAACAGTTTCACTATCTTGATGTTGTACCTCACCTCTTTTGCTTATTGACCTTGTAAATATCTGATGCAAATAATTATTTTTATGGTAGATTTTGTTTATATCATACAGACTGTCACTTGCTTTTATAGACCAGCACTTTGGGCAAGATAAAAAACCCTATGAGCCTTTAAAGAATTATTTAATAAGCCACGGGCAGAGCTTTCATGGCTAAATTGAGACAATTTCTTCCAGACAATATTCCTCATACTTAATATGTTCTACTATTTGCCTATGAACAGTCATTCAGCTATAAAAGGAAAGAGACCAAAAGTCATCCCAAAATTACCTTCATTTATGACCTGAGTACCAAGGGAATCACACTATAAGTACGTATGAGCCCACTCTCATGCTGAATGAACTGTTGTCCTGGGTGCCAATTTTTTCTATTGGGCAGAAAACAAACCCTTTAGCAAGGGATTTTGAAAGCATCTTTTCCTTGTAGGAAAGTGCAAAGTCAATGCACTTTCACTCAAAGATGCATCAAAGCTGTCAAGAGTTTAAGGTATCAGTATGATTCCTGCATGAAGTTCTGGTTCTACTGAGATCAACAGAAAAGTCCCATTGGTCTCAGTGAAGCCAAGATTTCATTGCTTATCTCTCCTTATTATAACAAGAGTAAATTTCAAACAGTTTCATTAAAATAACACAATATTATATTACATAGAAGGATTTTTGCACCACAGATAATAAATAATGGGAATAGAAGGGCAACAGAAAATGCAGAAGTTATATGAATATGAACAGGGATGGAAGCTGAGATTGCAAATATTAAGAGATTATTAGTCCTTCCCACCCTTAGAGATATTAATGATCCTCAGTCATTAGTTCTCAAAGAATCAATTTTCTATCCTTGCATTCTTTTCCAGAATTAAGTTCAAATTTCAATGGGAAATATAAAGGGGATTGAGACTTATCTGTAAAACAATTTATAAGGCCTTCATTCACAAGCAGCAGTTTTCTATTTTGCTCTCAGATATTCACACAATATCTGAATGCCTTGCAAATGTTAATGAATTTATGCTATAACCTCCTAGAGAGCTAGAGGAAAAAAATTATCTCTATTTTACAGCTGGAGAATGGAGACAGAAAGAAACTGTGATTTGCCTGAGGTCTCTCCCTGGATTTTTTAAACTCTGTATTTAAACCCCAAGACTTTCTTAGCCTACGATTATCCTTACTTTGGGGATACTAACTTATTTAAATTCTGCTCTCTTGAACACTTTTGTCTAGGCCAAATACATGCAAAAATGGTTCTTAACCTCAACAAATATCTGGAAAACCACTTGTCCATAAGAAAGCTAGAGTTTTTACTGCCTGCTGTGGCTTGTGAGGCAACAAAAAGAAAGCAGAAAACAGACTCTGAAGGATCTCAAAACTTCTTTGGAAACATAATACATGCGCAGAAACTTAGATTTAACAGATTTCCTTATCTTAATTTTGCCTGGAATAGAGGTACTGAAGCTCTTCAAACTGAACTTGTTACATTTTTAGCTCTACTAAAGTTATTAGCATTTTGCTACTTTTTTTTTCTGAAGCTCTCTCCTTCTTAACTAACCCTGATTTTAATATGGGCTACTTTTATAACAGCTTGCGTTTCACAAGGGCTGGATTGCATTGTCATGATGTTTTTCTCTCTGTATTGAATCCGCACACCTCATAAATCTGTCTTGATTTAAAGGCTTAAGAAGAAGGCAACTGGCTGTTTTGTCTACATTCTATTTTGTAAGGACAGAAACAGCCAGGCTTCCAGTCTTACTGCAAGGAGTTAGTGTCTGGTAAGCTCCATTATGCAGTACTTCGTGATGCTCTTGTGTGACTTCTTCCAGCTCCAGGCTGTTTGGCTAAGGGTGCTATACGTACACATAACTATCATTTAGTAACTGTTTTGTTTTGTAATTAATTGTATCAAGCTGAGTTTCTTTAAACTAAAGATGTAATCTTTCCTTAACATCTACTTTGCATAAACCTAGTGGAATTCAAATATACCTTTGTACTGCAAAGGTAGTTTACATAAACAGGACACACAAATGAGAAAACCTCAGTACTGGGACCTTTATGATACAGAAACCTGCATCCTGAGAGAACCAGCATGTCTTACCCCTGGACACATTGAGAGCCAACATGGTCATAAAGTGTTCTCCAGGCTTTGCAAGGTGAGAGGTGGACTAAAATGAAGCAAGAAGAATGAAGTTTTTGGCAAGTTTCTTGATTCAGGAAGGAGATCAATACACACTGCTGTGGACTCCTTTCCACTGCTCTTGGCCTGGAGAACCACACAGAGCGGAAACTTTGAGTGGAGCCCTGGGAGAGAAGGCTGAGAGTAAAAAACATGGAGCAGAAGTCTATTCCTATAAAATTGCTGTTGTAAAAAATATCTGGCATTGATTTTCCTTTTACCTATACCCATTTCACATTATGAAAGTACTTCTGACTTACTGAATCTATTACTGACTTCCTCACAGATAAGAAAAGTTAGACTTGGGTTCATTATATTTTAGTATGAAGCAATCTATTAGTGATAAAGCTCAAGGACAGAGTTTAGGACTTCTAGAGCTTATCCTGTTGTCTTCCTAAGTTATTCAATATAAGGAATCTTGGACACCTAGAAAGTGGAAAATTCCAGACAAGACCACTGCTGACTGGTTCTATACATGGTCTGACTCTAAGCAACCTGACATGTCTTCAAAATAGGCCCTGCTTTGAGAAGGTATTTGGACCAAATGGCTTCCAGGTGTTCTTTCTAAAGTGAATTGTTTGGTGATTCTGTGTTCCTACTCTCTATAAAGCCGTAACTGTACAGAACCATATCGGTGGCTTTCCACATGCCCATGTTTCCCAGGTCTTTCAATTCCAGAACTAATTACAGAACCAGTTTCCAGGTGAGGCTGTGCAGTTGTTATGGATCCTGAGCAACACGGTGCCAACACTGTCAACTTGTTTTGCTTCCAGCATCTCTCACTTTACCACCAAATCCTTGAAGTCTCATACAAAGCATAGTCATAGAAACATAGAATATCTTGAGTTGGAAGGGACCCACAAGGACCACGAGTCCAACTCCTGTTAGAAAATTAAAAACAAAACTGCACCTGTAGTTACTCAGTCTGGAAGTCACTGGTTCTCTGCATATTGTTTTGTTATGGACTCCCAGTTCTGGGAAAGGACTTCAAGTGTGCCTGTCCTTCATGAAGACAAGTAAAATTCTGGACAAATTATTAGCTTAGACAGGTTGTGATACGAAAACCACAATACTAATACCAGACCAAAGAGAGTCAAACAAGAAGCACAGCTGTGTTTTCATGGTGCTGATTCAACCAATTCCCATTGTACAGTTAATCTGCCCAAGCAGGTGACTGTACCTCACAAAGAAGTGGAAGTTTCATGTACATGCTGTTCACCAACATTTTCAGGATTTGCAACACCACTGGCAGTCAATGAATGAAAATGAAGCAATTTGGTTTTCCAACACAAATATTAAACATTCAGGACAATTATATTGAGAACTGTCATCATCAATTTTATTTATTTTTCTGATTGTGGTATTGTTTGAACAGTATATTTCTCAGTGTTAGGAAAGATGATAAACAGAGGAACTGAGCTGAAACTAAATCATTCATAAATCCATCTTTCCAAGGTGAGATGTCGTTATTTCAGGCAGCGGAACAAGTAACATCATTAAATATTATGACACACTTCATACAATTCCTCTACAAAATAATTTTCTTAACGCTTTGTAAAAGCAATTAGCATCAATCAATCAAACATGGACATGCACCATTCTAATTATGTATTTTGCCAAGATCATAAAAACAGCATGTTTGGTGCCTTAGCTAGTATGTATGCAAAGTGTATCAGAAATATTTTGTCTCACATAAGGATAAAATGGCCTGTTTCCTTCATATATGACTCAGAGGGATCATTACCCTAAGTGAGATGAAGAAGTCTGGGTAGAATAGGCTGAGAGGTGGATGGGTAAGCCAGGGGAGGCAGATGGGACTGTTCCACCGAGGGCTGGACCTGGGTGCAACCACTTCTTGATTGAGGTTCCTTATCACCATGACATTGCTTAGGAATTGGCACTGATCTGAAATTATTTTGATCTGATGCTAATGAAGATGTGCAGAGCTACCTTTCGAGATTTAAGCTTTAAGCACTTATACAATCCTGTCAGGTTCTTGAACTTGGTGGAGGTACTTGTCCAGGTACTTGAACTTAGTACTCCTTGGAGTACTAAGGAGTCAATAATTGAAAACGTAGGAGGAAAGAGAATATGCTACAGAATTCTTTACATGAAATGTAGTGTCCCTTTCTAGAAATAATTTTAGTATCATATTTCTATGACAGATTAATGTTTTAGATGTTGATAAGTACTAATAATGCTATTACTAAAACTGAAGAGACCAGTTTTTCTTTGAATGTAGACAGCCCAGATATTTCTAATGAGCATTGTGTTTTATTTCATTATTATTATTTGAGAAGTATGTGAACATATTGATTTATTCATTTGTCTACTGGTTGATCTATTAATTTTTCTACTGAATTTTCCCCTTACTGTCTGAGAAGTTATGGGAACTGTCCTAAACCAAGCAAACCCTTTAACTAAGTGATCTTTCACATGTTTTTGAGAGGATTTATGAGATCTATCTAGGTGAAATGAACTTTTTATGTAACCACTGGGATAGTTAGGCTATGACCTACCAGTAAACCAGCATGCCAGTTAAATCAGACTTAATCCAGGCTACAATCATCCACACAATTTAACTGTTGATACTAGAAGGAAATCAGCCCCATGGAAGAGTTTTGGCATACTTACACTACCTGGGATAATACCCAGGAGCCATTTGTAGGACAGGATGGGTGACGCTTCATGGGTGACGCTGCATAGTTTAGCAGGGGTAAGGGATCCCAGATGTAGGCCATGAGCTGGACTGCTTTGTTTCCTCTCATCCTGGCAACAAATAACTCCCAGTGCATGCCTGGGCAGTGCATTGACCCATAGCCACACTGCTGAAAAAGGAAGTCAGATTGGAAGCCGCAAGGGTTAAGCAGTAAGGTTTGCTCAGCCACGCCTGAGGGTGAGTCAGGCAGATATTAGCCATAAAAAAAGAGCAAATGGGCTTGATCACAATCAATCTCAGATGCTTCTGAATCACTTGGGCACTCTCCTGTGCCAGATCAAGGATTACAATACTTATGATGGGCATGGGATGGGATTGCATGAACAAATGATCCTAGTTTCAGACATGATAGTATAGTCTTCTTCTCTGGATAACTCACAGAAGCTAGAAAGAGAGCTAGGAAAAGTCCTTAGCTCCTGAAAGTGTTGGTAGGTCCTGATCTGATCTGATCTGATCCTGATCTCTGATATCATAAAAATCACAGAATAGTTAGGGTTCGAAGGGACCTTAAAAATCATCCAGTTCCAAGCCCCCTTGCATAGGCAAGAACACCTCGCACTAGACCAGGTACTCAGAGCCCCATCCAGCCTAATCTTGAACACCTCCAGGAATGAGGAATCCACAACCTGGTCTGGTGCCTCACCACCTTATAATAAAGAATTTCTTCCTAATAGCTAGTCTAAACCTACCCTCCTCCAGTTTAAGGTCATTCTCCCTTGTCCTACCATTGCATGTCTTTGTGAAAAGTTCCTCTTCAGCCTTCTTCTAAGACCCCTTTAGGTACTGGAAGGTGGGACTCCTATGGCAATGTGACCTGCTTAGGTGGATGAGGGTCTACCTGCACCTTAGTAAAGCCTTTGGCTATTTTCCAAAGCATTCTCCTGGATAAAATATCTGCTTGTGACGTGGAAGGGTGTACTCTTTGCTGGGTAAAAAACAGTGTGACCAGCAGGATTAGGCCACTGATTGTGTCCCTGTACTCGGCACTGGTGAGGCCACACCTCAAATCCTCTGTTCAGTTTTGGGCTTCTTACTGCAAGAAAGGCATTGAGGTGCTGGAGCGTGTCCAGAGAAGGACAATGGAGCTGGTGAAAGATCTGGAGCACAAGCCCAATGACAAACAGCTGTGGGAGCTGGGGGTATTTAGTCTGGAGAAAAGGAAGCTCAGGGGAGACCTTATAGCTCTCTACAAATACCTGAAATGGGGTTGTGGAGAGGTGGGGGTTGAATTTTTCTTGCAGGCAGTAAGTGACAGGATGAGAGGAAATGGCCTCAAGTTACACCCGTTCAGATTTAGACTGGATGTTAGGAAAAATATCTTCACTGAAAGGGTGGTTGGAACAGACTGCCCAGGCATGTTGGTAATGCCATCCCTTGAGAAGTTTAAACACATGTAGGTGTGGCACTTAGGGACAGAGTCTAGTGGTGAACTTGAGAGAACTGAGCTAATGGCTGGGACTTGGTGATATTAGAAGTCTTTGCTGACCTAAACAATTCTATGATAATTCTGCTCTGGGTGAAATGCCCAAGGCAACAGCTCTCTGGCTTCCCAGGGGAAGAAGACATCTACCACTTCCCTGCCTCAGCCCAGGGCTAACAGCAATCTTGTATTTTGTCTCCATTCTGCCAAAAACAGAATTTTAAGTTAAGGGGCCCTTTTTGTTACCACGTGTAAATTTAAAAAGAGTCCACAAGAATCAGTGTAAATTTTTCATGTTAATGCAGAGCCTGCCCTAGCCAAAGAGAGACAGAAGTAGAAGAAAAGAAAAAAGAAATGAAAGCAAACAGGACCTTGATTCCAGTCACTGCAAAAATTAAGAACAAGATAAATTGTCCTCGTTTCACTCATATGAGAAAGCAGAGTTCTCTCCTACACACAATCACCCTTTTGCAGTCTTCCTTTCCCTTTTCCTGGTGCTGTCAGAAACTTCTGTCTGTAGTCAGTCATCCTTGCTGTAAGTCTCTTTAAGCTGTAATTGGGCAGCCTTCCAGACTCTGAGGGACCCCTTTGCCAGAGGTGCTCCTGGGGACATAACCCCTATTTTTTGAAACTGAGGACTGAAAAATTAACAGATACGATTCTTTGTTCATAGCAGAAATCTTGTTTCACCAGCAACTATTTTAAAACAAACTATATTTCCCACCAGCTATATGTAAGGACTCCTATTATGAAATATGTACCTTCATGTTCCAGTATTTTATTTTCTGTCAAAAAAACTCCAGGTTTAAGAATGTCATGATCTCTGGGTGTGGGTGTGGGTGTGAGACACTGGGAATTTGAACCTTAGCCTGCTCACCAACTACTGTCCTTCTTAAGGATCACAGAAACATAAGCACTGTTTGAACCAATTTCTCCAAATCAGTTTAATTTTTCACTCTCTCTGTGTATCTGTCTCTTAGTCACATGGAAAAGCCCCACACATACCAGCCTGAAAGGATAGGTCAAGGCCTGTTTTATTGACAAGAGCTGGCCTCGGTCACTCCACTTCTGCTGGCAGCCTCCATTGCCTGCAGCATGTCAGCCAGCTGGACGGCCCTCAGAAGCCCTTTGACTTATGGCCAGCCATAGAGATGACAAGAGGCAGGGTTGAAAAGATTCAGAGATGGGACCCACCTATTCTGGGGAGCAGTGGAGCTGCCTAGAAGTACTACCAGCTGTCCTTTGCATAGCATAGGTCCTTGTACCTAAAGTGTGTTTGGCTCTGTAGCTCACTCCCCGTCCACAGCAGGGGAGGACTAAAGGTATGTGATGTGAATGTCAGTAGTGTTATCCCAGATTCAACCACCTGTTATGGCCAAATTCAATTACCTGTTTCAGTGAGCTGACCAGGGCAGGATAGTGAGGTTTTCACCAATGGACAGGGCTAACCTTCACCCACTGTACCCCATGCTCTTCTAATGGTTGGAAACCTGCTGTTTTGAGTTTTTCCTTTCCTCTGGTGGGGTATCACAGTCACTGGGTAATGTCTGTCTCTGAGGTATCATGACCTTCTCTCGGGGTAAATTTTGACCTCTGGGTTGACAAATCATGACTGTTTTTTTGAACTCTCTTTTATTACAGTAAAGTTGCATCACCTCACCTTTACTGGCTTCTTGCACTATGCTAGGGAAAAGTTCAGCAAAAGCTGGCACTATCTCTCCAGCCTAGGTTTGAACCTTATTTTAAATACACATATCTCTCCTTTTCAGCATAGTCAGGAAAGATAGGGTCATCTTTATACCCGATATCTCAAGCAAAGCAGTGAGTAAATATCAAAGATGTTAAGGCAAAGCAAACACATCCCTTTTATGTTTGTGGGTAGCACTAATGACACAGGGTGAAATTTATCCTCTTATCAAAGGTCAACATAAACCTAGGTACTACTTCAAAGGTGCATTGATCCTATAACTGGTTCCTGGCACTAAGATGAATTTCACCAAACTCCAAAACTTATGAGAATGGATAGATTTTATATATCTGTGTAAAAAATTTGTGTGTTCAGATACAGACACACTTCCACAGCAGCTCTCTTGATTTTGCTGGAACAATGTATGCTTTTTTAATATTGCGTTCCCATATTTTGGACAATATTTGCTAGCCATCTGTCCCTTCCTCACACTTAACCAGTCAAAACCATCCATATTCTTTGCTACTACATAATATTTGCTCAAGTTTTGCATTTACCAAGAAGAAGCTGTCACCCAGCTGGCTGTTTAGTACTGCAGATACTGCTTGGTTTGAAGAGGAAAGCAAGAGTGAAGGCATTGTCAAAGCTATTTCTTCAGGTCTTAGTGAATAATAATAACTATCCAATGTTTCCTGCCATGTTCAGCCATTGCTCCAGGATACCAGAAAAATCTTGTAGACAGGGAAAATGTGAAAGGCAAGGGAGAGGGCAGTAGAGCCAATGTAAGAGCAAATGAAAAACTGCTGCCTTTTGTTAGTGGTCATACACATAAATACATCACTGCAGAGGAGGCATAGGATTTTTGTGTATGTTGCAAGTGTGGTCATGCTGGGTGTGAACATATTAAATCTTGTAAATCTTTAGTAGAAGATACGGCAACTGCAGTTGGTTGTGGTTTTTTTTTTTCCCTTTCTTTTATATTTTCTTTCTGTGGTTGTATTTGAGCAGGGTGTGCCAGTATTTGCAGTGTGAGGAATAGCATCAGAACATCTAGTATTTCTGCCTACTAGCAAAAATAATCAAAACAATTGAGCTAATTCGTCTTACCTTCATCTGCATTAGTCATTGCTCCCTGCATGCACTAATTATAGTTTGCCTTAACATTGCAACTGAAGGGCACAAAGCAAAGACTTTACAGAAGTTGTTTTGGTATCTCTTTTTTTTTTTTTCTTGCTAGGCTAATGAAGAAGATGTTTTAAATACAGATCTGTGCTTGAAGTCATGTTCTTGGAATGTGACTGTGGTAGTTAATATGATAACTGTAGTATCAGCTGAGGTGGATTAGGAGATACATTGCTCAGGTTAGGAGATACATTGCTCAGGATAGATAAAACTACCTTCTAGCGTGCTCTTCCTTTAGTTCTGAGAAAATCAGATTTTTTTTTTTTATTTTATTCACAAGAGTGAGACATAAACAGTCTTTTCATAGCTGAGCTGTATTTTTTAACCTGAGTTGTTCTAAATATGTAACCAAGGACAGCTAAATCTCATGTGTTGAGACTCACTGTACAAGTTATAATTTATTAAACTCTTATATTCACAAGATTATGTCAGAATTCCCTTGTTCAGTCATGCAAATGATTTTTGGGGCTCCAATAAGTCAAATTCTGACAGTGTCAAGCATAATTATCTTCAGAATATATTCACACCTGCTGCAAAAGCCAATGTTTGGTTTTACTCTATTTAGGGGTGTATTCACTAGTTTACAACTTTTAATGAGGCTTTCTAAGCTTCAACTGAATGACTAAAGTCTGTAAGAAAGACAGATTTCCCAAAGATTGTATTATGACATAAAACACATTGAAGAAAAATTTTGTATTTCCATAAAAAATTCAAGGCATAATGTTTATTTTTGCACATTGATGCAGCTATCTGTATGTGTTGGAACCCATGGTAGTAAACACACAGTAATGTACCTTAACTTGTTTTTGTGAATTAGTGACTTTATACATATATAACGAATTCATAATCCCCCACTTTATAGTCTCTATGGAGCTTAAAAAATGTTATAGCTACTGATGGTCTCCACCACTAGATTGGAATTGTTGGTCTCAATATAGTGGGTACTATTCGTGTAGCAGGTTTGCATAGTGAAAATGTAATAGCTTAACTGAAGAATTAGTACTACAATGAGTGAGACAGATGGAAACACTGTGTTTATAAGCAGAAGACCAGGGCACACAGCCAAACACAGCCGAGTTGTAGTAACCTAACAAGTTGTCACCCGTCCATTGAATCAACATAACTGACCTTCTGTCTGTTTCAGCTTTGGGGAAAAGCATATTAATGTTTGATTTTTATCAAACATTATGTTTTGACTATTAATTTTGACTAGTTTCTTGTCCACCAATTAAAATACTCTCTCCCAAATTTTAATAATTCATTCTCTGTTATCATAGTAAGATTATGCTAATAACTACACAGAATCACCGAATCAGTTGTTGGGGTTGAAAGGGACTCCTGGAGATCACCTAGTCAACCCGCTGGCCTAGGCAGAGTCACCTAGAGCAGGTTACACAGTAACCTGTCCAGGTTTTAAATATCTCCAGAAAGGGAGACTCCATGACCTCCGTGGACATCTCTGCCACTCTCAATGTAAAGAAGTTCTTCCTCCTGTTGAGATGAAACTTCTTACATTTTAGTTTATGACCATTGCTCCTTGTCCTGTCATTGGGCACCACTGAAAAGAGTCTGACACCATCCTTTTGGCTCCTGTCTTTGAGGTATTTGAATGCATTAATGATATTCCCTCTCAATCTTCTCTTCTCTAAGCTAACCAGGTCCAGGTCCTGCAGTCTCTTCTCATAAGGGAGATACTCCATACACCTCATCATCTTTGTGGCCTCTGCTGCACCCTCTTCAGTAGCTTCTTGTCTTTCTTGTACTGAGGAGCCCAGAACTGGACACAGCACTGCAGATGTGGCCTCACTAGGACCAAGTAGAGGAGGAGGATCACCTCCCTCAACCTGCTGGCCACACTCCTCCCAATGCATCCCAGGATACCTGGCCACAAGGTCCCACTGCTGACTCACAGTCAGCTTGTCATCCACTAGTTCTTCTCAGGTTCTTCTCAGCAGAACTGCTCTCTAGTAAGTCAGCCCCCAACCTTTACTGGCACTGCGGGTTATTCCTCCCCAGGTGCAGGACCCTACACTTGCCCTTGTTAAACCTCATTAGGCTCCTCTCTACCCAACTCTCCAGCCTATAAGGTCACGCTGAAAGACAGCACAGCCTTCAGGTGTATCAGCCACTCCCCCCAGTTCCATATCATCAGCAAACTTAGTGAGGGCGCATTCTACCTGTTCATCCAGGTCATTGCTAAACAAATTGAACAAGACTGGACCCCATATTGATCCCTGACACTGAGCATTGTCATTCATCCAGTTCTTGATCCATCTCGTTGTCCATTCACCTAATCCACATTTCCTGTACTTACCTACAAGGATGATATGGGAAACAGCATCAAAAGCCTTTCTGAAGTCAATGTAGGTAACATACACTGCTTTTCCCTCACTTACCCATCCTGCCATGTCATCGTAGGAGGCTATCAGATGAGTCAAGAATGATTTCCCCTTGGTGAATCCATGCTGCTGACTTCTGATGTTCTTCTTTTCTTCTACATTCTTGGTGATGAACTAAATGAATAATGTCTTTGTGCTGAAACATTTACTTGCTACCTGTGTAGTAGCTTGATTCTGGAAGTTTCTGATCTTTTTTCCTTTGAATGATAGGAAAGAACAACTTCAAAATGTCAAAAGATGTCTTTTGAGCTTATGCTCCAGTTGATATTACACAAAATGTTATTTGTGGAAAACCATAACCATCTCCCAGTTTATTTTGAGCCAAACCTGTTTCATCAGTTCTGCTGGGTGTTCAATTCATGGTTAATTCTTTTACAGAAAGATGATTTTAAAAATATTTCTGACAGCTAATTATTACCATTAATTTGCACACATTTTAATAAAATTAAAGAAAAACAAAAGAAAACAAAAGTGGAATAAAAATTTAGAACAATATGAAACACTGAAATGGCACCGGTGTATGAAGAAAAGCCAATTACAAAAGTCATAAAAACCACTGACTCATTTCTGACTTCTACCTAACTATTCATATTACCTAAGAAATCAAAAAGGAAAAAGTCATTAAGAACATTTTTCCTATCAGGAAAAAATAGTGATATCTGGGAAACACAAGTAGATTCCCGTGAAAGATCAGCAGAATTAGGGAGTGCGGGAACTGGGCCACATGAGGATGTGGGCACTGAGTAGGGAAGGATCAGGCCACTCTGGGGATAAGAATGAGCAGAGTGGGCTGAGGAGGAAGGATGTAGAGCAGCCCCCTGAGTGGGTGGAACATGGTTTCTGGGAGAGCTGGTTGGGAGCAGTGAGGACCTGATTTTAGTGAACCATACAAATCTTTCTGTAGTGAAACCCCATGTAAATGTATGAAGAAGTATATTTGTCATGTGGTCAGAAATATGACTGAAGATAGCTAGATGCTTGGAAAACAGAAATCCATTTGGCTTAATAAAACAGTTTGAAAAATATTTGCCTTCAGAATTGGGGTAAAAAGTAGAATGAACAATCCTTTCTTCCTCCTCCAGCTTCCAATATTATAAGTAATTTTTTATTTACTTCAACAGAAGGAGATTTCTTTAAAAAAAAAAAAAATAGTGTTTGCAGAGAGTTTTGGCTTGTTAGTTGTCTGCCTGCCCAGAAAGTGCTGCTCACTTTCCTCTTCCTTTCCACAAATGAAAATATTAGTCTTTAGCTGGGGTTACTAGCAGCTAAATGTGAAGTCTTTTTGTCTGTCTGCTCCTCTCTGCTGATGCCCATTCAGGGAGTTTAGTTAGATTTGCAGCTTTCCCCAAAGGCTGAAATGCTGGGGGCTATAGCATAGGTAGCTGTAGCTCTCCTGTCAGTAACAGAACAGAAAAATGAAAATAGCCACTAGAAAATTCAATTTCATGGAACAGACATTTTCTGTTTTAATGAAAATAACCTTGATGAAAAATTGTTGACTAGCTCACCACTCAAGTCTTCTCTAAATATGTCAGATATTCCACTTTAGTTATTTGCCTCTGATGGAATTACTGAATTATAAAGGTTGGAAAAGGCCTTTAAGATCGAGTCCAACCATTAAGCTGACACTGCCACAATAGGATGGCAAAGTCTCTGCAAAGTTTACCTTTAACACTAAATTATGTATTTTAATGCTAGAATGCCCCTTGACTCACACACATAGTTGTGCTTCAAGAGCAGGAAATTATCATGAAGGTAATGTAGTAGTAAGGTTTTGTGACATTTACCAGTTTATCTTTGGTTACATCAGAAAGGGTCAAGATGCCTGTTTTCTTCTTCTGAGTAGTTACTTTTTGCATTGCATCTGATGCTTCACTCATTAAGTTGTGAGCTTCCTGAGATGACAGGTCAAGAAGATTTTATGTTTGGTTTGGAATTTAAATATACTAGCTATTCAAATGGTATATAGACACTTACTCATACATGTATGTGTACTTGCTTGTGTGGCTGTACTTCCATACAGAAAGGCCACAAATCTTTCCATAGAGATTCCAGTTGATGAAATTCTTAGAAAATATTTGTCCTTCTTCCATTTTTCAAAACAATAGATCTACAATTGCTAGAGTTAGAGTTTTAAAATAATTTATATTTAACACCTGCTTGCATATATTCATACTTACAATTTCACACACAATAATAATAATATTCAGAGATGCACCAAATGTTTTCCTGAAAAAAAAATATATATAGGAAAAGACAATAGAAGCTAAAAAAGCTTTCATGCTTTAGACTTCAGGTATAAGATGACCAGTCGATCATCACCATTTCCATTTAATGTTGATGACACATTAAATGTTTAATGTTTAAATAACCATTATAGTGTGTGAAATAACTCTTCTCCCCATTCTGTCTTCATAGCATACAAAAGACATATCTCCAAAAGATGTTTCTAATATTAACATAAGGAAACTTTCTGAAAAATGTTAAATATTATGTCTTATATTTTCCTCTCTGTATCCTCTCTCTTTTCTCTATGTGTCTCTCTAATTTTTTATTGAGTTTACCAATTCATTTTCAATAGGGAAAATTTTCCGTTAAAAACTCTAGTGTGTTCTATTCTCTGGATTTTGGTCCTTTTTAAAAGAAAATACTCTTAAGGACAAAATTCAGTAACAGACATTACTGAAGCCAGGAGTGAAAATAGGCTGAAATGGGATGGGAAAAGAATCAAGAAAACAATTATCAACCAAGAAAGGCCATTGCATGAAAGGATAGTAGAGGTTCACTCCCTTTTTGGAGAAGGGAGAGTCAGAGGAGAAAAACATGAACACGAATAGGCCCGTAGGAACCAATAAAGTAATTTGTGGTTAAAAAAGAGTCTATGGCTCACAGCTGAAGTATCCAAAGGCTAAAATTAGTAATGGAGCAGAGGCATGACTATGACCATAGTGCTAGAGATGTGCTGCAGTGAGAACAGCTGAGACTCACAAGTGCTAGAGCAGTGTTTTGCTTAATTCTTGTGTTTTGTCCTTGAGTGACAGGGCTTTCCTTGCTTTGAGCAAAAAATAATCAGAATGAATCATATACCAAATCAACCTCATGAGAGAAATGGGAAACTAAGAAACAGACAACTTGATATGAAAATAACAAATAGTCTTTTTCCTCCACTAGGCTTTCACTGTGGAATCCTCTTTATCCTCATAGCAGATTAGCTTCCTTAGTTCTGTACTGCTGGGGAAGCAGTAGTGTGACTTTAGCCTTTAATTCAGTGTCACTTCATGTATGCAGTACAAATTTGGGGAGCAACAGACCAATATTGTCAGTGCCTTATCTTTCCTGTTAGAAAATAGTTTTGTTAGGAGGGTGATGATGCAAAAAGGAACATATTCATCAAATCAGACACACATATGATCATATGATTTAGATAACAAGAGAAGATTTTTTTTTCCTTAAAAAACCAAACACATCTGGTTGTATACTGTGGATGGGAAAATGTATGTATCATCTTATGTTTTTGAAGATAGTGAGAAAGATTTATGATCTATTTCTGTAAATCTATGTCAAACTGCTATAAATTTAGAAGTAATTAGCTTTGGTAACTAACTGGAAAATTAATGTCATTCCTAACAAGAAAGAGCATGTTTATAACATAAACGTGCTGTGATAAAATGCCCTAAGAACTAAATATCCCGGAAAGAATTTTAATTCTTATAAAGATAAGTGACTGAAGGAATGTTAAATCTGTCTTTACTAGGAATGATGGGGAATGACTATGCACTACAGCTACATACCAAATGTCTTGAAGAGTCTGATAATATTTTTACAGGAAAGCTTATTAACCTTTTTTGTTTCCAATGTGTTAATGCACTTTGGTAAGCAAAGACACATAACGAAAATGAAACATGTCTCCAAAATTTTTTAAAGAACTGTTATGAATAAAATATTGGAACAGTTATAGCATTGCTGGAGTCATTGCAATCAGATGTTAGGCAGGCAAAGAACTCAGCAAGAAGAGAAGGATCTCACTAATTTTGTGGTCAGTAAGTATTTCCAGAATTACAAATATTACAATCTACAATAATTATTTTTTAAAAAAAAGAAATAAAAATGAAGCATTTCTGAGGGATATAATCCAGCTGCATACTAATGACGTAGGAAGAAACATTCTCTGCAATTCAGATAATTCCATAAGTTTATAAGAAGTGGGTGAATGGATAGAACAAAAGAGCTGCTGAGGAGCTGAGAAACTTCATCTATTTTTTTTAATTTTTTTTTTTGTTTGTCTTGCGCTAAAGAAGAGGCCAAAACAGAGAAACTGTTAAACTGATAACAATGAAAAAATGAAAATAGTCATGGTTGGAAAACAGAAAAAGACTGCAGGGTTAGATGACATTGCCAGATATGCAACTCCCAGATGATAATCATATCAGTTGTGATAAGATGGTTATTTTCATGGCATTAGACATAATATTTCTTAGTTTTCAAATAATATCACTGTTTTGATAAAAAATGTAGTTTGACATGAAAATTAATAATTCAAGCATGACTGTGCAAAAGACAGAGAGATGTTTTCAGTAAATTTAGTACTTCTTTTAAAGGATGACCTTGTTTTGTTTGAATGACAGATTTACACATTTCAAATATTGATTTTATTTTCCTAATCAGTGTTACTCCAGTAATGTACAACATTAAACATGATTATGCATGTTTTATAAGGAGTTTTCCTTTTTGAGGGGAATTACCTAGAAATATGATTTTTTTACAGAAATACAGTAAAAATCCCCAGAATTCTCTTATGTACGCTACTGGTGTATACTATGGATCTTATGTAAAATTCTGGATTTTTAAGTATGATACAATACTTCCAAAGAAATCCATTAACATTTTTATAAATTATGGTTTGTTCCTAATTATTACTGGTTTTTTGGCCATTAAGGAAACACAAAATCTTCATGAATGTTTCGTCTTACATGTAATGAAATTTGTTTTGTGTGTTCATTTTCCTGAAAAACTAGAAAAGGGGTAGGTACTACTTCACTCATGCCACACAAAATAATGCCATTAGCCACATCTCTCAGATGGGAGCAATTTGGTCTGACAGTCTGTCCTGAGGAATTCTCAGAGTGTTCTGAGATCTCACAGTCTGTAAGCTGTGACACCCCTGAAGACTGCAGTATATTCTACCTGCTAACAAGGCCACAGTGTTGTAGGACAGAGCTGGGACAGAAATGATCCCATGTGTGACATTAGTCCCGCTCTTCGTGCTGTTGAGATCGCAATCAGGGACAGTGAACGGGGAACCTGTGGCAAAATGAATCCCAGTGTTTGCTTTGGTGTAAGCCTCTGAACGTACTGTTTGTATGATGGGTTTAAGGGTGGAGCTGCCTCATGCTGTGAGATTACAGAAGGGAAAAATCATATGTAATTGATAAATTTAGAATACTACTGCCCAACCAGTTCATGACTTTCCATCCTCAGGGACCCAGCAACAAGTGGGAGGGAACTGGAGACAACTCTTAACACCCAGTGAGATCAGAGGAGAAGTGGTTAGTACAACAAAGAAAAACCCTCACTTTGGCAAAATGACACCAGCTCCAAGGCTAGCAGGTTAAGACAAGAGGCTCTCCCTTTTTGCTGAGGGCAATCAAATACTTTCTGTGCAGTGGTCCCAGAATTTTCAAGAGCAGATGGCGCCTTTCTGTATGAAACGCTTAACGATGTGTTCCAATGAAGCTGGCATTTACCCTCTTTTGGGACACAGGGGCCCTTTTCAAGCTGCAGGTACGGTCTGTGCTCTTTCATCTAGTGGATCTCAGTGAATGAAAAGAAATAAAAGAACTATTACTTTGCTTGAAGGGAAATTCACTGCAGCAGGGGTGCCAAATATCTACGTGTATGTTAACCAACTCCAAATGTATCTGCACGAAGAAAAGTGTTTAGAGGAACTGCATATTTCGTATCCACCCAAACCTCTTTAAGATTTCCATAGCTCTCCAGACATTTACTACAGGAATGTGTTACTTTGTCACAAACTGTTCAGCAGTTACAATTGCTCTTTGCAACAAGTAGTTCTTGTGAAGACTTTGCCAGGTCAACTTCCCACATGCCTGCTAGCAGACCTTCAGACAGTAAGTGGGACATGGGTGACAATCTTTTCCAATGCTCCATATGAAAACAGTTTGCACAAAGTCTTATAAGAAAGCTGTAGCCCAGACAAGAACAGCCCAAAGCAGTTCTGTATGCCAATATCTACAGGAGCCACAAAAGTGACCTCTTCCTCCTAAAGAATCCTTCCAGCCTTCTGGAAGAAATGTGCCAGGGAAATTTTCAGCAACCAGCTATGGTCATCATGCCCTCAAGACATCCTCCTCTGCACTGTCCTGCCTATGCAGCAAAAGGACAGAGACTCCTGAATTCACCATGCCATATCAAGAAGAATTGTCCTGGTTATAGGTGTCAGAGGACTGAAGTAACACGCCTCTTTTGTAAAGGATTGTAATTGTAACTGCAATTTTGTCCTTTATTAGCTGACAGATTTTTGACTTCACAACAAGTGCAATAGTTTTATTTTAATCTTGTTAGATGCATCACCTATGTTTCTCACATAGGCTGACAATAATTCTGTTGTGAGTATATGTGGCAATGTTATTATCAAATGTTATGTCATCAAGCTCTGATTACCCACAGTTAGTCTGAACTCTAAGTAACTACAGCACCTTTCAGAAGGAAGAGTTTAGTGAGGGAAGGGATATTTGGTCCTTGTACTGCCTGTGTGAAATGTTTGGAGAAGCCTGCTTTGGGCCTCTGCTTATATGGAAATGGTGGGAAAACTTTGTTCATGTGGTTCCTTCTGAGTTGAGAATGATACCCTGAGCCCATGCAACACATCTGAGGGAGAAAGTCTGCAAGGAAAGGAAGGTGGTGTAGGTCTCCTTCCCCGCTCTTTTGTAAGGGAGGTTTCCTGCTCAGAGCTCCTGATGTATCAGGTGTTTCTGCTTGATTCATTGTCTGAGCATTTGTGTTCAGTTGTTATTTTGGAATGTTGCCATGGATTCGCTGACAGATGGGAATGACAACACACATGTACCTGTGACATAGACAAATGGACCTTCATGAGAGATACTGGAGGTATTTTTCTTCCAGAGCTTTCTCCTCGCTGAATTTCGAAGGCCTTTTATAAACAAAGAAGACATGGGAACTTTGAGCTGAAAGTCAAAATAAGATTATTTTTGTCTGATAAGAAATACTTGGCAAAGCATTGTTCCTTCACTGAAAGCAGGTAGTTATGAATATATGTAGCATTAGCACTAGTTACAGAAGTCTTTTTTAGTTGTTTAATAAACTAAGGTTTTTATAGATTTTTTCCCCAGCATCTTTTATTGTTTTCATTGAATAGCAAAATGGAGAACCACACTTTGTCTATGTCATGAAGCATGATTTATACTCCATGGTATGGAATATGAAAGGCTCCTCTCCTCATGAATAAGGGCAGTCACAACTTGGTTGATTGGAAATATGAAGCAGATGGGTGAATTTCTAGTTTAGATTTATAATTACTACCTCTTCCTCAAAAGTTTTTTTCTGGCTGCACATGGATTTGAGCAGTTTCACATGTTAGAAAACACATGGGGAATTTTATGTTTACATCAACTCCCAGCGGGATTTTGCGTATGCACAGATAATCAAATTAATCATATTTGTTGGACTGGGAGTGGAAGTGTAACAATCTGTGGAGTGAAGGCAGGGAGTTTAAAATATATCTCAAGCTTTTCTGTACATTTTCTTTCATTAGTGCAGTGCTCTGGGAAAGCCATGAGTTCACCTCAGCACACTTCCTTGAATCCTGAAGCTGGAGAATTGTATTTAAACCAGACAATTCCTTGTATTGGTTAATTTTGTAAGCATTTCCTTTTAAAGCAAGAAGCTTACAGATGAGCAATAAGCCATCCAAAGTATGCAATTTGCAAAAGACTACAGTCATCTCTCAGGTGTTATAAGTGGTAGATTTCTGTTCAATCATTATGGATGTAACCATAAGAAACAAAAAGAAAAGAACACACTGAAAAATTATCAACATGCTTCTGAAAAGAGCTACTAGACCTGTTTAATATGGGGGATGGCTATCAAGTTTGTAATCTCCGTGAGATAGCTAATACCAACTCAAAATGCAATGAAACACACAATTTGTTTCACCTGGAGTCACTGTGTCTCTTTCCACTGACTCATTGCTGCAGAGAAATGTACCTATTCCATTCCCTCAGCTGGCTTTAAAAATATTTTGAACAACTTGTCAGATTAAAACGGTGCAAGTAGGCCATTTGCACTGAGGTAAACCCCTTCTGTTAGACTATGTATGAGGAAATTATGAGAAGTTTTTCCTGGTTTCATTGCAGATAATAAGAAAAAGAATAGTGAAAAAAAAAAAAAAAAAAGAAACAGCAGAACCAGCCCAAAACATACAAATATACTAATGCTGATACCACATTTCAAGTCTATGTCTTAAAAGTTATTCACAAAAATTATCAAAAAAAGAGCACTTGCTAGTTCTTTAATTTTTGGATCAGTGCTATTTTTCAATATAAATTTATGATTTACTGTCAAAGTACTACCTTGCCCCTCAAGACTTTTTCTCCAGCAAAACTTCACATCAGAGTTTTTAACAGCTCTATATTGTGCAATTGCAGTGACAATCTTTTTGTTATTTGATATAGTGAGACATAGTATTAACAGAGAAAAAGCCTCAAAACCTATTTGCTAGTTAAATAATACTGGATCCCATGATTAATAATCATTAATAATGAAAAAAAAAAAAAAGTTAACTAGTCACATAAGCACAGTGGTCAGGACTGACATAATATTTTCTGTGCTTTCCTAACTAGATGATCTGTCTGTAGATGTGAAAGTTTCAAGGGGACCAGCCAAGGCTCACAGAGCAGAACTCACCCTTTCTCATTTGACTGAGGTCCCACACCTCTCTGAGGCTTCATGCTGGTTTGAAGTCTTGCTGGTTAGAGCAAGCCCTGGGAGATGTCACATTGAAGGGGGGCTGAACAACTGCAGGAAATGGAATGACAAATACAAAATGACCATTTGCACCAGGGGTAGCTATTTCCTACGTACTTGAGGCAAGACCAGCAAAGGGAAAGAGGCAAACACCACCTCTTCATCATACGGGAAAGCATTCCTGGGCTGTCTGGGGCAATGGAAAAGGGAAGACCCAACAGGAGAAGTCCAGAAGCAACTGCCCTAGGGCCAGTGTGGTGTTCCTGGGTTGCACCAGCTCCCACAGATTCATTTTAGGAGTGCAACACTATACTCCCCATTTCCTCAGAAGGACTTGCTGAAGCACCTGTCTGCCACTGAGGCTGGCACACAGACTGAACACAAGCTCTGGGTACTGGGATCATACTCTGCTACCCTCCCACCCTCCCACTCTTTGTCCATGGCATTAATCACACCTTTACAGTAGCTATTAGCAGTTTGCATACTCTGGGGTTGGTGCCATTCTGTGGACAGAGGGAAGATTCAACATGGGAGGACATTTTGTCCATCACTTTTAATTGAGAATCAAGACTTTTCAGCAAAGATGCCAAATCCTATTAGAAAAAAACAAAACAAAACCAAACCCAAAAATTCCACAAAAAAAAAAAAACAACAAAAAACAAAAAAACCCAAATCAAACTAAACTGAAAACTAAGAGAAAAAACCCCAACTGAACCACATGATGTGGCAACTTCATCCAGAGTTTATCAGAGGGCTCAGGAGCACTGGGGTCCCATGCTCCTTCCTCTCATGTTTGTCTCTGGAGTGATGAAGTTGCCTTCAATACTGACCCAAAATGAAGGTAAAACTTGTCTACTGTGGTCTCCTTCACTTCATAAAGGTGTAATGATTTAGGGTATGAAGATCTAGATATATCAGGCCATGTTAGTGAAGTAGCAGCTGAGAAATTCTACTGATTGTGAAAAATCTCTGCCTCTGATTTCATGTCCTCCACTGCATCTAACACAACAGGATACAGGACTAGCTGGGGTTCACAGGTACACTGATACCACAGCATGCAATTAATCACAAACCTATTGCAAATTTGTTTTCAAAAAGTCTGATTTTAGAAGCATCACTGATAGCAGAAAAAAACAATATAGCAGCCTGAAACCTACTGGCAGGAGGAGGAAGCAGATATTTAGTTCCCTGCAAATTTCTAAAGGCTTTCTCAATAATGGGCAGGAATTAGTTAAGCAGAATGAAGGAGAGCAGAAACATGAGTAACTGCATGGAGTTAAGGAAGGGCAAATGTTAACCGTCTGGATAACCTCTGTGACAGCAAAATCTACAAGTCTATAGAGAATTTTCCCAAAGGAAATGGTGAAAGCCTCTCTGATTGACATACATAGACTGGATTAAACAGAATACTTAATGTGTAATAGAAAAAAAATGATGCTTTTATGCAAAGGGATAGAATACTCAAACAGCTTTCTTTTGTTGTGATTTACGGTACAGAAGCAATAGAAAATCTTTTTCCTCTCACTATTTATTATTTTCTCTTTTTTTCTTCATTTGGGCAATCGACTTAAAAAACAGAGTATTCAAATAAAATCTATAAGCAAAACATTTAATTTATGATTTACTCTCTGGTTAGTGCACCTCCTCATGAACTCCACAAAGAACCAGAAACTGTCTCCTGCCCCTCTTATGCTGCATTCTGAATAACAGTGCAGAGACTAGAGTACCTTAATTATGACTTGTGTTTTAATCTGGTGATGTTGCAAAGTTCAGACCTTGATCAGTTTTATATTCTATTCTATCATAAGGGAGTCATAACTAAGGTATTTATCTGATAATATTTTTTACCTCAAAGTTCAGGTTGCTCCACATGAAAATACTGTGAACAAGTAGGTACTACTTGTCAGCAAAACATTTTGCAGTGTTATGGAGTAGTTCAACATGTTTTTGTGGTTACCTCCACATGCTCCTTCACAAGGTTACCTCCATAATGTGAAATTGCAGGTTTAATATTTTGCTTCTTTTTAGACATATGACTAAGGTCTCAGACGGGATATTTTCAGGAGACAGTGTAGGAGAGAGGTTAATTAAAATGAACAATATTTTGTCAATTGTAAAAGTCTACAATTACGTAGAACCTTTTTCTATTTTTAAGCTACTCGCAGACATACTGATTTTTGTTTATCGTCTGAAGAACAAGATGATCTGACACCTCCTGTATTTTCAGACATTCTGGAGGTCATGTGCTGGTGTCATTCTTCATTAAAAATTGGAGAATGTGATTTAAACATTTTCTAAAATGATATTCTAGAAATGGAAAACTACAGTTTCCAAAAACTTAATCTTTCTGTCAGGATTGTTCACTGTAGTCCAAGTCGCATTTACACCTGGTATCACCTCTGGTAAATACAAAATATATACTTGTCTCCTTACTGACTTGACATTATTATAAGAGAAGGCAAAAAAAAAAAAAATCCCCTATTATATGCACAATCTTAAATACAATTCTACCCCTTATTTCATTCCACTCTAGCGCACAGATCTTTCAGATATTCAGGCATATGCTTGGGGGAAAAACTGAGTACAACTTCAGTAATGGTAAGAGGTCTATAAAAATCACCAGAGCAATCATATTAAGCTCAAGCTGCTGCTTTCTCATAGTAATGGCCTGGAATTAAACCAAAACCAAACAAACCTAGGCCCAGCCATTTCTTTGGTACTGTCTACTGTACCTATCTATTTCTACCCAGCAGGACAACCATTTATTTTATGAATCCAGTTCTTGCAGAACCTTTTTTTAAATTTAAAAAAAAAAAGCAACAAACCACTCTGTAAAAGGAGTGAGTACCACCATAACACCACATTCTTCATAAAATAATTTATTAACAAGTAAATTCCTACTTGCAACTGAAATACCTATCTGATATTAAGGATTACTGGAAATCTACTTTGTAAAGCCCTCTTCATGCTGATACTTCCAGTCAAGTCAGTAGCACTAAACAGTCTGGCAATGTTCATCCATCATGTAAAAGCTTTTAAGCACTTAAGCATTTTTAAAGCTTTTTTTCAAAGACCGGGAAGTTTCCAGACAGGGAAGCAGACATGCTTCTGTCATATCTAATGAATGACATACCTAGGAGGTCTAAAAGCCGATAATACACACATTTTTTAGTCTGAAACTTTTGCTGATGAACTTGGTTTTGGTTGAATCATAAGTTCAATTTTCCTTGCATTAGATATTCATTATAAACTGGTGAGTGGCTGTTCTAAAGAAAAGAGGTAATGTGGGCATTTGAGAGTTTTGGGCATGCATTGAAATATTTACACACTCTTGCTTAAAACACATAGTTGTTTTGATTATATGCAATTAACAGATATTACTACATTACGAGTTCCATTAGTATGGTGGGCATGATGTAAATCAGAAGATATAATAAATGTCTTTACAGAACATTTAAGCAGATTGAAATTTTAGTGAGATTGAATTATATATATAAAATTATGTTTTGTCTATGTTTTAAAAATACTGCTTGCTGAGAATCAAACAATTTCTGTTATATTAGGAAGTTCATCATCCACTGAAGGAAATGGTGTAGGAAATCTAGTTTCCTTCATGAAGGCTGGGGTAAGACAAACTGTCTTGGAAAAACCCAAATTTGCAGGCAGGAAAAAAGCTGTATTTATTTCAATAATGTTATAAAGACATTTCACTTCTTTGAGATAAAATTATGGATTTACAAGAGGAAAGGCCTCCTTACTGTAGTCTTTGGGAACTGTCAGTCCTGTAACATAAGGCTTGACCTCATTTTAATGAAATGTTTCTGAGATGTGACCACTGTTCCAGTCAGATCAGTTTTTTTCCATACAGATGAGATTTTGTTGGTGCACTGCTGGTTGCAATGGGATGTCTCTCCTGCAGCAACACATTATGGTTGACAAGGGCCACAGCAAAAGGAGTGAAATGGTTCCACTTATCCCACAACCCCCTTATGCTCATCTACACTTTCACTTTTATTCATAGATTTAACCACCTCTGCTTCCACATTCCTTGAGGAATCTACTGATTGATATTTGTCTTAATTTGCAATGAGGAAAATCTTCATTAATTCCTTCTGGGTGTGGCCACCTACAGCTGCCCTACCTACCTAAATGGTTTTTGACTGTCTCTAAGGTGAGAGACTTCAGCCTCCCTGGGCAACCCGTGCTAGTGCTTTTTCACCCTCACATTAAAGAAGTGTTCCAGTGTTCAGATGGCACCTCCTGTGTTTCAGTTTGTGCCCATTGCCTCTGTTATTCTTACTGTGCACCACTGACAAGAGCCCAAGTCAGTCTTCAGCTATTTGCACACTTCAGACTCTGAGCCTTCTCATCTCCAGGCTAAACAGCCCCAGCTCTCTCAGCCTTGAGGTGCTCCACCACCATGGCTGTTCTGTTCAGCCAGTTTCCAATCCACCTCATTGCCTGCTCATCCAATGCATACTTGATCATCTTCTCTATGAGGATCTGTGGTTGTTTGACCCTGGATAAACGCCTGGTGTCCAGCAAAATTCCTTAAAGGCCTTCCCCACCCCCCCACCCCCTCGCCTTTCGCCTTCCAGAGGGAGGGAAAAAAAAAATCAGCTAGGAATTTACGGCTAGAGATAACAACCGAAAGAGGAGTTTTGATTAATACTGCGGGCAAAGCAAAACTTAGAATAATGCTTAAATTTATTACTAACAAACTAAAAACTAAAACTAAGAAATAAAAACAGGTTAGAAACACTTTTCCACCACCACCCCTCGGTCTGTCCATGCCCCCTCCTTCTCCTGATGGTGCAGGGGACAGGGGAATGGAAGGTTTACAGTCAGTTGTTGTTGGGTCAGCCGTTTGCAGATGTAAGTCCAAAACTTAAGCAACAGTTCTGTCTCAGGGGTCCTTCCTGTGGGCTGCAAAGGGGACAACTCTCTTCACCACAGTCGTCACCACGGTCACAGGGGAAAATACAACTCTGAGTCCTTCTCCTGCGTTCCGTGGGGTCCCCCCCCACAAGAGAGATCCTCTGCTCTCTCGTGGGTCATTCCATGGGATGCAGTCTCTCATGAAAAGCTGGCTGTACCTATTTAGTGTGGGTTTCTCCCTCCGTGGGTCTTGGCTGCAAATCTCCGCAAGATTCTGCTCCTCCTTGGGGGTCTCTTGCTAAAGTGTGGGCCACTGCCTTCGTGGGTCTCGGCTGCAAATCTTTGCAGGACCTCTGCTCCATCTTAGGGGCCTCCCACGAGGTGACAACTTCTTTCATGCCTCCCCCTGCTCCGACAAGGGGGGTCTGTGTACCCCAATGGATCCCATGGGCTTCGAGGGGACAACTCATAATCACCATGGTCATCACCACATATTCAGGGAATAATAGTTTTAAGTCCTCTCCCTGATCCATGGGGTCCCTCCCCCTCCTTCTCCTCTTCTCCTCCTGCACTGATCTTGATGTCTGCATTGTGATGTTGTTAACCCATGGCTGCCAATTTCTAACTGTGCAACAACTTCTTAAATATATTTTCACGCAGGGGCGTAACTTAATGCTTCAAAAACATGAAGTTTTCCTCAGCTGACCCTTATTGGTTCTGCTCTATAGGATGGAGGGAAACTTCCAGAGGCTTCCAACAGTAGCCAATCTTCTTCTTATTAAACAAAAAAAAAAACCTAATCAGAGAAATGCATCCTATGCATTCCTAGGATCCTATGGGAGATTATGTTGAAAGCCTTACCATAGTTCAGGTAGGTCAGAACAACTGATGTAGTGGAGGCAGGGAATATTCACTGCTGAGGGAAGCCTCAGCTATCCAGCCAGTCAGTTCATTTACAGAGTGTTATCAGGTTGGTCCTTCATACGCCTGGACTTGTTTTTTAGGATTAGCTGCTCTGTCATCTTCCCAGGAATCCAGGGAAGGCTGACTGGCCTGTAGACGTCTGGGAAGTACAGCTTGAGAAAGTCAGGTACCGAGGCCACAATGAGTATCACAATAATGAAATTAAGCATTAATAAACAATTGGTGAGACAAGATGCAAATTTTCAGGACAGAAGTGTAATGCAGGAAAACTAGGCAAAAGAACAGCTACTGAAAAAATCAATGTAGGTGATGCCAAGCTGAGACAAAATCCAGAAAACTACTGAAATCCCTGTGTTCAGAAAGAAGGAGGAACCACAGAAACAGGAAGTAATTATTCACTGCATCTACTGGGTATATGCATTTAAAAGGAACAAAACACAAGCTTATGTGTGCTTAAATTATGTTCTGCTGCTGCTGCTAAATTATGTTCTTTCATTGGTGATGGTGATGTGAAGTAAGTGTGGGCTGCAGTGGCAGGAAATTCAAGAGTCCCAAAATGGGCAGATGAGGAAATTGAAAAGAACATTACAGATTTAAACAAAACCAAACCTAGATTGTTGGTTCTGTAAGCAAATTGTATGGACATGAAGTTTGAGAGATGTTTTTGAATTTTAGGAAAAATACATTGTGATGTCCTCTGAACAGGCTGGTTTAGTTGCAGTTGAGTATGCTGATGCTTTATTGGGTTAAGGTTAATCCATTGGAGTGATGTGCTGCCTGGATGAGCTAAAGTGTTGTAATGCTGAGGTCACTCAGAATCACACAACAGTTGATACAGAAGCGGGATGAGATTGTACATTTAAAGGTTATATTCTGGTTTCTTAACTACCTTAAAACAGCTGGAGGATGGCTGAATATATGCTTTATATAACACTTTTTACAAGACTAAGTCAGCTGTTAAACTATGGTATGTAATGTGATTTTTCAGCAAAAATATGGTGAGTTACATAAAAATTTGAAATAAATCACTACACTTTAAATTTATTCCATAGAAATGCTATCAGACAAAAAAGTTGTATGCAGTTGCAGTACATGAAAACTTGCTTTGTGAACATGGTGCATAAAAGATCTTAGACAAAGCTGACCTCAATGCACCCCTAGGTATGGTAACAAAGGCCACTTAAATGAGCATTTCTAGCAAAAATCACAAGCAGCAGATTTAGGACAAAAATTGCCATGTGATAACACCTAATTCTCCAAGCACAAACCAGCCGGTAACACTTGTTTTGCATTCATTTTCTTTGTACAAATCAGATGAACTTCCAGTTTTATACTCAGTCTTGTTTTGGAATTAAATACAGATTCAACACAACATTATGCACACAAACCTCAGGAAAGAACTAGAACCAGATGTTGAGCAAGATGCTGCACATGGAGAATCCCACTTTAAACAATCACCTTACTGTAGTGACTAGAGTCATCTCAGTTTATGGCAAACAGAAAGGAGCTTTTCTTAGTTGCTATAAACTGGTGCACACACTTCAGCACGTGAAATCAACACCCCCTTAAAAGGCACAGTGATTGGTTGTAGGATTTAGAGCTTTATAATTTTGTATCCCTAGTGACCAACTCTGGATGATACAAAAGCAAAAGCCTGGACAACATTCTGGCTTCACATGACAAGAATTGTGTTTTTGTTTTTCTTTAATCTGAATCTGAAAGATTATACCTTTGTTGTGTACATTCCAAATCAAAGTCTCTGATACTGCTAGGAAAAAAAAAAAATGTTAGAGATGCTGCCAACTTCAAAGCTACACTTGAGCCTGAATTTTTATCTGCTGTTACTACATGCAAGTAAATTAGCTGAAAGAGATTTCAGGAGGAAAGTATTTTTCCATTTGCCTTTTTTTTTTTTTTTTTTTTCAGACAAGTATGTGGATTTCAGACAACAGGTTGACTCTAATGCTATTTCTGTCTAATTTTGGTCTGGATGTGCTTTGCACAATCCAACAGCTATTGTGTTTAGAGGGAAGACCTAAAGAAAGCCTGAAATACAGGCTGGGCAGGGCAGATAGTGGAATGGCTTAACAGAATTGGAGGCCATCACAGTTGTTTGCCTGATGCCCTCCGTGTGCTCAGCTGGGGCTGAATTCCCTGAGATGGGCAGTACTGTCCCTCAGGCTGAAGGTGTTCAGCCATAAGACTTCTGGGGCAGGCTCACAGCACTGGTGAAGGCTCTGTCCCACACCTAGTGTCAGATGCATCTGGTGATCTCTCACATCACTCACAGGACTGTGTTTCTGCTGCTTCCAGGTACCCTTTCTGTTACATCTTTGCAAACCTAAACTATGGAAATGGGTTCCTGGCCTGAAATACGGTGATATAGCTTGTTCTGGAAAGATCCACGAGGCTACAGAAACAGACACCTGAGAGTTAATTTATTCTATTTGATTCACAGTCTTTGTGGCATCTTCTTTCTCCAGCTTTTCCCCTGCAGTCTGTAAGGCCAGTTGCTGATCATCCATGAAGTGGCAAAATCACATTACCTCTAGCTGTTTGAGGAAACACAATTTCTTCAGGAGTTTTTTGGATCAGATGAGTTACAGGCATTTTCATGCTACAGAGCTTCAGAAATGATGAGAAAACAGTGCAGTTTTTACTTTCTCTTTGGCTCCCAAAAAACCCGTACTCATAGTTTCCCATATTCAGATATTTCCAAACCAAACTTCTATAACCACCCTGCCTAAATGTTTGAATTCACTGCCTTTAAAGATTTCCTGAAGAAATGTAATGAAATCCACAAAAATGGTTAAAGTGACCACATCAAGACATGGTGAGACCATCACTTTTCATAATGAACAGGTTGAATTAAACATTTTGTTTGCTTGTGGATTTTTAGGTATATGATTCAGAATATTTGGTTAAGTGATTTGCCGCCCCAGTTATATACCTCCCCTTCAAATGTTCTGTCTTCTAGGTAGTCCAGAAAAGGTAATTTGTCCCTGTTTAGGTCACTGTCAAATGTACACAAGATCAAAAAATAATATCTGAGGGATTTTGCTCGCAAAAGTGCTATTCATCAATGACTTCACATTGACTGTGTTCCAAGTTTTCTCAGTTATTCAGTGTTTCTAGTCTCACAAACATACATCTTACTAGTGCCACGTACTGCAAATGTTTAAGTCAAATGTCCAGACAATTAGCTCAGAAACATCCAAGGTTATAATAAGAACACAGTTACATTTTCTAGCTAGATTTAAAATGTTTCCAGAAAATATAACAAGATTTTTGGATCAGGCAGACCTGCAAACAAATATATTAACTGTTTTTGTTTATATTTATAACCTTAAATTCTTTGCTGAGTCCTCAATTAACCATTCCATAATTCCATGTAGAATCAATCCACAGCTAATAAATGTCCCTATTCTTTTTAAACATGGGAAGAACGTTATTGATTTCTGAGTCTGTTGAAGTTTTCCTGAATTTGTTTAAATCAGTTTGCAGTGCTTCTCAGCCACTTTGTTAATATATGGTTGAAGTACAAACACAATGTTCCCAATCTCCCTAAATGTTTGTTCACATCCCACTGTTTTTCAAAAGGCAAACTTCTGATTCACTGAGCGGGTGCTTTTATTATCTTTTGTTTTCAGAAGTAGTAGAACTATTTTTCCCACTGGCCATATGAACTTTGAAGTACCCATCAAATAACAGTTATTCATAACAGCTTTTTCTCTTCCTACATTTTATGAGTGTTTGTTGAAACATTCATACCGCAGTGTAATATTGATCTGTTACCCCATAGGAGCTGACATCTGAAGCTTCAGTCTGTGGTTCTTGACCCGTCTTTACACTTCTTGCAACACCTTCCTCACAAGGTTTGCTGCTTCCAAGGAGGAATCTAGAGTAAAATTCAGTATGGCAGATACTAGCTTAAAAGAAGTTTGGGCCACAGTGGACAACATGTACAAATAATCAAGAAAAATATGCATGGCAGTTAAGAATGGAGATCAGATCATGTGGCTTCAGCTTTTTTTACTGACCCTAAGACTCTCTTTTTTCTACATTATTTGCAGAAGAAAGAGGAAGAGAGTGAAAAAAGGACCTTTTGGACAATAAAGTGCAATTCTTTCTGCTCTCATTCACAGTAGAGTTGTAGCATGCAAGATCCAGACACATACATCATCATCTATACCAAATTTTGAGATTTTTAATAATTTATGCAGTGTCTGAAAAAAAAATCACAAATCCATAACCCTAAAATTGAAAGTTGTGTGAAGTAGAAACTGTTTACAGAATGTAATTCTCACTTTGAATTAATTTATTCTGTATTTTACTTGAATAATCCTTGACACTCCTGATTTTGAGGATTATTGGCAGCAATGCCCTAAGAAAGACAAGAAAAACCTACCTCTGTTCTTGCAAAATTCAGTATCACATACTTACCCACGTGTACAACTGTCATAGTCATTTTTAATCTGTAATCTAGGTACTTCTGAGTGGCTGATTAGGAAAATGTGTTTAACCCATCAATTTTAAAGGACATATCTAACAGAAAAAACTGCTTACATATCAAATGGTGACAGTCATAAAAAAGTAGTTTGCTTAGTAGGGCAAAACTCTCTTATATTATTTTCTCTTTTTTCCAAAATCAGCACTCATCACCTACCATCTGTGCTTGCTTTCTGCGTGGATCTTCTTGATTTGATTGACGTTCTTCCCAATGGCAGAACTTTCAGTGCATGTTAAGTTACACAAGAGAACCAATTTAGGCATCTCTTGTGTATAAATTAGCTAGAGAGTCTTAGAGATGTACTGCTTATCTGATGGCATAATTGAGCCCAAAGCTCTATCATTGATCTTTCACAACTTGGCTGTCAAAAATAAAAAAGTTAAAAGAAAGGTGAGGGAGGGAAATCTTTTCATCAGAATTATAACTTTCTCAGCTTCTCATAGAATTGCCTTTTTTTGCAGAGAAGATTAAGAGAAATTTAAACTTAACAGTGAAGCTCCTGGTGTATTTCTGACAGAAAAGATGGGCCATAGAATTAAATTATAGGAAACTCTGTATTGGAAAAGGATGGTATGTTACCCATACTCATCAACTTTCATTAGTAATTTTTCTCAATGTTTTGGTATTGTAAACTTACATTTGTGGCAAAATTGACTCCTACTCCAAGCTGTTAGCTAAACAGTTATCAGGACACTTCCAAATGTGTTCTTAGGCAAAGGAACCATGACATTTCCCAGTTTTGAAAGAAGATTTGAAGTACAACCACAGTAAACCATGACTGCATAACAAGAATATCAGCCTGCCAATATAACTGAAAAAAAAAAATGGTGATCATACTCCTTTCTTCACATCCTGTCACATAATTCAATATTTTTGAATGTTTCACTGTGTCTATTGTAAATGGTTTGCCCTCCATGTGTTTCCATAATTCTAAATTGATACTGTTGTCAGGATTCCTGACAATACTATGTTGTTTATATTCTTTTAAATACACCGAATCAGAGGATAATCCAATAATAGATCTGCTATAAAACCACTACAACTTAAGTTTCTTCTGAATGTGTAGTGCATAGGAAAATTAATAAAAAAATACACACAGGCACATCAAATTTTTTTGTCCACAGTGGAGAGTCTTTACACAAAGGATAGTCTGGATTACAAGAATATGACCCTTTTCTGGCAAGCTAAAAAAATAAATGATGAGAAAATGGTACTGCTGTTTTCTAAATGTGCCTCATCTTCCATGCTAGTAAGGGGGACTCTGCATTTTCTGGGGGATTTGAACTCATCACAGGACTTACAGCTGTGTGACCACTATAATTAACATTAGAAAGTGCACGCAGACAGGAAAACACACACACACACATATTAAAGCATTGAAACCTTACAAATTAAAGGAGTTCATCATGGCAAAATAGAGCAGAAAATGTGGTGATAGAAAAATCCAGACAAAGGTATAAGATAGATTGGTACTGTTTGCTAACACTATGTATATCAGAATGACATTTACAGGTAAATTTCCAACATTTAATTCTTTTTTCCCCACACACCTATCCTCTAGGTTTGAATTTTCCCAGCACTCTATAAAAAAAGCAGTTGTATACCAGAGGTGGATGACTAAGGAGTTACACATAATATATAGGACATATCTTGAGGTAATAACCTTTACAGATCACTGTAGAATTTATATTTAATGAATTATGGTGTCATTGCCCATATGCATGCCATATTTAAAGTAAATCTAACATCCAATTTGATCTTCTTTCAGTGCATCCTCTTTCTATTACATTAGAAAAAAAAAAATCAAAACAAAAAACACTCTAAGAGCCCTATATTCTAGCTAGAATAGATGGATAGATGGACAAAGCCAGCTCTGAGCTCTGCTGTCTGGGTGGAATATGGGAATCTACACAGGACCAGTCACCTATGTAACAGATGGACTCTGCTGCATGGGATAGTGTGCAGTAGGACAAAATGGAAGAGGACACCTGCTCTCAGCAGCTTTGGGTGTGTGCACCCACCTGCTCCCCCATTCCTTCTGAATAATTCTCCCCAAATTGCCTTTTATTGGTAAATTTATGAGTTGCTGGTGTTTTACTTAATTCTTCATGTAAAAGGAATGATGTATTTCCGTTGTTTTGCAGAGCAGTTCCCCATTTTGCAAGTGTTTTTAATTGATGCTTGTTGTTTGTTATGGTGACTTCAAAACCCCTGCACTGTTTATTTTGAACTAAATTAATTGCAGTTTGTAGCAAATTTTGACAACCTGTATTTGAATAATCCAGACACCAGAGCATGTATAACTTTTTTATGTTCTAATTGATCACCTTGGCAGCCAGCCCCTTCAAAGTGTTCTTCAAAATATGAAATAATATAATAGTTTTTACATTTTTATCTGGTCTAGTGTAAGATGTCCCTGCCCATGGCAAGAAGGTTGGAACTGGATGATATTTAAGGTTCCTTACAAACCTAACTTTCTATGATCACTTTGTTTTTTTCATGCCCCATGATCACCATACATTGTATAGCAATGCAGAATGATTTCTTTCTGCAGATCTAGGCTGATTTTTCATCTAGGTCTCCCTCACTTCTACAGCCTGTAACAAGAAAGATCTGATTTCACTTCAACGAATCAAACAGATAAAATTTAACAGTACTAAAAAAAAGATATGTACAGTGTTTTTGAGTAGCACATCTGAGACAGCTTACACAGCATGAAGGTGGAGGTTAGGCTTGATTAGAGGTTAGAATTCTGGCAAGTGATGAATTTCCAGAGAAGAGCAAAACAGCCTAAGTGTTGGCTACGTGTTGTGCTGGCAGTCAAACCTCAAAATCTCCATTGACTCACACTGGTCTTAGGAGGTGAAGGTTTTGGTAGCTAAGGGGTGGTGATGGGAAATAAGAGTGTCTGTCCACTCCAGAGGCAGTAAGCCCCACATTCAGTGATGTCCTGACAGCTGCCTGTCTGTTCTGCCTTGTCTTTTCCTCCCACAGACAGAGCCTGTGGCTGTCAAAGTGACAGAATACTAATTCTTAAGACGCTAAGCCTGGATCTGGCCCTGTACCTATCCTGGAGAGAATTTATATGTTTCGTAAATCTGTTGGCATTATTGGTTACAAGCAGTTAAGGACTTATTTCATGGAAGAACCTCTTGACAGAAGTTCCCAGCTTCCCTTCAATCTCTTTGTCAGGCATTCCTTAAATGGGCTCTTATTGCTGCATCTCTCTGGCTTTGCCTCCCTCTCAGTCTGAGGGCAACTCTTTTTCCCCTTGAAGACAGCAGTAAAATCCTGTGCTCTCCACTGGAATTCATAATATCAAGCATGACCAGCTATATAGTGTGTCCTTGTACAATTTTGGAAGAAAATTGCTTGTTCAAAATCCTTCATCTTCCATCATTCTTTAAAGAGGGTTGATAGCTGCATCCACTCCAAGTCCACTCTTGAACATATTTGGATGTGAGGAAGAATGAAAAGAGTCTATAACAGAACCAGTCAGATATGGAGTGGGATGGGAGAATGTGCTGCACCCATCTGAAGTATGTATAGGAGTTTCCAAGAGGTCTGGGCAGAGTTCATCACTGCTCCTCCTGGAAAAACTAGCTTTTACAGCCCTTTGCACCAGAGAGCCTGGACAGACTAACTTTCAAAAGTGGGTCTTCTCAGTAAATCTAAATACGTTTTACACCCTCTTTCAAAATCTTTATATGATCTCGTTTGCACAAAAGTAGTTCTGCTGGAATTTTCTGTGCAACAACCTGATGGAATCAGAATAAAACCCATGTGATTTGGATATTTGGACACAGTTATATCTCACCTACAGCTGGGTACAGTACGGAACATTAAAACTAGAAGCAGAGTCACCTAGGTTCCCTCAACAACTGTTGGAGAGAGAGGCACACAAGAATAACATTTGCTCCTTTATATCACCTGGTTTTCCATTGACACATTCATTAAACCAGGTAAGGTGAATTGGGCTAATTTTCAAAGCAGGTAGCTACCAACAAAGAGATATAACATAAAATATGTGTCTAAGTACATAAAGCATAATAAAGGATCATAAAGGATACAGGTCTGAGCACACAATCATGATCGACCAGAAGTTCTCTGGGACAGGGACTTTTGCATCTCATATTCATACAGGATATTTTTATCAAAGACACTAACTTCCCTAGGTTTCAATTTAACCCTTCTGTGTGAAAATAATATGATTTTATTATGAAACATATTTAAGAAATTGGGGAAAAAATGGTAAAGCGAGTTGGATGGAGAGGTAAATCTGAAAAAAGAATGCTGTCCTGCACTCACAGAACGTGTATCTTCTAGAGCTGGTTGCAAACCTAGTTATGGTCTTTCCTACAGGATGTTTTTCTACCCTCATATTTGTCTTGAAGAAAGGAACATTTTTCTTTGTACACAATTATCTAAGGAAAAAGCCCTGGGCATGTGTATTCTGGCTTCTTCCCAGCATTTTTAACTGTAAGTTACCAAAGAATTAACACATAGTAAAGTGATAAATAGAGAGCAATGCCTCAGAACTCTGGAGATGTGGGATCTGCTTTTGCAGATTCTGACAGATATGTTTGCTTGGGAGATCACTTTGCCTTGCTGTGCTCCACTGCTTCCCGGTGTAACAAGGCTCAATTTCCTGAGAAGATTTTTACGAGGTGAATGGAAGTAGAAGTCCTGTGTCACAGCAGATTTGTATTTATCACTCTTTGGCAACAGAATTGCACTTATTATGCAAATTCATTGGAAAAAGGGAGATATTTCCCTTACAGGTTTGAAAAGTAATCTACATAGCTCTTTCAGTAAATGGTCTGTGTCCTCTTTTCTTGTAAACAGAGGAAGACTAACATTATGTGTTTACCCGATAAAAAACATGCCGTTCCCAGCAACTACCAAGGACCTGCTCCCACAGAAGCAGCATTATTGTGAATGACCTCACTCATTTACAATCCTGATCCTATTCTGACAACAAATCCCATCTGCATGTGTTTGTTCTCTTAAGAACGGTATTAGCCCAGAGTGAGGTGTTTGGATTGAAGCAGCTCACCGATATTCACTGGTGTTTTATTTACAGGACTGAAATTGTAGTACTTGATGACTCTATTGTTTGTTAGCTGGAGAGTGAGTTCATTATCATCAGGATCCCAAATGTTTACAACTAGTTGCTACTAGAAACTATTTTGATTCTTTACTGGAAACCACAATTAGACAACAGTTAAGTCAGCGACCTAGGGAGATTGGATTTTCTGCTTCTCCCTTGCAATCCCCTTTTTCACTCTGCCACAGTCTGTGGGGTTGAGGGGGTGGGACTGTTTACTACCTTAGTCCTTAATTTTTGCCCTCATCATGCAAAGGAGGTTAAGAAGTACTAATCATTGCCAGAACTGAGGGATTTTTTACTCATGTTAGGAGCAACTTTACGGGGGATACTGGGGTTTACTTCAGTCTGGTTTGCTCCTGTGTAGGAACAAGACTTTCACCCATATATGTTTTCTGCCTCTGGACAGCTTTCACCCTTGCCATTTATAAAACACATAGGAATGCATGGAATCACTTGTGTATATTACTACCTACAATTTATCTTGGAGGTACTAAAGCTGTGATAAATTACTGTAAACCTGGTGGTCTGCAGCCATGAAAGAAGATGAGCTTACTCTTAATACCCAATATTGAAGTAGGATAAAAGCAGCCCAGAGGCTGGAGAGGTCAGAGGCTCTGCCAAGCTGGTGAATGCTCTGTCTGCATCTGTGTTTGAAAAAAGGGAATTACTGGATGGGCTAGGCCTCTCTTGCATGTCAGTTATGTAACAGTTTATACATTTTCTGTTTAAAAGTAAGCTATGAAATTTTACCGTTGAAGTGAATATAATGTTGGCATTTATGTTTAAACATGCCCAGTGTAGGGGAGTCTCTGGGTGTGCTGCAGATGGTTTCTGGGAAAGGCCAGAAAAAAGTGAAATGAAGATAAAAATGAGGAATAAAATTATATTTGACTAGGAAAGGATTTCTCTTATAGGCAGAGGGCTTACTAAGGACCTTTAATTCTACTCCGAAAGACACCTGAAACCTTAGAGGTGTAGGTGGGAGATGTTGGTGGGAGATGTTGATTGTCCAGCAGTCAGTTTCTGAGCAATGATCTACAGATGAGAACACCAGCAGTTCAGAACAGAGCAGCTGTGATGCTGCCACTGTGTCAGGTGTATCACTGAATTTGGGTCACTTCAATTGAAAGCACCCATGGAGCCAAATAAAGTGATCTATATCACAGGGAATCCTGTCTAAATGGACAATGAACAAGGTGAAGATAGCAGTAGTTAGTTCTTCTTTCCTGGAGTCACTGTGTTATCAGGTTTTCCTTTTGTTCCCAATAAACTGTGTTGCTTAAATCACCTTGGTCTCACTGTTTAAACACAGGGAAATGTCAGTTGCTGAATTACAGGTATAAGACAGCCACTGGAGTTTCTAACTAGGTCTACACAAAAGCACTGTTTGAATACTTGTAGAAACCCTTAGAAATTGAATATACCACAATGACACAAAGTTTGGTCTGGTTTTTTTCCATTGAGAATGACTCAATCCCTTTCCTTTTCTTTATTCAGGAAACTTTGGCACTATCCAGGCAAATTTTGGGATGACAGGAAAAGAAAAAAAGAAAAAGAAGTTCCAGGAAGATAGAAATAATTCAAACTGTTAGCTGTGTTTTGGATTGAATACTGTATTCCTGATTAAAATTTCCTTTTGATGTTTCTAAGTATCTCCTCAATTACCAAAGGAATTGCTATGCAACCACTTAATGGACAGTGGAAGCAAACCATATGCACCCTCCCCTTGGTCATGCCAGTGAAGTAGGCTGTGTTGGCTCTGACGTCTTGTCTGAACAGCAGTGGAACTTGTTCTGCAAAATAATGGTTCTACAGCCCATTAGGGGAAGCCTGGCTGGCTACTGCTTCTTCTGCTAACTTCTCTACTTCTTCCCATACTGGGAGAGGTGTAACATATTTCCCTTCACTAATAAAGATTACTTCAAGGAGTATATTGATGAAGCCAATCAAAGAAGTTGGTTTTCAGACAATATTCCGAAAAAAGTTGTCCTAGAACTTTTTGTAACATAAACCAACAAGTAGGAAAAATATTGTTATGCTTGCCTTGCAATTTTTGTGTTGTAGCAATTCTAACATGAATGGGCACATATTCACAGCTCTCCATCCATATTATGACCTGTGTACTTACTGTGTAAGTAATTTGATTTCCATATTGAACTGTGTGTCATATTTGAGCTTGCTATTGTTCCAGCTGGTGTTGAAACACAAGCCTTTTAACTAGAGTTTTCTAAGGTTAAAAATGTCCATTTAGGGCCCAAAACAGATGTAATTTATAGGCTGCACAAGTCCCTATTTAAAACTTGAACAGGTCAGAGGAATTATATGTTGGCATTTTAGTGAAATAAGCATATTTCTCTCACATTCTCTCTTTGATCCTCAAAGTAAGCATATCCAGAGGAAGAACCCACAGGAGTTTAAAAATGTAGAGCTGCTTTACTCTCTCTCGTGGAAAGGCATGCTGAAGGAAAAAGAGACTTGTGCCTTCAGAAAGACATCCATTACTTTCACACAGAGTAGAGTTGCCATATTTTCATGAGAAATGAGTTTGTGCACTTCCCACTCTGGAACCAAGCCATCTGGAGTGAGCTGAGACCCGACACTCATCAGTGGGTTTCTCAGAGCACTGGCTTGGTTGTAAACCCATTAAAAAGGACACCAGAATTAAAGAAAGA
>JAWWMO010000043.1:17632350-17664813 GCA_035047845.1 Dendrocincla fuliginosa
TCCATTACTTTCACACAGAGTAGAGTTGCCATATTTTCATGAGAAATGAGTTTGTGCACTTCCCACTCTGGAACCAACCTTGTGATCCAGCCATCTGGAGTGAGCTGAGACCTGACACTCATCAGTGGGTTTCTCAGAGCACTGGCTTGGTTGTAAACCCATTAAAAAGGACACCAGAATTAAAGAAAGAAAGAGTGGGAGCTGAACTCAGTCTGCCTTTGTGAGTGTCTTTTTTTCATGATTCTGATTTTGGACGACCTATTTGTCATTTTTGAAGTTGGTACTTGCTGGTCTTCTGGTTTTCCCTGACAGTCTGTTGCTTTGTCCTATTTGCTTGGATTTGACATATTTTTCCTATTTGTTTTTCAACTCTTATCTGTCTAATCTTTCAAGTCTCACATCTCATCTGAGTCCTCCTTTCCCACTGAGGCACAGTGTAAGCAGAGCATCTTGAACTTTAAAAAGTCTCCATTGCCTAAGTACTTGTTTACTTCTGAATCCTCCCTCTTCTTCCATGTGTGCTATTGGTTAACTCTGAGGATTGCTGTTGCCAATGCCACACTGAGTCATCCAGCAAAGGACAAGAGAAGCGAAGGTCTGCTCAGGTTATGTCAGGTCAATGCAGCCATTCCTGCCCTTGAGTTCCACTGCCCGTGCTGCTGCATGTTCCTGTTCAGATGCGCCATTCAAAACTTGTACCTGAAAGCAGGTAGATACTGCCCCAGACTGGTCATGGGCTCAGTTGGGGTGGTATACAGCAATTCGTAGTGGCGAGAAAAAACAGAGATGACATCACAGAACCACACAGAAACACAGAGTCATTCAGGTTGGCAAAGACCTTCAAGACCATAGAGTTCATCCTTTGACCAATCACCACCTGTCAACTACACCAGAGCACTGAGTGCCCCATTCAGTCATTTTTTGAACACCTTCAGGAATGGTGACTCCACCAACTCCCTGGGCAGCCCATTCCAATGCTTGACAAGTCTTTCCATGAAGAAATTCTTCCTCATGTCCAACATGAACCTCCCCTGATGCAGCTTGAGGCCATTTCCCCTTATCACTTGTTTCTTGGGAGAAGAGGCCGACCCCCACCTGACTGCAACCTCCTCTTGGGTAGTTGCTGAGTGAAATAAGGTCTCACCTGAGCCTCCTTTTCTCCAGACTAAACAATCCCAGCTCCCTCAGCTACTCCTCATATAACTCACTCTCTAGATCCTTCACCACCTTTGTAGCCCTCCTCTGGACTTGTTCCAACATCTCCTGAATTGATGGGCCAGAACCTGACGCAGTACTCAAAGTGTGGCCTCGCCAGTGCCAAGTACAGAGGGACAATCACTTCCCTGGTCTTGCTGGTCACATTATTTTTGATAAAAGCCAGGATGCCATACATCTTCTTGGCCTCCTGTGCCCACTGCTGACTCATATTCAGCTGGCTATCAACCGGCATTCCCTTTTCCAGGTCCTTTTCCTCTGGGGTGCTTTCCAGCCACTCTTCCCCCAGTATGTAGTGTTGCATGGGATTGTTGTGATGGAAGTGCAGAACCCAGCACTTTGCCTTGTTGAACCTCACACTGTTGGCTTTGGCCTATAAATCCAGCCTATCCAAATCCCTCTGCAGAGCCCTCCTACCCACTGAACTTAGTGTTATCTGTGAACTTACTGAGAGTGTACTCGATGGATGGAGATCAACATACTTGTACTTATAGGACATGTCCACATGTCACAGCTGTAGGCTGTGAACTTCTTCCACCCATTAGAGAGGGAAGTTGCATATGCTTTTCTAAGGTGGTATACAACATAGAAACAGAGTTCATGTGTCTGCCCTTTCAGTTTTTTAAACTTTTTGTTTCAGGTAAGCCCTTTTAAGGAAATAATTTTGCTCTTGTCATTCTTGGATTGTAGCTCTTGTAGAACAAGACCTTCTTGTGCTTGTGTAGGGCATAATGTGGTGGGATCCTTTAGCCCTGGCTAGACGACTGTAGATTCTATTGCCATGGTCCTTCTTCTAATATCTTCAAAAGATTGACAGTTTTGGGGGCTAGGTTGGAAACTGCTAAATCTGGTGCTTCAAGGCATCTGGGAGACATTGATGTGGGAGAAGAAGAATGTGTATTGACTTGATAAGATTTTCTAAGCAGGTTTTTCTCCCTCTTGATTCAGTGGCTGGAAGAATGCCCACTCCGGAAATTAAGGATAAAACTGAAGCTTTTCTAAACGTTTTTTTGGTAGCTGGCACATGCTTTAGAGAGAGTTTTTAACTTAATTAAATTAACCATTTAACCCTCATCCTTAATTATGTGCTTTGGAGAATTTAGAAGAAAAATTACCTTAAGCAGAATGTTAAAATGAACATCAGACAAATGCCTCCCCAAACAGGAAACCATGTGAGCACCCTGGTGTACACCTACTCACTCCCATTTCAAAACAACACAGAGACTATGCACTGTCTGCTGCAAAAACACCGAGGACATTTTGTTCAGCTGCCTGGGATTTGAGCACAATGATACTTTCTAAAGCAGAAGTATTCATCTGGGACATCTCTGCACATAAGAGCAGGAATTCATTTAGGCCACTGTAGTTACAGTTGCAAAACAGTTTCCACTATTACCTCTTGCTTTCTCGTGCTCATAGCTTTCCAAACTAGGAGAAATTTGGTCTGATTTTTACTATGATGAATGCTTTCTGGACCAGAGTTTTTCTTGGGAAAGACAAGAAAATTGGACAACTTAGTTTCACAAAGCCAAGAAAATAAATTTCTTTTCCATGATGAAACAGCATAAGTATAGTTCTTGCTTCTCTAGTCAATACATTATTAAATCTATGCAGTAAAAATCACAGGATGTCAGAAAACAATAATTTGAATAATCATACTGGATGTTCACTTTTTTCTTTTTCTATTCTGGCTATGAGTATCATTTTGCTATTTATCTGGAAATAGTTTTCTTTTCTCCTTACATCTTCAGAATGCAGTATTTATTATACTTACAAGTAATTCCTTTATCACTGAAGACCAATCTCAGAAGAAATTAATTGAATGCATGTGTCAGTGGCTCCCCAGTCTTGCTTAGGTCATTACTATTTTCTATGATATTTCCATCCTCTGGGTTTGCAATGGGTTGACCTTGAATGGTGGTCAGACACCCACCCACCGACTCACTTATTTCCCTCTGCAATAGGAGAAGAGGATACAATAAGAAGAAAATCGCATGGGTCAAGGTAAGGACAGGAAGATCAGTTGCCAGCTATCATCATGAGCAAAATGAAGTTAACCTGGGGGAAATTAATTTAATGTATTCCTAATTAAAATAAGTTGGATTGGTCAGAAGTAAACCAAAGAAAAACAAGAACTTCCTCCCAGCTCACCATGTTTTCCAGGCTTTGCTGCTTCATTGTTGACTTCTCTTAAAGGAGAAGAAGCTAAATCACTTCTTGTCTCATCCCCTCTTGTGTCTTGTCAACTGTAGACAATCTAAGAGACAGATCTTAGTTCATGAGCATCTTTTCAGCATAATGCTCTCTAGTTTCATTTGGTTTCATCAGAGATACCCTTTGCAAAGTCTTTTGTGTTGGTAAATACATTCTTTCTCATAAATATAGGTTCATTTCAAATCGAGAAATGGAGAAATGTCATCTTTCAGCTATAGATGACAGAAAATCAGATGGTAAGTTTTGGCTATAAGGAAGGCTAATAGTGAAGCTAAGATAAACATATATGACTTGAGTAAAAATTTCATATTCTAATGCTTAAGACATTCACTAAGAACAGTCATACTAATATTTACTAATTCTGAACAATTTTCAAATAAAGACATTTTTCATTTTTCTTTAAAATTATTCATCAAAAGTTTGTGTATGTTTACCTTTAATTATTTTTATTATTTATTTGAATTTTTCTTATTCATTGATATTTCTTAATTAAAAGGGTTATTTTATTTCTTTGCTAAATATTTCAAGTTGTAAAATTTACCTCCATTTCAGCCAAAATATTTCTTAGTTACTATAGAATTGATTTCAGTGTCTTAGCATTTACTTTTTCTTACAATATGCTTAAAAAACTTTCAGGTGCACAAAAATTTTTAGAAAGAAGTAAAATTTTAGATGGGTAAATAAATGGAAGATTTTCTCAGCTCTAGTTAAATACTGTGGCAATAAACATTGTGTAAAAAATCTAGTCATTATTCCCTTGAATAAACAGAAACACCTGTTCTCACAAAAAATGAAAATCAAGCAGTTTTTAGCAGTTGCATTTATTGATTTTTTACTACTGGACTGTGCAACTTCTTAGATTTTGAGTCTCACAAGCATATTTTATACTTATCTTTTTTTTTTTTTAAGGGTTTCCATTCATTCATGATCAAGTGTCATGTAAACTCTGTCCAGGAATGCTTTTTTGATGCTTCAGATGTTCTTTCCAAAGATATAACAAAGACAAGAAGAGGAATAATTAAAGGGAAAAATATCCCAAAAAACAGCAACAAAGAAACCCCCACAAACTAATAACCAACAAACCCCCAAACCCCAACAATTATTTTGGAAAATATTTATTTCTGAATTGTACCCACTATGGAACTATGCCAAAATCCATCATCTTATTTTCTCAAAGTTAAAGTGACATGTGTGATAGAAGTGAAGGTTGCAATATGTAGCATATTTTGTGTGTCTTAGCTTCCTATCTTGATGAGGAATAGATTATTAAAAATATCACATTTAAAAAGACATTTCTCCTCTAGGTTTTTTCTGTGAGTGCTAAAAAAACTGCATAATTTTCTTTTGTAGATTGAAGGATGTTCTACACTTTAAACTTTGCATTTTGGTAAAACAATCAGATAGAAAAAGTAGAAAGAAGCCCTTGGTCCAATGACCAACCCTCCACATTTGCAGTGAATCTTTTGGTTTTTTTGGAGGGTTTTAAGCTCCTCTTTTCCCCTAGTGCTAAAGCAGAGACCTGCCTGGTAGCACCACTCTGTCTGAGGGAAGAAAGGACATAAGCTGTGAAACAAACCCAAGATGCACACAGTGGAGCAACATGGTCCATATGCCCATGAAAGTATGTCATAGTTACAGGAAAATGTAAGTTGGCAAGGACTTCTGGAAGTTGAACTTTGAAAAAGAGAAGGGCTAATGTCAAAACTAGACTGGATTGTGTGGGGCATTGCCCCACCAGTTCCTTCAACTTTTCACTGTGCACCATGCTCTGTCCCTGTAACTGTTTTGGTAATCTTGTACTGTGCTCTTTTCAGGTTGACACACCTCTCTTCTACTAAAAAGATGTATCAAGTAAGATGCCATACACAGCATACATAATCCTCCATATTCCAAAAACATATACGTAGCTTTTTGCTTTTCAGTTACTGTTCATGCAGTGCTCTCTCAGATGTAAGCAATTCTGACTGAAGGTAATCATTATGTAAAATTACCTTTCCCATTATATATGAGCAGATATAAGTGTTTACTTTGTGCATTTTGTGCCCTTCGGGTGTTGTATAATTTGAAATTCACACAGATACAAATGTTAAAAATTCAGACAAGCTCTTAGCGAGAAGGTAGGTCAGGATGACAAAATATATCCCCCAATACGTGGCAAACAGGCAGCATCAATGTGATCATGCAGCAGAGGCTGCTATTCTTGTACATGGATTAGTATTCACAGTGTTTGTGTAAAACGTACTTGGGTGGTTTTGTCTTAACATTTTGGTACTCCCACTTCTGCGAATCCTCAATAAATAGTCTCTGCTCTTTCTCTGTGGTGCTTTTGGCTGCAGTAGAGTTAATTTTCTTCGTAGTAGCTAACATAAGGCTGTGCTTTATACTTGTGCTGAAAACAGAGTTGATAGAACAGGGATGTTTTTACTATTGCTGAGCAGCACTTACATAGTCAAGGCCTTTTCTGTTTCTTGCATTGCCCCACCAGTCTGGGGGTGCACAAAAATCTGGGAGGGGACACAGCCAGGAAAGCTGACCCCAGCTGACCCAAGGCATATTCCATACCATATAGCATCAGGCTCACTATGTAAAGTTGAGGGAAGAAGAAGGAAGAGGGAGGACATCCAGAATGATGGTGTTTATCTTCCCAAGTCACTGTTATGTGTGATGGACCCCTATCTTTCCTGGGGATAGATAAACACCTTCCTGCCCACAGAAAGTGGTGAGTGAATTCCTTGTTTTTCTTTACCTGTTATCTTTATCTCAACCCACAAGTTGTCTGAGCAAGTGGTTGTGTGGTGTTTCATTGCTGGGTTAAAGCATGACATGTGTAGCCAATGACTTAGTTTCTGTAGCAGAGATAGGATAACACCATTTCACATCTCTGATTCCTCTGGGGCACCACTCACAGAGTCTGATTTATGTTTTTGCACTGAGCTGAGTTCTCTCTGCTGCACATTCCCAAATCAGCTTTTAGACAAATCTTTCTTGTACAACAATAGGTGAGAAATGTCCAGGAAGACTTACTGGAGAACATGAAAGATACTAAATTCCAGTCAAACCGTGGCAGTAACTCTGCGTTTCCACCGTGTTCAAACCACAGTCGTCGGTCGAAGGGCGGTGTTATAATCCACCGGGCTGTCAGAGGGTGGCAATGTAAGAACACAAAATAAGCCCAGGGCCAATTAGCGATAGCTGCTCCAGACCAGGAACAGCCGGCTTTCCCGACACAGTCACAGTCATCCCATTGTTTGCCACCGTCATACTCTGGTTCCTGCAAACACCGCACAAAATCAGACAGGGTGGTCTCAAAGCAACACCACGCTTTGTGTAGGGTTGCTCCGTATATAGAAACCCTTCCAGAGAGACAAACACGGTCCTCTTAGTTACAGTCCAGCCGTGCTTTGTGCCAATCTGAATTGTTTCCAGGCATGCCTGAGGAAATGGAGCAGGCAGCCCGTGATGCGCTGCTGGAGCCACTCGGCTGCCATCCCGCTCTGCATCCCTTAAGAGCCCGCCATCTCTGCGTCAGGAGTTCCTTCATGGCTCTGCGGAGAGGAGTAGGACCTGCAAGGTAGATGTCTATTACAGAAAAACAAGACAGAAACTGTACAAGAGTGTTGGTGACTCCTTTTGATGTCACCTTATCTTCCTTTTTCTCATAATTAAATGCCTCTCTCTCCTTTAACTACCCGTGCAGTCACGTGTGGTCACGGTGGTCACAGCCTCCAGGTGTTCCCAGGCACTGACTTCCTCCTGATCCTCACGGTGACAGGGGTTAGGTACCTTCTTTTCAACAAGATATTCCCATCGTGTGCTGTGTGGCCACTCAGGGGACAAGCACTGAAATGCTCTGCTTTGTACTAATTTGGCTGGAAGAATTAAAGTACATCTTACTTTACCACGACAAGTAACACCCAGTAAAATAAGTGCTTTCTGTAGTCCATATATATGGGTGCACAAGGTATTAACGGTGTACAGGTAGAGTAGTCAAAACTGCCATTTTTAGGTTAGACTTGTCTTCCAAGGTAAAAATGATCTTTCCTTGTGCTGGCTCCTGCTGGCGGGGTTTGTACCAGTAGGTGGTGCTGAGGTACTGGCGTGGCGGGGGGAAGCACCTGCAGGGAGCACCTGCAGGGCTGGAATAGGTTTTCTGTCAGATCCCTATGCCCTGGTGCAGGACAGAGGGAGGATGCGCTTTCACAGACTGAAGCAAGAGAAATGTCCACTTGTGTTTTTGGAGTACATGTAATTTTGTAAAAAAATGTTTCCTTCACACCTGGTAGCATTATGACTGTTATTCTTTTCCCACTAGGACTGAGATTAAGGCTGAAGTTCAGTGCCTGCTGAGATGAGTCATTACTCATTTTAACATCTCTTTTGGTGGCTAAGAAAAGTTTTATTGGAAAAGTGCTACAGGATCCTCTTTAGAACAAATGCTGTCCTCTCTGCACTACAGAAGAGCTGAACTTGCAAGAGGAATGGGTCTAGCCCCTTTTTAACCACAGCCCCTTAACTTTTGATTTTGAACTGTATATGTTGGACAAAAAAAGATACAAACATAAAGGGAATTTGTCAAAAAAATCTTTCAATAAATTTATATATTAAAGTATATTCCTTCCTCAGTCATTTTACTGTCATCATTCCACGTGCCACAACTAATTTGTAGGGTGAGATCTCCTGGAACAGTGACTCATCTTTTCCTTGTAAAATATTATGCACACAAAACTATATTAATAAAGGAATAATGATGGGATCTACTCATCTCTTAGTGATTAGGGCAGAGTGTCAGATGCCAATAAGGATTCAGTATAGTTTGTGTCTTATCTTGGATAAGTCTGGGAGCTGAGAATGCAAGGAGTGTAAAGTACAGAGACCCATGGACACAAGCTCAAAGCAATCAGGTCTTAGAATAGAAATCAAGGGTCTGGTCTCCAAAGAATATGCATTATCCATGCAAAGAGTTTGAGTTATATCCATCTGAGATTCTGAATATGACTGGCAAGCAACCACGATCCAAACCAAGGTAGATCTCATGAGATAATTTAATTGTGTTATTCTACTGAAAAAGAAAAGCACAGAAAAACAGTCATTTGTCAAAAAAAAAAAAAAATCACTCCCTAATATGAAAACTAATTTATTTTCTACAGAGTGATCATTCCACACAAATAGTTAACCTTGGTTAAAATGTGAGAAGTTTACAATTCTTATTTCCTGAACCTTTTGCTGATTATCTGAGACAAGAAGTTATAAATTTATTGAGGAAAGTGTGAGAAAGACACAGTCTGCTGCTTCTCAGCAATAAAACAGAATTCGAATACTGAACTGAATGCTGCTTGTACCACAATCTCTGCCTACTATCACATGTACAGTACTACAATATGGTATTGGCTTAGTATGCAGTACTTAATGTTTGAAACAATAAATACAGAATGCTTTTAAATAATCAATATGAACAGATTCCAGAAAAACTAGTTCACACATTTTAATTCTCTAACTATATAATCCTGCAGATCTGCTGAATTAGGTAGGGATAGAGATATAAAAATACAGTAACAGAACATGCACGGAGTTTGCTTATATTAATTCTCAGATGTACTATATTAACCTGACTATCCACTTTAATTTAGGGTGAACTTGACAAACTTCACCATTTCTTCAGTTAATATCAGATATTTATAGCTTAAGCAAAATAGAAAATGACAGGGGAGTGGACAAGCTGTTTATATCATCTAAAGAAATAATTATCAGATTATTCATGGCACTGCAAAGAGTAGGAATGATAAGCAGCCCAGCCATTGTAATGTGATTAGTTAACGTTAGTTAAGCGTTGTGAAGACAGAAAGAACTCTACAAAGGTTAAGTACTATTATTATTATCACTGTTAATTCAGAGTGATGGAAGGCACAGAGAAACCTCTTACCATGTACTGTGTGAAGCTTGCAGAAACTGAAATTTAGAACCGAGGGATTTACTGATGGAATAAAGAGCATTACCAGCTGGTGAGCTCTTTCTGCTTGTTCCTTGTTGGGGTCTGAGTGGCTGGTGATTTGAAAAGATACCTCATAGACAGTGGTAGAGGAAAGAGAAGTAGGAGAGACTGATGTGGGTCAAGCTGTGTGCCAGACTGACTCCCTCCAGCTGCCCTGTGGGTTGTCTAGTCCTGTACAAGGAGCAGTAACCCTGATAACTGCAGGTTGCCACTCGTAGCACTCCTGGGTCCTGGTAGGCCTTTGAACATAATCCATATGGGCATAACCATCCTGGAAACATTAACTTTCTTTGGCTGCAGCCTTGTATTTCTGAGCATTCCTGCATTTATGTCATGGACAGTTTCCTTAGGCAAAATTTCTTGTATGTATTGCATAAAACAAAGGTGCTTCCCTAAGATGGTTTGTTCCAGCAATATTTTGTTATGTAGAACGAGTCAAAAATATGCATTTTTAATCCTAAAAGAGATTCTGGTGTTCTAGAAGCATTACCATTTCAGCCTGGAAACCAAAAACCCACAAGTTATTGCTCTCCTAAGTACTAATTTTAATACTAATACTACCAATTAATGACTTTGCAATATTGATACATTTTTCTATTCAGATTGAAAAATATTATTGAAATGCATAAATTTATTTGAAATATATGACTATAGGATAAATGCATATTTTTACAAAAATGCAGTCTGTCAAATATTTCATCTTACTTTTCCATGCTAAGTGTCTCTCATATGAACAGCATTGGACAAACATCCTGTCTTCCAGATAAAAGCTAGTAAGAAATCAAGGCTGGTGAATGAAGACATAGTTAGGAATCTGAGCTGATCTTAAAACACAAGTTCAAATTCAGATGACAATGTTGCATGACTAGGGCTTCAGTTTCTATTCAACTGGTAAACTTTTATATTTTCATATTTCTGGGAAGTATTTTCAAAGAACATAAAGATGCCTAGTCCAGCTGGGGTGGGATGCTACCTTCACCCTTCAAACTTATTGCCAATATCTGTGCTAAGCTGGGCATCAGTAGTATTTTGCAGATTCACAAACTAGAGCAATTTGCCATCCTGAAGTCTTATGGATATTGCATAGTGGGAAGGACGAGCATAGAGATGAAGTCACAGAGGGAGGAGAAAACAATAAAAAGAGGAGTGCTGGAAAGCTGATTTACAATGTGATATTTGGCACCAATTCCAGCTACTGGTGTCTTACCACTGACTTCAGACCTTTCTGTTCATTGAGAGCTGACATTCAGAATAACAGTATTCAGCTCTTAAAAGAGCTCTGAGAGAAAATCTGAAGTGATTCAGAGGATGATTCACTTATATTGATAGCAAAATATTAGCAGTAGCTAAACATGACAGATACAGTGTGTACAGAGACAGCCAAGTCTAAAATGGAGTTTAGAGCATGCATTTATGATTTAGTCATCTGGGTAACAAGCTACGGGCTGTGAGAAGCCAGTATTAAATGAAGAGCATTGCATTATCTCCACTGTGAATATTCCCAAAGGTACAAAATGTTTGTCTCCTTAAAATTAACTGTTGTCAGTTTTGGGGTGTGATTCAGACTAATATTTAAAAGATTATCTCTGTCATTATTTTCCAGCTAATTTGTATTATGAGAACCGAATTTAACTCAAGCTTCCTTTGCGTTACAGAATTTGGCACTCATACTTCTGCTGATTCATCACCTGTGATGACAAAATTGAGTTGCTAGAGCACCAAAGGTCAAAGTGTCTGTACCAGCACTGCATGTCTTCACCATTTGCACTTCTGTTGGTAAAAGACCTTGTAAGTTTTTTGTCACCCTTTGATGCAATACAGTATGGAATGTGGAGGTAATATATCACGAGAAATACAGTTCACACTACAAATCCAGTTGGTGGATTTTTTTAATTTTTCCATGTGGCACCAATCAGTAATTTAGAACATAAAAATGGGGGAAATTTTGGGAAATGGCCAATTTCCTTTCCAGGGTGTCCTTCTGACTGTTGTCTTATGTCTGCCACACCCATGGGTCTGAGTGCCTCCAGTCTCTGGTGGTACCTGTGTCAAAAGGGCATGACACTAGCTTGGATTTCAAAGGGTCACCAAGTGAAATAACATCCATTCTGGTGGTGAACCATGCCATCAATTTTCAGTCATGTCCCCGCTCTACAGAAATTATGAAAATTATGGAGGGGGAGGAGTTGCAACAAAGATGTAAGACTTGAAGGCATTTGAAAAGCTATTAATTTCCCACCTGAATATTATTAACTTATTTGGCTCATCTGAGGAAACTCACATTTATTTGTGGATCTAAGGCAAACAACAGAAGTTACAAAATCTTCATGTATGAAAGGCAACTTTTCCAAGTACAGACAAAAAGATAAGAAAAACTCTGCCAGTAAGCCACCAGGAAAATTTCCCTTGCAGACTCTGTGACTTTGGTCAGAGGTTAAAGAGGTGGCTGTGGAAGGGAGGAAGCAGGAGACCAAGAGGTTCCTAAGCTACAGTGGGACAGTGGGAGGTGGCACAGTTGCTCACCAGCTGTGGAAGCACATCATAGAACAATAAGCAGAGGTTACTATCGTGTTGGAGAGTGGAGGGGTGCATTTCTAGTAAAGTATCAAGAACACATTACTCCTGAAGCTGGACACAGGGATCCTGGTATACTGGGATGTCAGCGTTAAGTTTCTTGCATATTTAGATAGACATGACCATTTTGGTAATTCTACTGGAAACCGCTTCTTCCTTAGTTGGAAACTATATACAAGTGTGCAACACTACCATGAATCTTGGAAGTCTGGACAGACAAAACAATTTCATGAAATGAAATAGATCAAAGTGGGTTATTAAAACAGTCTCCAGCCTGTTAGGATACAGACTGGCTACTCATTGACCACGTTACCCTTTCTTTACAACAGCATCCATGTATCCTAGGATGCAAACAGATCTTTGCATCATCTCTTTCTCTGACTGCTTTTGAAGACCACCCTCTCTGGGGGCAAGAGAGACAACCTCTTGATAGAAGGAGAACAAGTGGGAGTACATATTTCTGATTTACCTTGTGTTTTTTATTAATACTATTAAGTTGTTGTTGAAAATGAGGCAAAGACCAGTCTGCTTATGAGAGGAACTTACTACTGAACACATTCCGTGCCAATGGCATGACATGTTAAACAAGCATGCTTCCTCATAACAACATAGTACAGAGCTTGGATAGGTACTCAGGACTCACAAATGGAAAGACTATATGTATATCAATAAAATTGTAAATTCCAGTGTTGCTCTTATACTCTGCAAAAACGTGGCTCAAAGCTATTACAGCAAAATGGAATATGTAACAATATATAACATATGACAATAAACATCCCCATCCAAAACACCTACTGGAAAGGCCACCACATGCCAAGGCAGCCTACTGTTTGGTAGAGGTCCTATTCCAGGGACCATAATGGCCACATAGCAAGAGGCAGAGGAGCAAGTTCCAATACTTGGGAATGTTCTTTTAAGATGTTTACTTTACTGGACAGATACAACCAAAGAGTAAAGCAGGCTTGGAAGGCTGTTTCCACTACTATTTTCCCTGTATAGCTATAGTAGGATGATTTTGGGTCCAAATATTTTTCCTTTTTATCTTTGTTGTTTTGTAAGGTTTTTTTCCCTGAATCCTTTTCTTTTTTCTGGTCTTTCCTCTCTTTTTTTGTACTGTACTCTCAGTGAAAAGACCCCCTCTGATACAAAAGACAGCTTCTCTGCTCTTTGGTTTGGGGATTTTCCTTTTTTTTGTGTGTGTACTTCCTCTTAGATAAACAGGTACTCCATTCTCTTTAGTTAAAGCACTGGTCATCCACTTGCTAATGACATTTTTGTTTGTGCTGTAACTTTTTCCAAAAGCGTGGGGAGAGGTGTTGGAAAATCTTCTGATAGCTAGCTGTGTATTAAAGTGTTTAATGACAGAGTCATTTCATAACAAGGACTGGGATTATTTACATTACCTCACAGAAAAAATCCCCAAAACACCAGGTTACTCTCACATGGCCTAATCCTGGCTTAAAGAGCAGCTCTTTACTCTTCTTTCCCCAAAACATTCTTTCATTGTTTAATTTGAAAGTTTTAGCTATCTTGTTTTAAATAAATATATTTAAGTGACATTTCATCAGGAAATATTGAGCCAGTACGTCATGGATTTGCATGACCAGGTTTTGGTAGCAGGGAGGCTACATGGGTGGCTTCTGTTATTAGATGCCAGAAGTTTCCCATATGTCCAATGGAGCCAGTGTCTGCCAGCCCCCCGACAGATCAGCCGCTGGTGGGGAGGAGGTAGAGAAATTGGGAATGAAGTTGAGCTCAGGAAGAAGAGAGGCATGGGGGAAGGTGTTTTTAAGTTTTTTTTTCTTTCTCATTATCTGGCTCTGACTTTATTGGTAATAAATTAAGCTAATTTCCCCAAGTAAAGTCTTTTTTTCCTGTGATGATAACTGTTGAACGATCTCTCCCTGTCCTGATTTCAGCTCATGAGCCTTTCATTATATTTTCTCTCCCCTCTCCAGCTGAGGAGGGGACTGACATACTGGCTTTGGTAGGCACATGGTGTCTTGTCAAATCACCCCAACCCCACACTCCCCGCCTCACCTCCATAACACAAAGAAGACTGGCAGAATTGCTTCTCTCAGTTAACAGAGAACTTCCAGAAGCATGAAAGATTTATATTTCTTCATACAAAACAAGAAATTTCTTAAGTTAATGGATTTCCCACAAATGAGGATCTTGATGCTGATAGATAACTCATATGGGCAATCAGATAAATAAACATTTTTATTTAGTACAGACACAGTGTTATGTCATTGGAGTAATAGTCCTAATGAATCAACATACGTAGTTTTGCAAGAAAATATGATAAAAATTCTCATATGTCACATTAAACTAACTCAAATCTAAATTATATAATTAAATCCTGGGTCTTCATCTTCTGTGAAAACATGAGTGGTTCTGGTTAGAAATACAAGCAAAAATAGGGAAAATGGATTCTTGGGTATTTTTAACTCACCAGGATGGAGTGAAATTCGTGTTGCTCTTCAGGTTTCTTTCCATTTCCTTTATTTCAAGAGTGCCTTTGCAACAGCCAGATCCAACTCTGATCCTCTGTGAGTTCTCTGAGCTAGAACCACTGCTGTGCAGCATTACAGGTACAGTGGATTACCAGTGTGGGGTCTGCAGACTCCAAAACAAAGCATACATGGACTCCTTGTGTTGCTTACATACATTATATGTTTGACTAAGCCATAATGTTGAATAAGTCTTCTTTAAACACAGCAGTGTGGTTTAGGCCATGTGGTTTTTTTTTTCTTCCTTGAATGCTCTATTTTTGAACTCACTGGTTTATATTGAGTTTAAAAACATGCAGTGGAAAACAAAGGTCACAATCTCTTTTTCACATAGTATTTTTGTAAGCTTTTTTTCACTTTATGTAAGGAAAATAGTCTTACTGATTGTTTGCAGTAGGAAGGTGGATAATTTTTTACTTCCAACCCAATCTGCATTTCTTCTGCACAAAGCATGATAAAGGGTAAATAACAAAAGGTATTAGATTAAGACATATTTTTGCCTGTCTCTGGCAAAAAGGTCAATGATTAATGCAGAATACTTTTAAATGACCCTGAGTGTCCTGCAAGAGTAGACCTAGTGCCTTGCAATTTTTTGATTGTTTGTAAAAAACCAACCCTGTTCAAAAAAAGGTCAGAAGCTCAGACTTTTACCATGCAGTTAATGGCTCTATACTCATATAAGAGCAAGAATCTCATTCAATTGTAAATCTAGTTGAATTCACAAGGCACATCATGATGTATGTTTTCAGCCTAGAAAGCTGAGCCACAGGTAAAATAACTATATATTACTCAAATATTTTTTAGGCTTGAAGATGAAGTCAATAGAAGGCAAGATAACTGAAAAACCTTACTGGTAAGCTCACCGTCTACAATTTTTCATTACTAAGAAATTTTGTATTGTCTTGCACATTTCTGTATTTCTTAATTCCAAAATATCTCCCAAAGGATCCATATTTAAAACCTTATACAACACTAACAACAAAATTAAGGTTGAGGCAACGTGGGAAAAATATTGCAAAAGGTGACAGTTATTAAGATGTTTCACAGGTTCATGCCATCTTCAGATCATTTTCTCCAGCACTTGAGAGAAGTAAAACACAAGCCCAAATACAATGACAAATAACAAATAGCTTTAAGATGGTCTTTTTGTATCTGCAGATCCATTCTGCAATAGATCAGGTTTAACTTTACTCCAGTAAAATGGGAAACAAGAAAAACAAATAGGATGCAATTTTATGTGCAAAATTTCACCATCTAGGCACTGACCTGCAGGGGTTTAGTTTCTCTTGAGAGCCTGAGCACTCCGCTTCTTGCAACTTCTTCCCATACTCTCGGCTTCAGGAAGAAATATTCCTCCCCTTTTCCTCATGTACTATGGCCCACAGCTGAGGGTCCCTGCAGTTGTATCAAACAGTGATCCATGGGTAGCAGCTTGGTCAAGATCCTCATTCTCCAATGCATCCATATAGTTTTTTTAAGTTTTCACTGTTTCCTTGTGGGGACTGAAATAACCCAGAGAACAGATTGCACACTGTTTGCTATAAAGCTTTTAAGGAAAACAGAGATTCTTGAAGAGTTTAACAAGGCTCTAGTGGCAAAAATTCAAACAATTTTACCAGAACTCAAGTGTCCAAACCTCTGTATTTGCTTTGAATTTTTACTGGGAGTGCAAATGAACTGCCATCTACAATACACATGAATATATGTTAAATATGATCGGACTTACAATTTTAAAATCTATTATTTACCTCATTGATGATGGCAACTTCAGCAATACAGTCTCAGAGTTGTCTCTGTAAATGTGGCATAATTTGCACTGAGATGCTTAGATGAACTCACACCCCACAGTCAGCAGCTGGGTCAAGGTATGTTACTCTTGTGTGCCCATTGCCTGTGGGAAAAGCCTGAATGCCAAGGTATTCTGCTGGGACAAGCAATTACTGTGCTCAGAAAAATGATCAAGATGCGTAAGAATTTTAAAAGCTGCTGGAAAAGAAAGGGTTTTATAATCATTTGTCTCTTAAACTGTTGGTGGCAGCAGTGTCCAGGCAGAGGGAATTTTTGGAAGGCTCCCCCAGAGCCTTGACCTCCACTGAATGTTTCTGGAAGAGGCAGCACTAATTGCTGTCCCAAGACTGGGAGGCTGAGCTCACAATAGGCAAACACATTACTTTGTACATGAAGGATTAAGTCAGAAAACCTTGCTAATAACCTAGCTCAGTATCTTCATAATCACTAGACTATGATGGTGAATAATTTGCAGTGTTTGTAAGCGTGACTTCAGTGGCCCTAATTGACTCAGTTTCCTATTCTGGATAGCTGCGCTGATATTTAGAGTCATTCTGTAAGATGATCTTTAAGTACTGCACCATGTGTCATGGCACATGTGGCATTCCTGACTTCTACTTCTAGCTTTCCTCATTTGGACGATTTATGGGTTTGTGTAAATTGGTCGCAAACATAAGTGGGTGCCTGTCCTTTGCTGATTCATACTCCCTCCATTGTAAGCAGAGTTATGCCCTCGGACAGTCTCCATTATTCACAGACTTTGCCTGCCTTGAATCTGAATTGTAAGGGAAGAGCGTGGCTTTGCAGAGATTTCCAGCTCTAGCCAATTCTTTTATATTTTGTCTGCCTGAGGAGCCAGATGAATATTTTATCAATAAGCAGGTGTACAAAGCACAGCTTCTGGGGCAGAATCAGCATTCCCACTGTCCTTCTGGTAAATAATGGCAACTGGGGAAAGTCAAAATGAGTTGAAAGTGAAGATGTCCCTGATTTGCCCACTCGAACACAACATATTCAAAATGACTTGAAGGTCACCTTTAAAGATTCCAGTTCTATTTAAATATGCTTTCACATGCTGGTTTCTAATAATGATTAAAACACATTGACAATGACATTTTTGCAAGGGCACTATGAAAGGACAAGGCAGTATATGAAACAAGTATTTCATAGTGAACATCGAATTCCTGCACTCATAATGAATATTGCATGCAATGAACAATCCACAACGTGCTCTGTGCTTATATAAAATGTAAATAGATTTTTAAAAAAGTGTTTGAGGATTTCAAACTCAGTCAGGGGATTTCCCTCATTAGCTTTGGAAATCTCAACCACTGTGTTTGAATCAGGTGGTCTAATCCACAATCATGCTTTGTAACATTTCTCCCTGGACTCACAGTGGATCTGGCTGTGACACAGGAGGATGAGACGGTTTAGTCATGGTTTTTCATTGAATCAACTCCTCTCCTGTATTAGAACTTTGACCTTTTACTTCTAAGATTTGCTGAAATCACCAGACCTCACAGACTTCTGAGAAGAGCACAAGAATGAGTAATAGTGTAGAATCAGCTTAATGCACTTGAGTAACAGGAATAATTTGCAAAAGTATTGTTTCCTAAAAATAAGAAACCAAATGCACACTGCAAACTAGGTTGTGAAAGTTTCTTTCTTTCTTAGTCTTCTGAAAGCAATTTGAATAAACATGACAGGGAACAGGAACAATCTAAACTGGACTTACTACTCCTTATGCGTGGAGGGTTGGGAGTTTTCAGAAATGTACTATATGACTCATACTCTTTTCACACAGAGTTCAATGCAAAATGGCCATTGACAGCAGTGAGAACAGTGTGAAATTCTACCCTACAATTTATTGATATGATCTCCCTGCTAAGAACAGAACAAAGACCCAGCTCCCATGCTAGACAACTCACAGCCTTAACACAGCAAATAGAGGGTGAGTGTTGGAAAGGAGAAGGACGAGAGGCAGTGCAAAGCCTGTAGTAATAAAATATTTGTGTTTCCCTTGTGCCATACTCGCACATGTGAGGTTTTCAACTGTTTTGATTTCCAGTTCATTTTACTTGTTCACCCTGATCAATGGGTAAGTACATTGATCAATGTGCATCATTATTTTAATAAAAAAATAGTTTCTGCATGATGTAATAATTTCAGTTAATATTTGATCAATGGGAAATTCAGCACTGGATTAACAGCAGGTCTCAAATCCCAAAACTCAAATCTCAAAACTCTAAGTTTATTCTATGGAAGAGTGAATTTTAAACCATTGTACCTACACTTCATAATTTATCCAGAAGTTCTGGCTAAAGTCTTGCAAAACAGAAGTAAATCACATAATACCTATTAAGAGAGAAATAATGTAAAAGCAAGAAAATAAAATGTTGAAAGCTATTAAAGAACACAAAAGTGTTTTAGATCCCTTTCTATCGAACACTGGGAAGTGTCTATCAAGCACATTATGTAAAGGTATGTGGTAAATGTCTTCCCACTTGGCAGTCAGTCAGTGAGCATAAAACATGTACAAAAAGGAGATGCTGTAAATCAGTACTTCCTATGCTATGCTATGCTATGCTATGCTATCCTATCCTGTCCTGTCCTGTCCTGTCCTAGTCAGGCCATATGCCACTTTAAAGGAGGCTGTGAACAGCTCTTTGATACATCTTTGCAGAATTGTATGTGAATATCTGTTTTAGCTCATTTATGAGTGATTTAGTTCGGTTCTTTAGCTATGCTATTTAGGGTTCAAATATTTAATTGTATATAGAGAGTTAGCTTCATTCATTTTCATGAATGTAAGGTGACTTACATTAACTGAGAACTGGGCCTGACTGCAGGTTTTTAAACTAGCTCTTAACTCCTTGGGAAAAGAGGTAATAAAAGTCTTACAAGAAAATGCCTACCAGCAGTGCTATTGTCCCATCTACTAACAAGATCATGTTTAGGGTTTCTCTTCCTCATCACATTTACTCCTGTTATGGGTAATTCTTATGGATAATGGGCAGCTTAAGCAAACCTGCAACTGTCTTTTTTTATATGCCTAAGTAAAAAGTGTAATGTGCAAATACCTTCATTTATTACGGCAAGTCTTTGGTCTGTGAAGGGTTATGTGTCTGGGGGTGGAGTGCTTAAAGGGTTTGCCAACATCTCATCATATCCAATTAGTCAGAAAAATTGGCATAACTATGGCTTAATTAAATTTCTGAACCAAAGAAACTTCCTCATGCCTCTGACTCTGTTCTTTGTGGAAGCAAAGTGCCTGTTTAAGGATAGCATGTAAAACATATTTGTAAAAAGTGGGTTTTTTTAATTTTCTATTTTGTATTTGTTTCATCACTGTCAAGCTAATTTCTAATCATAAACATTAAGACATGTGGTAGAAGCAATTCCCAGAAGTCTTTACTCGTGCTTAGAATCACCTGATGCTGGTCATGGGGATATACCCTCTTCATGGAACAGATGATGCCTGACTCAGTGTGCCTAAGGAAGACAAAAAAAAATATGTTGTTCTCATAAAATATGCTGGGGGAGGTGGAGAAGAATGCTTTCATGAGCACAGATTTGGCAATCAGTTCACCTTGTACATGTGAGTAAAGAATTGCTATATTTACAAGCAACTCATTTATACCCCGAGGTATTGTTTGTGTCCTGGTAATTTTCCATTCTCATTTTCCCCCTTTTAGTTAATTTTAGTCATTCAGTCCATTTTCTTGTACAGACAGAGAATTTGAAATCTAGGCTCTAAGGACTTGATATCCTCAAGTACTCAGGCAGTAGTAGTTGCGGGTGAGAATTGGGTCACTTAAGCACAGCCATTTATAAAGGAGATCTTATCACAACTCAGATGATTGTCAGTGAGTAAGTCTAAGAAAGATAAATTTAAATTAATCCAAAGGGAAACTCACTCCTTTCTAATATTTTACGAGAGCTGTAATGACTTGCCCTCCTCAAGATCCCTGTCCCTCACTTCTGGCTGTATTGCAATTACTTATTCAGACCAGATGCTTGATTTTCTGGTGGCTAATGTTGATTGGATGAGTCCCGTCCTCTTTCTTATATTCTTAGTGCTGGTGGAGTCAATGTGTCTACTGAGAGTAACTTATGAGCTGTCCTGACTGAGCAGTGAGTTAACATATTCAGTCATTTCTCTTTCATGTTATACAGAAATTATTAAACATTCAGTTGCCAGCCTGTGGAAAACACTGCCCGATATTCAGAAGGGACAGCTGATGATTGAAAGACAAAACTGATCTTTGAATGGAACAAATTCTCCTCCTTGGCCACACTAGTGTAAACCCAGCATAACTACATTAACAGCAGTGTAAACCAGAAAGGACTTTGGATCAGTGTACCAGTACTTTACTGATATTGTTTACATTGCCAGGAGTGACCATATTTTGCTGTTCTTGGTTTGTTTGTCATACAGTAAAACATATTTTTCTTCCTAACTCTTTGTGTTTTCCAATGTTGCTAAGGGAATGAGAGAACTGTGTTTATTCAGATGGATTTAAAAAAAAAAAAAAAAGTGGGGAAAAGGTCATCATTAAGAAATATGGTGTATTTCTCCATAATGATTTAAAGCATATTTTCAGTAAGAAAGTGGGACTATTTACTTCTATCTACTAATTTATAGGCAACTGCATGCTAAAATGATGCTTACATTAATGAAACATAGGGTTCTTATTTTTTGTCACTATGTAGCCTTCATTTCTGGCATCTATTGTTTTTAATGGGACACACTGTGTTCTCAGGAAATTATGTGTTAAGCTTTTACCTTCCAAAAGAGAGACAATTAATAGTACCATCAATGTAAGAAAAATTATTCCACTCTCGTCTGAGCAGACTTAAATTATGTTGCTGATGGTATTTACAAAATATCTGTGGCAAGTACAGTGTGTCTGTGCTAAAGTCAATGAAGCATACAGTGAACAGGACATAGTCACATGAGGCTTGACTTCATTCCAGCTTCTGCTCTGGAATTTTATTTTTTTTTTTTAACTCAGATGTAGTGACCAACATGTGATTCAGAGCAAGGATCACTGGGGTCAGGCCAGAAGCAATGGCAGAATGCCTGAAAGCAGTTCAGACTAGGAGAATTTTTGTGTGGTAGCTTAGCATCACATGAAGATAAATGCAATTTTTGAGGGAGTGCCAGTGCAGCTGGGGCTGTTTCATACCAACATAACTAACAAGGTGTTCTGTTGAGTGGTAAGCACTCCTGAGATAAGGCCTGAAATCTGGTTGCCCCTTGTCACTGAGGAGAAGGTAGCTATTCCCTTCTTTAAGTTGTTTCCAGAGGTATCATCCTAGATGTGGGTCCCTCCTGTCCACTTCTCAAAGCAGAGCTCAGTTTCACAGACATTGACAGTCAATGTGCAGAGTATTTCCTTGTACTACTTAAATACACTGTGTGTGCTCATATGTTATACAAATACATTGTAGTAATGTCCATAATTATTTAAATAAATAACATAGTTTAAAATAGAGTCACAATGATGTCACAATTATGGAAAGAGAAGTCCTTAGGAGCTCTGTGGTTAGTTTCACCACAGAGTACATGCATGAAATTACAGCCCAGTTTAAGCCCAGTTCCACATGTATGTGGATTCTCTGTCTGGGTTTTATGCACCACTGCTGATCCACTGCTCTTATTCCCTGTGTTGCACAAACCACTGCAGACTTAATACAACTTTCCAGAGAAGAGTGCTGAAGTGTTTATCAGAGAGGACACTGGTCATGACTCCAGACACACAGCAAGTGCAGAAACAGTAATACAGTAATCTGGGAACAGCCTTGGAATTTCGATACCCCCAGCTGAATTGGCAACAGAGATGTCTTAAACTGCTTCTGTCTTTCTGACTCATCTTGTCCAAAATATTCTGGGCATTTCCTGAAAATAACAGTTGAAAGCCATTGAAACCATTTCTCTAACAACAGTGGCTTTTTTCTTTTAAGAGGCAAACTCTGCTTCCCATCAAATGTCAAGGGTGAAAAATCCTCACCCACATATATGACAGAAAGAGAGCTCGAGTCTAGCATTTAATATAATTATTTAATAGGTCCCCTTCATTAGTCAGACCTTGGATAAAGGAAGATTCTTAATATTTAAAATCAAGTTGCAGCATCCTTGTCATTAAGTTGTCCTTATGAAGGAAGCCACACTGTGGCTTTGTTTTATGGAACATAAAAACAAACACTATTTATGCTGAGTATTTAGGGAAGTGGAACTAAAGCACAGGTGTACTGATGCCTACACCTTTCTGACAAATACTTGTGGAAAATAAATAGTCATAGGTAAAGGTCATGGTAATATGAAGGTAAAGACAGATCTTTGAGCCATGCAACAGTGTTAAGTGCAGTAATGTTGCATGTCAAATGGCAAGCAGGCAGATTCTGTGAGAGATGGGCTGCCTGCTCCTGCTGAGGCATCTGAGAGGACAGAGCCATGACACCAATAAATAATCATATAAGCAGATGAACATTGGCTCCTAGTACTCATACAGGCCTATATTTAGAGAAAACTAAAATCATTAAGAAAATGGTTACAGAGACTAGCAGACTACCTTTGTGTGAGGCTGACAGACATGTCTCACTGAGTACACTCCAGACAATCACAGAATGGATCAGGTTGGAAGGGACCACACTGGGTCATCTGGTCTAACCTCCCTGCTCAGGCTGGGTCATCCCAGAGCACATTACACAGCATTGTGTCCAGGCAGTTCTTGCATTTCTCCAGTGGGGGAGACTCCACAACATCTCTGGTCAACCTGTTCAAGTGCTTGGCCACTCACACACTAAAGAAGTTCTTCTTCATGTTCAGGTAGAGAACAACTTACTTAAGTAATATTAATAACTTACTTGAGTAAGTTATCTTATAATGAACCTTACTTCCACTGCTACTACGTTTAGGTAATGTATATGCTGGGATGATCTTGTAACTTAGACCAAAATATTCTCATTTAAGGGATAGTTCATTTTTGGAAGTCTGGCAGCAGTATTTTTCCTCTAGTATCATGCCACATCTTTTCTCTCCCAACATTCTCTTTCAACACATGCAAAGGAAGGGGTATGAATTACATGAGGTGCAGTCAGATTTCATGGGCTTACATACTTCACCTTAAAGTACAAGATGGGAAACAAAAATTTGGTTTACTGGAAATTCACTGTCTCCTTTTCCTTTTTGTTGTTATGTAGACAAGTAGAGAATTATTGATGAAACAATTATAACAGTTCTAAGTTTACATTAAACCCTGAGGCACATAGGGTGTGAAACAAGATGAGGAAAAAAAAAAGAAAAATAAAAGAAAAAAAGAAAAATTAGGGTTCACTGGATGTGTTTGCAGTGTGGCATAGAAGCTCTACGATGCTATTGCTGGACACCACATTTGACAAGAGTGAAAAAGTTAATTGACAATATTCTGCTGTAACTGTGTTTATATTACGTTCACAGGGTTATGTTCACTTTAGTGGCTAATTTACTAATAACAGCTGCTTCTTTATGAAGAATGTAGTATCACTTGGGAGCCAAACTTTTCCACTGCTTCATAGTCATGAAAAAGTAAAACTGTGCAGAAATGGAGCAGCATGAGTGCTTGAATGTTGGCGATAAAAATCTTTTTGTCACTGAACTGAAAAACTCGTTTTCTAGACTTTAGTAAGCAGGGAGTTCTAATTGATAGGAATTGTTCTTGTAGCATTTTATTCAATGACTGTAGGTAAGTGATAACTAAAATCTTCTGGCTTGAATTAGTATATTTTTGGAATGCATCCATTTGTAACATTTGGCATGTGGAAAATAAAGAAAATTTAATTTTAAAGTGACTGAAATTCATACTCACTCTCACCTGCTGGTTATATTTACCTGTACATTTATACAAGTTTGGCAAATGAAAGAGCTCCGTGTGGAAACCACTGCGTTGTACACATATTTTTCTGGCTTAAATTGACAACTGCTGCTTTTATATGAGCATTTGAAAGGCTTGTTTGAAAGGAGAAAATAAAGTTGTTCCTGAAGTTTGTATATTATTAGTTCTGGCATAGATGTTGATACTGTCTGTTTAACATTTTACACTATGGTCTTCAACTGGACTACAGTACTACCTTTATGGATAACAATAGCTAGTCCGTCACAGAGTATTATTTCCACTTTGACTTCTGTGTTTAGATTTCTCTACAGAAATCCATGAGTCTGCAAAATCTTTCAAAAGAATGTTGGGGAAAAAAAATTAACTGTTCATGGCAAACAAGTTCATACATTTGTTTTAACCAGCACCTGAATACTCTTTTCAGGCCTTTAACAGACACCAGTGGAGACCTGTAAGTCTACAGATGACAGTCCTAGTACCAGAGTGCTCCAAGGTAAAAGGAAATAACATTATTCCAAGCTTAGTGTTTTCTGTGATGGTGCTCTTATTTTGACAGATGTTTAGGCAGGTGTGAGTCAGGTTATTATGTTGCAACAAAAGAGCTTAGAAATAGCATTTCAGGCTGAATTCTGGCAAATTGAAATGAAGATTTTATGACTATTTCATCTGACATCTTAGTTGGGATTAAATGCAAGACTTTAAACACAGCATCAAGGGCTGCATTTAAACTGCACACCTGGACTCCCTTTAATAGCAATAAGTTCCAGAGTGCTATTAAGCTCCTCCCAAATTAGACATCTAAAACACACCAAATCACTCATGATTAAGAAATGCCACTTACAGTCCATTTGGTACAAACAGGGTCTCAATCACCACCTCAGATGTTGTTTATAATAGAGAAAACATGTTTTGAGGAGCACAAAAAAATAAATAAATGTATTATTATGGTTTTAAATTGCAATTTCCCTCTGAAGCAGCAAAATCTATAATGTGAAGTCTTAGAGAACAGGGAATCACAGTTCAACTCTGGATAAGGGCAAAACCTTTTTTTTCTTATGAGGACTACAGATAAAAAAGTGTGAACATGAAGTTGTATATATTTTTCTCCATTACATCCATTGGTCTAATAGAAGATGTTACCTCTTCCCAGCAACCTCATGTAACCAGAACTGCAGTCAAACTAAGTATTTCTCCAGTTTTCAATACATGAGCATCCTGAACCACATGCTGGATACTAATGACAGAAGGTACCATATTTGCAAATTTATAAACTTACAATAAGTAAAATCACATAATTGCAGAATATGCTGAGTTAGAAGGGACCCACAAGGATTACTGAGTCCAACTCCTGGCCCTGCACAGGACTATTCCCAAGAGTCACACCATGTGCCTGAGAGTATCATCCAAACACTTATTGAACTCTTGTCAGGCTTGGTGCTGTGACCACTTCTTGCTATCACAGGCCATCCCCATTTCTTTTTCCTGAATAAGAGTAATGAAGATATACAGAAAAACTGTGGTAGTTTTCTGAAGGTCAGAGGAGAATTGCTAAACTGCATGAATTGTTGCTTCTGCTGTGCAAGCTGATCAACAGCAAAATTCTGGTCAAAAAGCCTAAATGCCAGTTCTGATGTGTATTATCTTGAAGGCAAAGCTGGGCTTGACAAAGTTTTCCTCCAGGATGAGAGTTGTCTCATTTGGTTGATTTCAATTAACAACTTCCTTGAAACATTGTTGACCTTTCTGGCATAGTACGCTTTCAAGTAAAATGCAGGATGCCAGTCTAATCCACTCAGCGCCAGAACAGTTTAACCAATATCCTCAGGGCACTCATCCTGTGACTTGATTTAATCTTATGATCAGGGGAGTGTCACTTGATGTGTTAGGTGTTGAAGACTTAAGAGGCCCTTGACCTTTTCTACAACTGTAAGACTTCCTTGTTCTCGGAACAAAAAAAAAGTGATGATGAAAAGTGATTTTTTGGCCTTTTTTTTGTTGTTTCATGAACACAAAGCAGAAGAGAATTAACAATTATTTCACTCATAGAAAAAAAATCCCAAAACTGTATTTTAAAATTAAGGATTTTAAGAAGTCTCTTTTCAAAATGAACTTGATGATGTTCCTGAAACATACAGTTACTGATCACTGCTGCGCTTCATTCAGGTAACCACAGTTACATAGTGAGCTGAGCACTTCCACAACTAGTATAGAGAGTTGCTGCTACTTGTCACAATTTCTGCTATTCAAAGCAGCTAACTGCTCTCCAGGAGTAATATATTTTACTGATGTTACTTCAAATTGTAATATTTATAGGGAATGCTATTTATTAGCTGTGATTTCATTCAGCCAATGTAGCTGGTGAATTTCTTGCAAATTTGTAAGTTGAAGATATCTGGTAACATAAACATAATGTCACCTTTGTAATGATTAAGTAGTGATGGTGAATCACATCACCATCTATGTGATTCTGATGAGTATTGTATTAAGCATAAATGCATATATTTCTCTGCACAAATACGTCCACATAAATAAAATATTTCAGCCATTGTTCAGAATTTGAGCTTCAGTCTGGGAACTCTTCACACTGTTGAGTTCCCTTGACTTAACACTTGCTCTGTCACTTGGAAATTTTAGAGCTATTGGGAAAACAAACAACCAATATTTAAAATGCCTTCTTCTGTGCATCGTGGCTTCTTATTCTAAAATTCAAAGTAGATGCCTGAATAAGCACCATAGTATGGACTTTTCGCAAGGTCAGTGAAAGTTTGTTGTTTGAGTTTCTCCTTGGCTGGAACACAAAGATCTCTACCTTTTGAGTGTCAAAACCAGAAATTGAGGATTAAGGCTTTTTGCCCCTCATGCCTTTGTAAAGACCAGGAATGTATGTGTATGTATGTATCTTTAGTCTGGTTCAGTCTCAATACTTGCTCTGCATGGTGTATATTTAGCCTAAGAAACCGAGTTTATGGGACGACAACACTAATGAGTGTATTGGCCACTTTCAACTAATTTCAAGGGTCGAGTAATGTCTCAAAGACTATTAAGGGCTTGAGCAATGTATGACCCAAGGCAAGGGCACAGACGGAAAAAAAAGCTGAAGAAACCCATCCAGAAAGGTCAAGTTACACAATTCTGGTGTGGCCAAGCAGGAAATAAAGTTTGAATTACCTGTTTTAATTTAACATGGAGACTTTTAACTGCAAAGCTGATATCTTTAAATATCTGTTAAACTTTTAATTTTTATGAAATAATTTCAAATACATTTTAAGAGTCAAAGTCTTGGGTTTTTTTCCTCACATCTATTTACAGACACTTTCACTGCTGATAAAAGCACATAGTGATCTGACTTTACTAATTGATTCTAAATATAAAATAACATTCTTGAAAGATCTTTCTCTAAAAGACTGTCTGTACTCCTGCTTTTTTCATTTTAATGGTAACCAGGTACATAAGAAATCTCAGACTGTTTCTTGGCTTCTTTATAACACTAACTTTGCTTCTAATAGACCTTTTAATGATTTACTCTTTCACTCACTCATTCATTCATCTATTCATCCATTCATCTGCTGAGATGACTGTAGTCATGTGGCTTGGACTGCACTTGTTCTAGCAGCAGCATGCAATCTAGCTGATTAAAGAAAGTTATTCAGCTTTCTTGGGCACCTTTTGGAAAGTCCTAATTTCTACATTATTTTCAATTCTATATCTGAAATCTGGACTTATACTGACTTTAGGAATCACTCAGCATTCTGAAAAATATTAAATTCTAGACTATTATTTTATATATCTTCAAACGGCTCAATCTTGTTTCTCCCAAAGGTCAATTTCAAATTTTGCATAATTTGATGTAGGAAATAATGATCTTTTCTGCATGCATAAGAAAGTTTTCTTACATTTGGTAGGCCAAGATGTAGCTGTATCCTGTATGGATGTTTACCTTTTTCGTCTAATACAAGTCTCTTATTTCAGTTTTGATGTTATTTTTGGCAATGTCTAGCTATGTCTGGTCAGCACCATGTAGAGATTTGACACAAGAGTGAATCTCAGAAGAGGTGCATCAGCATAATTTTATGGTCAGCCCATCTTTTGTGCTGGTACAGCTATGTGGCTTCCAATTTGAGACCTGGCTTGCATGGCACTACTTGGGGTATGTTCTTATGTTGCAGCATAATGCAATGCAAATATAACCCTCTCATTTCAGACAGATCTGTACTCAGGCTTAGCACAAACACCTTACCAAAACAATCTTATCAATGACAAAATTATTAAAAATGTTTCTTTCAGAAAGCAGACATTAGGATACAACTACATGCCAGAATTTAACTCGGTCATGCAACCCTTAGACAAGTGTGAATGATGTTCTGTATTTCATTAAGCAATCACCATAATTTCATAAGGTCTTTGCTCCACTCTTTTTATGACAAATAGAAACACAGGGAGTTTGATGAAACAGGGAATGTTCAATATAATCAAAATCTTCAGAGAATTCTGTTGTTAAATTTCAAGGTGACATTGAATGGAGATTTTATAATTACATAATATAGATTAGATTTGGCTTGGCAGTTTATTGGATAGGAAAAAGCATGTTCTTACAAATATGATCACACTACCATGCTTAGGACTCTGCTCAGAGGTATGGCTTTTCAGCAAAGGGGATTAAACAATTTTTAAAAATAAACAGATATTTTTGCATTTTTTTCTAGTTTTTTGGATTTGAAATAGCTGATTAATATTAATCGCAAAAAAAATAAAAAATAGTTGGAGGAGAAAACTTTTCCTAGTGATTTTGGGAAAATTATAGGAGATAAAAGAAGCTTAAGATATAAACTTTTGGGTAATCTTATTACCTCAAACAACAGTGTGATCAAATCGTGACTGTTCAATCATGTACAGGTAGAATTCTTATTTTGTGGAAATGCTATCATAAGAGGTTTGGCTATGCTATTCAAAAATATTTAAGTTACAACATGTAAGGATATGAAGAAATCTTCCCAGTTTGTTACAGTTTCTGCTATGTTTTGTGTAATAGCACTTTTAGTTCCATTCAGCTTTGCAGAAACAGGTAACTTTATATGGTGGTTTCTTAATTGTTTCCCCTCTCCCTGAAGAGTGTCTGCTTGCTACTGTTGCAGGATTGCAACAAAACTGAATTGCAACATCTGGAATTTGACCTTTAACACGCAGCTGCCCATTTACTTTGAAACATGCATTTAATACATTTTGGGGGGGAAAGTGCAGAGGGGATGTGTTTGACCTTCTTTTTTTTTTTTTCTCTTCAAAGAAGACTTTTTTTTTTTCCTCCTGTGGAGATTGCATTTGACCTTTAGAGTAGGAACTCACAGAGGCCTGTGCTGGCCAGAGACCAGAGCTCTTGGTCTATCACAGCAGGCAGCTGCCAGGCTTCTGGTGGAGAGGAAATGACATGATCACACTGCCACCTGTTTCCAAAGAGCTACACTGGCAGTCAGGTTGCTTGTTCACAGGGTCACCTTGTTGCAGCAGGGCCAAATCATGCTGGGTGCTGAGTTCATTGGCTTTCCAGCACCCTGGGTGCCTTGGGCAGAGCCTGCCTCAGGTTGGCCAAACAATTAACACTGTCCATAGGAAGTATGATGCAATCTGCTAAGAATTGTAATTTAGAAATGCCAGAAACAGCTTTTTACTCCTTTTATATGTTGATGTCAGCAACAAAAAAGGGGAAAAGGTCAGTGATGCCAAAGAGAGTGTCAAGCAGTTGTCTTAAACCACAAACTGATTTCAACACTGTTGTGTAGTATTTGCTCATACAGCAACAATTTTTATGACAGGGATTTGTTGTATGAGTTCAAAACAACTCTCTGTCATGACTGCACAGAAGTGAAGCTCCCACCACAGGTGATGTGCAGTCTCTAAGGCATGTCTGATGTGTCTGACTAGGAATTCAGTATGTACATTAGGCTTAATTTGCCAAACCTCCTTCCTACGAGTCTGAGAATGAGCTCTGACTTTTGTGCCCATCTCTTGTTATAGCTACATCAGAAAACCGGCTAATGAAGAAAGAATGGGCCCTGACTGGTAGTTTTAATATCAAATCTGATCAGCTAACATAAAGCAGAATCTATTTTCTTTGAGTGGCTTTGAGAAAGCTGGCATTCTGGAGTTATGCCTGCTCAGAAGTAGATATAGTCTTAAGGTTGACAGGGCAGGGTAAAAGCAATGTAAGAGCAGGAAAAGATGGACTGTTCAGTGGCTCTTCTGCATCATAACGTGGATCATTCACTGCACCACACAATTCCGAAGTGGAAAACTCTGAAGGTCTTGAGGTAAATCTGGTCTCCTCTTCACTGGGACCAGGAGGATTATCCCAAAGCGATGCACTGACACTGCAGCAACATGCAGTTCTCATGGGATGCAACTGGTGGAACAGAAGCACTTCTGCTGCATTGTCAGCTGCACTTCACACTTTCTCTGGCCCTGCATGAAGCGCAGCTATCCAGATTCTGCTTGCCATGCCAGTCACTGGTCTTGTTTGCAATATACACTTACGGATACTTTTGCTGCAGTTATTTGCTCAGAGCTTTTAATCCTGCAAAAGTAGGAGAGCTCTCCGAAACTGTCAGAAACAAAGCCCTTTGACTTTGAGGATTCCCCTCAAGTGAAACATTTTGCACTAAAGCCAAATGAAATAACATTGCTTGCACATTGATGGCTTGCCCTCTTCAAAACATACACAGATACATGCTTTTTGACTCAGCAACCATGCTGACAAAGATCCATTATCTGTGCAGCTCTAGAAATTAGATCAAGACGCACAAAAGGACTCAGGGTACATCCAGGAGTGCACTGCAGGCAGACATAAGCAACCTCTGTCCACACTCTAAGCTCACAAAAAGCCCACATGACCACAGTTTAGTGAGTCACTGAGCCTCAGATAACATGCTTTGCTGAGGTGAGCAAACCTGTATTCTAACTGCAGGGCAAAATATTTAAAAGTGTGTTTACTGCTGTCACATTTGTTGATATCCAAACAAGTATTTATCACTACCATTTTGTGCAGCAACCAGAGGCTCTGGCTCCTGCTGTGTTCTGTTGAAAACAAAAAATATGAGAAAGACATGGTTCCTACACTTCACAGTTTGTGGTCTAGCAAAAGATAGAGACAGCCAGCAGGTAGAAGAGACAAAATAAGCTGTTGTGTTATACCAAGGTCACCTTTGGTTTGAGTAAAATGGTGTCTGCCTATCCTATCATCTTCTTGCATTTTCTTTGGGATGGAGCAAAAGAAGTCCTTTCATGGTTTAAAATTGTAAGTAAAACATGGGTGTGGCTAGGCAAAGGAAATTAAGAGATGTCATGGGTTTATCTGGGTAGGCTTGTTTTTTTTGTTTTTTTGTTGTTTTTTTTTGTTTGTTTGTTTGTTTTTGTTTTGTTTTTGTTTTTTTGTTTTGTTTTGTTTTGTTTTTTTTATATAAGAGAAAAATTGCCTTCTGTTGGAAAGCCTCTGGAAGTTTCCCTCCATCCTATAGAGCAGGGCCAATGAAGGCCAACTCCGAGGAAAACTTCCTGCTTTTGAACCATTAAGTTACGCCCCTGCGTGAAAACATATTTAAGAATTTGTTGCGCAGTTAGAATTTGGGGCAGCCATGACTTAACAACATCACAATGCAGACATCAAGGTCAGTGCAGGAGAAGAAGAGGAGAAGGAGGGGGAGGGACCCCATGGATCAGGGAGTGGACTTAAAACTATTATTCCCTGAATACGTTGGTGATGACCTTGGTGATTACGAGTTGTCCCCTCGAAGACCATGGGATCCATCGGGGTGCAAAGACCCGCCTTGTCGGAGCAGGGGGAGGCATGAAAGAAGCTGTTACCTCGTGGGAGGCCCCCAAGATGGAGTGGAGGTCCTGCAGAGATTTGCAGCCAAGACCCATGAAGGGAGAGGACCCACGCTGAGTAGGAGACCCCCCAGCTGGAGCACAGTCTTGCAGAGATTTGCAGCCAAGACCCACAGAGGGAGAAACCCACGCTAAATAAGTACAGCCAGCTTTTCATGAGAGATTGCACCCCATGGAATGACCCACGGGAGAGCAGAGGATCTCTCTTGTGGGAGGGGACCCCACGGAATGCAGGGGAAGGACTCAGAGTTGTATTTTCCCCTGTGACCGTGGTGACGACTGTGGTGGAGTGAGCTGTCCCCTTTGCAGCCCACAGGAAAACCCCCTGAGACAGAACTGTATGCTTAAGTTCTGGACTTACATCTGCAAATGGCTGACCCAACAACAACTGACTGTAAACCTTCCATTCCCCTGTCCC
>JAWWMO010000043.1:17664913-17719581 GCA_035047845.1 Dendrocincla fuliginosa
GAGGGGTGGTGGTGGAAAAGTGTTTCTAACCTGTTTTTATTTCTTAGTTTTAGTTTTTAGTTTGTTAGTAATAAATTAAAGCATTATTCTAAGTTCTGCTTTGCCCGCAGTATTAATCAAAACTCCTTTTTAGGTTGTTATCTCTAGCCGTAAATTCCTAGCTGTTTTTTTTCCTTCCCTCTGGAAGGCGAAGGGGGGCGGAAAAGGCCTTGAAGGGGTTTTGCTGGACACCAGGCATTTATCCAGGGTAAAACCACCACAGAGAAATATTCCCTTTTTGGCCTTGGTAATACAAACTTACTCATACTCATTTTAACATAACCTCAGTGGAATTAGAAGGTAAAATTTAATATGTATGTGCACTTCAAGAGAGTAGACTGCAGAAAGTGCATCATCAAAGTTTTTCTGAAGAAGATCCAGCCTTTCACCTCTACATTTTAGTCTCTTGTTACACATGTTATGTTACATATTGACTGTATTTGCAGGTGATTATGGAAGGCTGCTATCCTTTGAGTGGCTGCTTGTGGGATGTGATGCCTGAAGTTCCTCATAGAGAACTCATTGCTACCCAGTGACAGCACCTTTTTTTTTCAAACTGATACGTATTCTTATGTGTATAAATTAAATTCTCTCTGTAAATAAAGTGAATGATGGTTTTGGATGTGTGGCTCTCAACAAATAGAAAAGGCAGAGTAATTCCAAATATTGCCACTGCTCAATACTTTCTTTTAATGGGCCTGTCAGTGAAATATTTGAAAAAGTCCCAGTAAATCAAATCACAAGTTAATTAAAAAAACCGCACAAATCTGACTAATTGAATGTATGTTTTATTGCACCATTTAAAATAAAGGTAGCATTAAATGATCATATGTTCCAAAATTGCTTGGATATTACAGGGATAAGCTCCTGCATACTTATCACCAACACTTACTTCTCTAGTGCCCTCTAATCCTGAGTAGACATCTGTTTTATTGCTCTCTCTTTAGAGCTCAAGGCAGCATGGCACAAATGCTATGCTTGTCTTCCAGGGAGCTTGATACTAGTTGTTTTGTGACAGTCACTGGGGGAAGCATTCCTGAGTAATAACTTTAGGACTGAGTTTGAGGGAAATCCTTGCTAAGAAGTAAACCTGAGACAGCCTTCAATTCTGTACCTATTTAAAAGTGTTGTTAATTGATAATGAGTATTACATTCTTGTTTAGCTGCTTCAGGATTAAGCTGTGTGAGTTTTCAGGAGCAGAAAATAAAGTTGGTTTGAAACAAAAATTTTATTTTGCTTTCCTTTTGTGGAGGTGGCCAGTGAAGAAGCTTTTTTCTTCTTCGTTTTTATACTTTTATTTATTTTGAAATGGAAATTTCACAATAGGCATCATTGTGCACTGGAGCATGTACTGTCTGGAGAGGCTGTCTCAACCTTGGAATTTCTTTTAAAAATCCACTGCATATAGCTCTGAACAACCTGTTTAAGTCTTTGAAATTATCTTTGCTTTGAGCAGGACTGGGAGTAGATGACCTCCAGAGGTCTTTCAAAAAAAAAAAAAAGTATTTAGTGATCCTGTAGTACTACCATTTGGCCCATGAACTTTTTACAAACCTTCAGGTATGTTTACAAATCACTGTGGATATGGAGCACAGATCTAAAACTAAAACAGAAGCTTGTGTTTGCTAGTAAATCTACGTGGCACAGAGCATCACCTCATGGGCATATCGAGTCCAGTCTCAAAGCATTATGATCTAAAGCATTATGGATCTGATCACTCAAGATTCCCTTAAGAGGTTACTGTACAGATTATTTAAGTCATGATGCTCTAGAACAACTCTAGGCCTTCAGGAACCAGGGAGAAAGTGTTACAATAAATACAGTACAGCGTATCTTTTCTTCTGCATGTCTTGTCCAGGGGTACAAATACCACTGCCTCTTCTCAGCCTTTCTTTTGTCCAGGCACTTTGCAGTGTAAGATCTGAGGTTACTCACTCTCCTCTCAGACTAAGGAAAATCTTCAGTTTGAAGGATGAAACTCTCAAAGTAGCTGAGGAGCTCAAGGACAATCACTTGGTATCAGTAGTAACAGAAGATACCTGTTAACAGAGTTACAAATGGCAATCAGAAGGATATTTTTCTGTTTTAACTTACTGTGAATGGCACTACACTTTATCAAGACATTTTGAGCTAATAGTATTTAGTATCATAGTGGGAGTAATATGGGATGTTATAAAGCTACTGGCCAAATCATGAAGTGGGATTTGGAGAGGTAAAATCTTAGTCATGACAATTTTTTCCAGCCTCTGAAAAATGAAACACCCTCCCACAATTTCTCATCACTTCTCATGTAGGCATATCCTGAGTGAGGATGCTGGAGAGGTGACTCATCAATATTCAGTTGTGCTCTGCTTAAGGCAACAGGAACTGAAGGCACTCAGCACTTCACTTTTTGGTACCTCATAGCATTGGTCCCTGTATTACATCACATATTACATTACTTCACTGCCAGCAAGAACTTAAATTCCACCTGTTCTCAAGGACTGTATATTCATAACTAGTAAACAGAGATACACAAAGGATTTGAATAGGCTGTTTAATTTTTTCACAACAAGGAAAAGTGTCATAATGCAGATTTGTAAAGAATCCTATCGGCTTGCCACATGTATTTACTGCTGGTGTTTGGAGATTGTTTTACACATAATATACAAAGAGATTTTGTTTACTGGATTTTTATAGGAGCAAAGCAAAGTCAGCTAGATATGTCATGTTCATTTTTACTAGAATCACAGATGGTATGGCTCTAGCAGTAGACCAGCACAAGAAACAGAATTCATCCCACCTAACTTTCATCATCCAGAAGTTAGTCATCTTCTCTGCGTTACTCTAAGGCCCCCTTGAGAGTCTGTGAGAAGAAGGCATCTGAACTAGGCAGAATATTTTTCTGCAAAGTACTTGATTCTTTCCACTGAGTACAGAAAAAGAGTTGACTATCTGAGACCAATATCTGATGTTTAATTCAGTGGAAAGTCTTAAGTTTGTATATGCATTATTTGAATGTGCTCAGATGAAAAAAATATACAAAATAAATTGAAGTTTTGAATATATAAAGGGATTGATTTTTCAGTTTATTAAAATATTGAACTCTTTACATTAATCTGAGTTGAATGGCTATATAATTTTGTTAATACACAATGGAAAATAGAAGTGCAGTTTCCAGAATTATTGCTATTTTGGGAGATAGTGAGAGGTGAGTGTCCTCAATAACTCTCAAGATAAGTCCTTTAAAGTAGTTATTTAAGACATAAGGTTCAGGAGGTTTCTATGGAGATGACTCTTTTTGTGTAGGTGTATCAAAATAAGCATTTGCATCAAAGGAGTGTTCTGAAAAATGGTTGTTATGAATACTGTGTTTTCAGTCCATAGTTTGTCACACAGTATGATACATTATCCCTGATCTAAATATTGAAGCCAAAAGGAGTAGCATGATTCCACCACCTAAGCAAATCAGGTCATACAGATTAAATCCAATCTTCTAAACCCCTTCCTTACTGTAGAAATGTCTTTACCCTACTTATGTCCCAGACGACAATCCACAGGACAATGACTGCTGGTTCTTCTCTATGCTGATGTGAGGTCCTTCCATCCCACTTTCCACAGCTTCCCTTTGCTAGTGCCATAGCACACTTGAACTTGCTCCAAACTATGCCTCTTGATGGGACTGGTGTTCCTGTCCTGTGACAATTTTGGTAAATTCCTGGCTATCCTGAAAAATCTCCTAGGGTTGCTGGGTACTTGTAACTGAGCCAAATTTCTGGTGGTGCCCTTCATCTCTGTGCCTACATGGTGGGGTGAGACTATGGACACCACTTGGCATCCTACACAGCTTGCAGCATCTCAGACTTTCAGGGTCCAGTTCTCTGATATAAGCCTCAATCATAAAAATGACGGGTGGCCTGCTTGGGCAGATGTCCCATGTTGTTGATGATTTGTCACAGAGGTGAGGAAATGTGGCAAGAAGAACACCCTAACAGGGCTACAGTGTCTGGTGGGCACTGCAATATGGCCATGTACCCTCTAGCACCAGGCACGGTTGGGGATGGAGCTTGAAGAGATGCCTTTGTCTGCCTTAGCAGTGAGTTCAGATGCTCCTCTCTCCCTCACAGAGATCCTCTCTGCCTTTTCTGACTGCATCATTTTCTTTTTGTCCTTGCTTCTGTAAGATCCTCTGCTCCTTTTCCCACTTTGGAGCTCGCATCTCTATAAAAGTGTAACTTGAAAATTTCTTCTGTTTCTGAGTGTCTGCAGATGTTTTTGTTTGGGATGGTGTAACACAAATGGGGGCACCTTTGGGACTGAGGCATCTACTATTTAAGCTTTCAGAGTCCATTCAGGAACTTAAATATTTGAACAACTATCTTAACGAAGGGCAAGGGGTAACACCCCTCTGCTTTTCCGAAAAGAAAATGTTTTCAATCTGCACTGTTTTTCTAAGCCCTATTAAGCATACTTCCTAGTGAAGTTAGATAGCCTGCAGATTAAGTTCAAGAATGGGTGTTTGTTGAATCCATGAATATATGAACATACCCTAGGGTATTGATTTGCTGTCATCAACCACTGAAAACCAGAAAAGCATTCTACTTTAAAGAAACCAGGGATTTAATAACTTGCTATACCTTTAGACCTCCTCCCTGAGTTAAAAATTAACCATTGTAGTTAACAAATCTTTATCAGCTAGCAGAAAGTTCACTTTGCTGATTCTCCAAATATTCAAATAGAGTGACATCTGATCCACAGCAATTTCAGCTCATGTGATTACAGACATCTACCAGATCAGATAGGTTCAGCTTTCACTGTTCACTGCCACTTGGCTAAGATTTACCCTTGACCCACATTTTTCAGCTGCTCACATAGAAAAGAAATGGGTAGATCATAGTAGAAATGAGGGCTATGTACCTGTGGTATAACACATACATAAGACTTTGTGACTGAATAAAAGGTGGAAAAATCTATATATCAAGATCAGCATATGAAGAATTTAAAGCAAAGTTCTAAATATTTCATATATACAGAGATGCCATAGTAAAAATATTCCAAAGAACACCAAGGGAAGTAGTTAATAAAATGTTCAATAAGAACATCTTGTACATTTAACTGAAAGAACATTACATTGTCTGGAAGAACAATTTGAAGGAATGATTAATACTATCACTGGCTTCTGTGAAGAATAATTGCAGGAGTCTAATTTTATTAACCTAAAATGTCATACACTGTATTTAGACTGTTTGAAAGATAATACACAGAAAAGAACGTTATATATATGTGCAGAAAATATGGACTATTAATTACCAGTCAAAATATATGTTATAATGTATAAGAAGAACTTGAAATGCATCAATTTTTTTTGATAGCAAAGGTTTTCTGGCTTTTACAGTAATCATTAAATGAAGTTGCACATCAATATATGTAATACCTGTTTCTTTCATATACCAGATCAGAGCTTTAGCGATTATGGCAATAAATATAACATATTTTCCAATGCGAAATAAATAAGCCTTAAGAGCCACATTATTTCAACTATCTGTGTGAGAATTTATGCACATCCTTCCCAGCACTATTAATGGAGATAAGACTTACGTATGCAAATCCTAAGCTAGCACATGGAGACTAAATTGGTAAAATTTGCAGAATAGCTATTAGCCTGAAATTATAAGGAATACACAAAATGTACTCTCTTGTAAGAAATTTAGTATTCTGGGCTTGATCTTTATGCCCAGAGCACAACAGATGGGAAAAAAGTATAAACTGTAAGACTAAGATGTAAATAGTACAATAGAGAATGTTTCTGTCTGTATTCTCTGTCATGGGTAAGCAGTGCCAGAGTGTGTTGTGGACATGAGCTAAAAGTATGTTGATCTGAAGGTGTGCTAGAAGTGGGAAGAAAGGGCTATGTTCAGACGGTGTGTCATAGGTACCTGATACAGAAACTGGAATTGCTCTAAGATTTAGGATCAGGAGGGTGATGAGTGATCCATGCTCTGGTGTCATGAAGTTCAGGACCCCCAGTATCACCCTGGGTTTGGGGCACATATTACTTTATTTGTGAAGTCTCTACTGCCGCTGGGCTTTGCCAGTTGTGGTTTATGAGCAAACAGCAGAGTCCTTCTATACCTCTTTTTGATTGTTTTTCCCTTGTGGGGTTGAGCAATGACTGACATGCTGTACCTGATTTTTACATTTAAAGCAGCTTTACATGTAAGATCTCACCTTGCCTGTGACAAACAGTGCATGCCACATCTTTTTGTGTGTGCCTTAGATATTTTCCAAGAGATCATGTGACACTTTGCAACTGTTACACAAAACTGGACCAATACTGCTTGTGTCTTTCTGGATGACAGGATAGCAGCTGATGCCAGAAAGCATGTCTGATATCTTCTACTTTATTAATGATGGTCTTATATAATTAATGTAAATAATGCTGATTTTTGTGCATCAAGTAATTGCAGTACATTGTTAACATCATATAGAGAGCTACTGAACACGGAAAAATGAATGGTGACTTTGTTTTACAGATCAGCGAAGTAAGTTTAAGCAATATATAATGTTTAGACAACCTGTGGTTTAGGGAGGATTTAGCTGGTTTCACTGAAGTTCCTGTTCTTTTGTGACATTGAAAACTGAGAAAACACAATAGGTCTACTAGCTTTTCTGTCATTGTATTGGTAAAATAATTAGTCTTGTACTAGACTACAGAGCCCATCGACAGGTACTGGAGCTCAGTTGTACTGGGAATGGTACAGAAAGGTGATAAAAGGAAAGTCCTTATTCCTGAAAACCTAAATACATTTTCTGATGTTAACACAGCTAAGTAGAGCAGCTAACAGTTTCAGCAACATTTTGTCCTTCTAGTACATAACATTAATTAATATTTATTTTAAAAACAATAATATTATTTGGCAAGGGACAATGACCTTTCCAGTTTTTCCTCAGCAAGAATAATTTCCAAGTTCAGATATCTGCTTCCCTACTGCTTGTGTTAATGGAGAATGCTCCTTCTCTCATTTTGAGATATGAAATTTAATTGCCCAGAGAGGCTGATACTTATTTTCAACAACTGCTGAAAAAACTCTTTAAAATGCTATAATTGCATATACAGGAATCATTAAGTTAATGCACGCCTTGTGGCATTAGAAATGTAAGCTTATGTGAGGAAGATAAAAAGCTCACAGGCTTTTTGAAGCATCTCCATTTGGGGAGGGGCACATCTTGTGTTTTATTCTGCTCTCACATTTATTACAGATAGAAGTAAAGTACTTCATTTGCACGGACTTTTCCTCTTTTGCACAGGTAGCACTGAGAGGCTATTTCAGCTCTTCCTTTCAGAGACAGCTTTTTCAGTGAACTTGAGCACCTGAATGTCACATCTCATCTTTGGCAGTCACTGCATAGTGTTTGTTTGTGTGACAAGCACAACCTACCTTCTCCCCACAAATGCTTTAGTTTTATAATTTGTAGTTCATATACAAACTTTTTTCTCTGAAAGGGAAAGGTCTGTGGGTAATGGGGGGGGAATGAGTTGGAGGTAGGCAAATATAGAATTAGAAAAATGGTCTTTATTATATAATGCTTCAGTTAAAGAAACTCATTTTATTGAGCTGAAAATAAAACAGTTTAATTTCCAGCTCTCCCATTGCCATCTTTAAATCTATTTGAGCCCTTCACAACCACTTCTGCTTAAGCGAGAACTCTTATTCTATAAGAAGGAAAAGATTATCTTACTTATAACCCAGGTCATAAGTATGACAACTGAGACTGCATAAAGCATGCTGTTGAAATGGGGAAGAGATCCATCAGCACTGGTTTGCTTTTCAGTGGACTGAGGAGCATGCACACCTTCAGCTGGCACAGCTCCATTTGAAAGGGGGGCAGGTATCTCCTCAAAATACGGTAACTGGGTTGTTTGTAGTCATGCAAGTATTTCTTCATAGAGGTCCTAGACTTCAATAAGTTTGATAGATTTAAGTGTTGTTTAAAAGTATTGGCCTCAAGAAAAATATCTACATCTGCCAAATTATCTGAAGGAACATAGAAAGCATTTGTGCCAGCATCTGATAGCTATTTCTCTAAACAACAAGGTTCTCAAGTGCTTCTGCTCACAATGGGAGCAAACACATTTCACTGTAATTTGCCATCTCCTCAGAGCATCTTGTATTATTCTGAGGACATCCCTAGAAAGCTCTTTTCCTTAATTAGAAAAGGAAACAGCAATGCAGGGTTACTGAACATGCATAGCTTCTACCCGCTTCTGGTAGAGAAGATATTGCAGAATGTTTTTTTATGGTTTAAACTTGACCCAATTTTCATTACATTCTTTCATGCAATTTTATAGATTTTGTGTGGGTTTCTAACACATTGTTTGATTCTTTTTTGTCTGATTTTCTCTACTGTTTACTAACTGCTGGTTACTCACAATTGTCCTAACCTCAACCTTGAAAGGTCAAGGTACATTTCAGGTGGATATTGTTGCAATAAAATTATTTAGACTGGTTAAGAACTGGAATATAGTTGAAATAAAATAATACATACGTCATAAAACTTCAAAGAATTTGTCAACTTGAAATTCATCATGGTCCAGGTTATAGTTAGAAAATCATCTCAAGCAAAAGAAAGGCCAAACCAACCTCCACTTTTTGCAGGAAATCTTCCTGGAAAAAGGGAATCTGCTTTCTTCAGTCCTGAAACCAGCAGCTTCATTTCTAGCTACTGACAGAGGCACGTCATTAAAAGTACAAATATATTGGCAATTCCTGCAGTGTTACAGAAGTCAGCCTGCTTTGCTTTATTCCTTGCCTGTGGGATAGAAGAGAGAGCTAGTGGGGAGAGAGAAGGGATGCAACACATGGCACGTGTGAGTGTCAGGAGTGTGGGGGCAGCAGTGCCCAGGCTGGAGGGGAGCTCTGCCACCATGACCATTAAATTGCTGATATCTGCATGCTTGAAAGAGATTTGGGTTATGCATGGTAGGATTTCCACCTCCTCACAGGCAGCGTATTTTGCAGGGGTTCTGCAGCCATCAGATGGCAGTAAATTTCAGTGGTCAGTCCTGGGTTAGTTTGTATTCCAAGCTCTGGGCAAAAAGAGAAGTTAAAGACTGCATAGCCCTTCAGTTCCTACATAAATCTCATTTTGCAATAAAACTAAGTCCATAGCATAAAAGATAAATTGAGGTTATTTACATTGTAGGGTATGAACCTGAGGTTGCCTCTAGGGGCTTGTTCCAGGCTCTGAGTTCTGGGCAGCTGGGTTTGTTGTGTAACTATATCACCATCAGCTGAGTTTTGGTATTTTGTTTTCCAGAATTACTAGTGCACTAATAATGAGCCCAGTAGTAATCTTTGCAAAATCCCTTCTCATTGCCTACTATATTGAAGTAAAATGAAAACAGATTGGCAGCAGGCATCTAGAAAATTAGATATTAACTTTCAAAAGTGCATGCTAGTTTGCCCTGTAATAGCTGGGAAGCAAGAACATTATGTTTCAGCACTGAACCTTTTTGTGGAATCAAAATATTCTCTCACTGTAGCCTAGTTCACATCTGCTGTGGGCTTTAATGTTGTTAACAATACTTGTGATTGCAGTAATAGAAACGTAGTCTGGGAAAAGAAAGGGAAAAGCCCTCTTATTTGTATTCAGAACTCTAACAATGCAGTTAATCCTACTGCAATTACTGGAGAAAAAAAGAAAGGAACAAATCTGAGAAAAGAAAAATAATGTGAAAAAACCACTCCTCTGTATTTAATAATGTTAAGGATCTGAAATAAGCCCACATAAGGAAAGAAGTGCAAACTGTGACAGAGAATTTGGATCAAAATCAGGATCTTGATAAAGACTGTTATTATAGAAATAATGTAGTTGACCACAGAGAAAGCCAAAGGGAAAAAAATACTCCCTTTAACTATAAGGAAATTTAGGGCAAATCAGATAGATGAGGCTGTTATTAAAGTGATTATGGGTTACAGGTTAGAGGTGGCATTGTTACTGGAAGGGAAGTTGTGTAATATCAGAATTGCTACTCTGTCCTGTGCCTGTGCATTCAGATATTTCACTGAGCAGTGCTGATGGGTCAGAGGAGCTCCAGCCTCTTTGCTTTCTCCTTCCCAATAAACCTGATGGAAGACTGCAAATAATTTTCCTGCAAGGAGTAAAAGAGAAGTTATGTTCAGTCTCCCTGGTTTCAACAAAGGGGTCTTTGTACATTTCATCCCATGTTTTTTCATTTCCCATTTTATTTTGAGCACCTTGCTAGGCTCCTCATTTCCTTTCTTCCATAGCTGCCCAGTTTGAAAGTTCATTGGCTATTTTCTGCTTTTGGTATCTGTGGCTTGAAATCCTGTCCATCAGCATCTCAAGAATTTAGATGTGAATGTTCTTTCCCAGATTTGCTCCTTCCTGTAACTCTTGTTGTTACAAGAAAACCCATCCATCCTGCTTTCTAAAGCCTCTTATTACTCATGATGTCTCTTTTTTTTTTCTTTTTTTTCTTTTTTTTTTTTTTTTCTGGCCACTACTGTAACCAGCCTTCCTGAATGGGTTTCATCTATCTCCCTTAAGTTATTTACACATTAGAATTCTGCACCCGAACTGCTCATCCAGGCTTCCTTTGGCAACTGTTCACAGGAATAGACACTTGTGCTGTGACTCATCGGACTTGTTTTACATCTCTTCACTGGGATGAGATGCATTCTGCAAATGCCCATATATCTTACTGAAAATAATAGGAGGTTATACAAGTAGGTCAGGTGAACTTGTTGACATTGTAGCTGTGTCAAATGAGGTGAGGTGAATGCCTCTGATATGCTTCCTCAGAAGGTAAGATAGAGAAAATATATAGCAAGAATTTATTTGGGACTTCTTACAACTAACTCTAAAGTCAGTTTCTGAGAATGATTAAAAAACCCAAATAAACTTTACAAGCATAAGTGTGCTATTTTCAGACTATTAAATAATATCAAGAATGTTTCAAAAGTATGTTTTTCTTACATGTCAGTTTATTTCCTGCTGTCTAAAAAATACATGCTTTTAATCTCAATGACTGAGAAAAATTGTGATTTAAGAGATACTTTGTGGTATATTGTTAAAATAAAACAAAAGAATTTGCAGGTGTAGTAGCTTAATCCATCTATATTAAGAAACTATCTCCAGCGCTGTGAAGTAGGATACTGAAATTATTAGCTGTCTGAAAGCTACCTTTGGGTGTTCTTTTTGATATATATGAGTATTTTGCAACACATCTTTTTGATCATTAAATTATATTCTTTTATAATAAAAGAGTTTTGTTTTTTAAGTCATTCTCCTAAATCAGATGTGTCAAAACACAGGGCTACATCCTTGCTCACTACATATCAGAACACAAAATAATGGATTTACATGACATAATGATGTTTTACAATTTCTCAAATCACTTGGAGTATAAGACTATTTACTTCACAGTTATGCCAGTCATCTAAGTTTTGTCTGGTTCTGCAAACACTAAGCTGCACAGCTAATACATTATAAATGCATCTTCCTGTCTCTTCCAGTGAACCACTGCCCTGTCACTGGGGGCCCTTCAGCCCTGATCACTAGTGTGGCCAGTGCTGAGATCTTTCTGCTTTACCCCAGTTCACCTCACTGAAAAGATCACTGTGGGCTGTCTGGCTCATCCATTTGAATCAACTCCCTTTTATTTCTTTCAGTGGCTTATGCTTCACTGGTGCATCTAATCAGTGCCTTGCCTTGAGGTCTCCAGAGAGTTCATCCTTTCCCTATGTGACCATTCTTTTCTTCTGCTTGATCATTCCTATCCCTATTGCTGCACCACTGACTCCATATCCAGTTTTCTCTTCATTAATTTTTCTGTCTTCTGTTTGCACTGCCTCCCTAGCAAATTGCTTCACCTGGGATTCCTCTCCTGATGTGGCCTGCAGCTCCCATCTACTGCAAATTGCTTCATCAGGAAAATTTTTGTCATTATGGCTACAAAATTCAACCAATTTCTTTATAGAATTACAGATGAGGGTATGTGATAATTTCACAACATGAAACAAAACAAAACAAAAATCTAAAATATTTTGGCTTTGTTCCTATTCTTACTGTTTATTCTTCTATAATGATAAGTACTCACATAATGTATTTATAAAGCCTAACACAACTTTCATGTTACTGAAATGTTGAAGATTAGCAGAATGTTAGAGGTAAAACTTATAAACAATGATGGTTATGGCACAATATTTGGTACAGCACTATATGTGCAAACCAGCTGTTTTTGCAAGGTTTCATGTTTTTATCTTGAGTGCTTCTATGAATCTTGTTATTGTTGCATCTCCCAATTATATCTCATCAGTCCTGGAATATTTGTCTTCCTAACTCCAATGCAATGTAAAAATGTGCTGTTCTTCTCATTTAACAGATAGAAAACTAAAGAACAAAGAAACCAAGATGCAAAAAAGAACACTGACATCCAAAGCAGAGCACGATTGAGAAATCTAGATTATTAAACACAAACCTCAAACACATTTGATAAATTTTACTCATTATAAACATCATTGTAACTGTCTGTACATTGAAAGTCTCAATTTAAAAAAAAATCAAAATAAGCATTATTACTAGTTTTATATCTCAGGATTTTATTAATGCACAATATTTTATTAAATATAAGTTACCCAAGAGTCACCATGTAAATTTCATACCCTTGTAAGTGTGAAAAGACTACAGTAACAGTAAATAACAAACATACTAAAAATTCTCAGCACAACCATGTAATATTTACTATTAAAGAATAAAATTGCATTAAAAACTAGTTAAAAAGAATATTCCATCTAAAATGTTAAAATACTAATATTTTTATACCACCTTAGAAGCATGGAGAATATGCACTATTCGTCAAAAAAACTTCTAAAAGAATGATGATCTTCAATTTTTTTTCCCTAAACTAATGATTGAACAGCAGAGGACAGGGAATTATTAGAAAAAAAAATATCTTCCCTCAGAAATGGAAAAAAAACTTTTTTTTTTTTAAAAAAAAGAATGGAGGCAGAGGGAGAAGAAGTTTTCAAACACTTTAGAAGCAAAAAGTCTGCTAAAGGAGAGAATCATTATCTAGTAAACAAGAACTCTATTACAAGCCTATAGATTAATTTTGTGGTTTTATTTTTTTGCTTTAGTGGTCATTATAGGAAAGATTAAGGAACTGCCTATGCTGCAAATTTTCTTTACAGGTAAAAATCTGAGCACTGTATCAGTGTGAACTGGTAATAGAAGTGACTGTTACCTAGCAATTTGATACAAAAAAAAAATACAAGATGGTAAATGAGCAATCGACTGTAAAAAAGGGCTCTTCCTTTTTCTAGCAGATCAGAAAAAATGGTAGAAATTATAATTGCAATTAATTAGTGGAAAAAAGGGCAAGTATCAGACTGGTGACCTGTCAGCAGTGCAGATCTGCAGGGCTCCACCTTAGGCCCTGTGCTCTTCAACACAGAATCATGGAATCCTAGAATGATAGAATTAACCAAGTTAAAAAGACCTCCAAGATCGTCAAGTCCAACCTTTGATCCAACCATCTGCTTCCTAGACCATGGCACTGAGTGTTACATCCAGTCTTTCCTTAAAAACCTCCAGGGACAATGAATCAACCCTGGGCAGCCTATTCCAAATCCTGATTACTGTCTCCATAAAAAATTTCTTCCTAATATCTAACCTAAACCTCCCCTGGCACAACTCAAGCCCATGCTGTATTGTCCTACTGCTGGTTGCCTGGGAGAAGAGACTGACACCTGCCTGGCCACATCCTCCCTTCAGGTAGTTGTAGAGAGCAATGAGGTCTCCCCTGAGCCTCCTCCTCTCCAGGCTGAACACCTTCAGCTCCCTCAACCTCTCCTCATAGCACTAGTGCTCCAGTCCCTTCACCAGCCTTGTGTGCCCTTCTCTGGACCCACTCCAGTACCACAATGTCCTTCCTGAACTGAGGGGCCCAGAACTGGACACAGCACTTGAGGTGAGGACTCACCAGTGCTGAATACAGGGGATGAATCACTTCACTGGTCCTGCTGGCCATGCTATTGCTGATACAGGCCACGATGCCATCGGCCTTCTTGGCCACCTGGCCAGACTGCTGGCTCATGTTCAACTTCCTTTCTATCCAAACCCCCAGGTCCCTTTCTGCCTGGCTGCTCTCCAGCCACTCTGTCCCCAGCCTGTAGCGCTCCATGGGGTTGTTGTGGCCAAAGTGCAGGACCTGACACTTGGCCTTCATCCCACTAGAATCAGCCCACCTCTCCAGCCTATCCAGGTCCCTCTGAAGAACCTCCTTGCCTTTCAGCAGATCAACACTTCTCCCACAATCTGGTGTCATCTGCAAACTTGCTTATGGGGAATTCAATCCCCTCATCTAAATCGTCAATAAAGATATTAAATAGAACAGGGCCCAACACGGACCCCTGGGGAACACCACTACTGACTGGCCACCGGCTGGATGTAGCACCATTCACCAGCACTCTCTGGGCCCAGCCATCCAGCCAGTTCCTAACCCAGTGTACCTGTCCATTTTCATAAATGACTTGAATGCAGGACTAGAAGGGATGCTAAGTAAGTTTGCAGATGATACAAAAACTGGGAGGAGCTGTTGACTCCCTTGAAGGCAGGGACACCCTGCAGAGAGACCTCAACCAATTAAAAGACTGCGCAATCACCAACCATATGAAGTTCAACAAGGGGAAGTGCCCAATTCTGCATCTGGAATGGGGCAACCCTGGATGTTTGCACAGACTGGGGAATGAGAGGCAGAAAAGCAGTGCCATGGAAAGGGACCTGGGGGTCCTGGTCAATGGCAAGTTGAATCTGAGTCAGCAGTGCCCTGGCAGCCAGGAGAGCCAACCATGTCCTGGGGGGCATCAGGCAAATCATGGCCAGCCGGTCGAGGGAGGGGATTGTCCAGCTCTGCTCTGAGCTGGGGCAGCCTCACCTTGGATATTGTGTGCAGCTTTGGTCACTGCAATATAAGAAAGATAGGGCAATGAAGATGATGAAGGGCCTTAAGGGGAAGTGGCTGAGGTCACTTTGTCTGTTCAGTCTGGAGAAGAGGAGACTGAGGGGAGATCTCATTGCAGTTACAACTTCCTCATGAAGGTAAGAGGAGGGGCAGAGACTGATCTCTTCTCTGTGGGGACCAGTGACAAGACCTGAGGGAATGGCCTCCAGTTATATCAAGGAAGGTTTAGGTTGGATATCAGGAAAAGCTTCTTCACTCAAAAGGTGGTTGGGCACTGGAACAGGCTGCCCAAGGAAATGGTCACAGCACCAAGCCTGACAGAGTTCAGTAAGTGTTTGGATGACACTCTCAGGCACATGGTACAGCTCTGGGGGATAGTCCTGTGCAGGGTCAGGAGTTGGGCTGGATGATCCTTGTGGGTCCTTTCCAACTCAGCATACTCTGTGATTTTGTGAAATGAGATGTATTGGGCAAGAATCAGAACAAGTTTTGTAGAAGAAAGCCATAATTTGCAAAGCTATGGCAACTGTCTGAAGAAGAAGATTATTTGGATAATGTTGATTCCAACTTACTAACTTGAATTTTTAGACAAACAACATTAATGAAATGGAATTATCATGGGGTAGAAGGTAGAACGCTCTCCAAAAATATGAAGTGGAAGATAGGAATCAAAGGGTAGGGAGAACAATAATTTTTCACAGCAAAGAACCATCAAGGATCTGGAGTCATAAATACTGTGGAAAGGTGGTGAGCTGAAAGGTAATATTTTGTGTAATGATACAGAATTAATCAGGATAGTAAAACTATAAGCTGGATGTGAGAAGTGACAGAACAGTCTCATGATATTGAGCAATGAAATGAGAGATGAAATCAATGTCAATAAAAGGAAAGTCATGCACTGAGAAAAAATAACCTTCACTGTTCCTACACAGTCATGGACTCTAAATTAGTTATCACTACTACTGAAAGTAACATTAAACCCCCTGAAAACATCAGTAAAATGCTTGGTTGCTGAGTCTTCAGCAAGAAAAAAGTCACAATTAAAGTAGGAATTATTGGGAAAAGAATGAGGAATTAAAAAAAATCAGATGGATGTGTAAGTCCTTTGTACATCTGAACAATAAATTGGGTTCTGGTAATCCATTTCTAAAAGATTGCAATGAAACTAGAGAGCACAGAGAAATGTGATAAGGATAAATTGTGCTACAGATCAGTTTCTATACAAGCAGAGATTAAATAGAATTGGAAAAGATGATAAAGGGAAAATGATGAAGCCTATAAAAAGAAATATTTTTTTTTAAAAGTTTGAAAAAATGAGTAAAAAAAGAGTTATTCAGTGTTTCTTATAACATTAGAATTAAGAAGGAAACCAATGCATTTACTAGTTACCAGGCTTGAAACAAAGAAAGAACATTTTTGCACAATAAAGCTGAAAAAGACATAAAGAAGAGTCATTTTCATTTATGAAATTGTGCCAACAGCTTCTGGCTCAGGAAGTCCCAAGGGTGTTGAGTTCAGAGACTGGGATGCTATATCAGAAAAAAGATCATTTGATTTGGTCTGTTTCCTGTATGCTTTCCTTGACAATCTATTAGGCTTCATTTATTCTAGGAAACGAAACAGAGCCAGAGAAGAGACCCCAGTCCAGGCAATGTAGCTGTTCTCACAGAACGTTTGTGTTTGATTTTTCTACAAGGCCAAAAAACATTTTCTGGCTTCTTTTATAGATTTTTAGAGGCATAGACTCAGTGGTCACAGTGAGAGTGGAGGGCAAGGCAGGTCTTTGGCCAAAGTAGGGTGATTATTTTCTTCCAACACCATCCTCCCTTTCTTTGCCTTTTATAAATTTGTTAAACATCTTGGAACAAGTTAAATTCTTTACCTCTCCCTCTAATGGATTTAAATCCACTACCTCTTTTTAACTGCATCATGAAGAAGCATTTTGTTGAAAGTATGAGATTTGTTTTCCTTCTGCCGGTTTTTTTTAGCTGTAAAAGATGTGCCTAGTAAATTCTATGCCTTCTTATTCTTCTGGAGAATAGTTAGACATCTCAACCACGTGTGTACAGGGGATGCATTCTGATGTAAAAGAAGCAAGGTTTTTTCAGATATAGGTCATAGTCTCTTTGGTTCAAATCCAAACTACCACCATTTGAAATTACGTCAGCCCAGAAAGAAAACGAAGATCAGACAGATCTCAGATCTGTCAGCCCAAATCTCTCACATGGGTTCTGTTCCATTCCCACTCAAGCATTAGGACAGCTTCAGAAAGAAGAGTTCCCACACTATTGCTGCAATAAAATAAAAGCTTCCAATATTAAGAGGAATTTTGAAAAGCTGCAGCATTTCTTGTTTAACATGCTTTCTACAGATGAAAAAGTGTTTTGCTGAAGAAGTTTTTAGCATTCTTATGACGGTAATTTCCAGTTGTTGGACCAACCCTCACAATTTCTCATGGGCCACTGTGTATGTCTACTATCACACTTCTAATCAATCCTTTTGTAAATTTTGCTGTTTAACAGTGCTCTATGGGATGGCTTGCAAACCACTGTGGTTTCGGACCGCAGCTTAAGAAGCAGTAATATATTGGATAATTTTTCTACTGATGCCTCTACTTCAAGATAATCCCAGGATAACTGAGTTTACCACAATTCAAAATTCTCAGCATTTAAAGTGATCACAGAACTGTGTTTATCATACAAAAAGCTAACAGATCACTCAGAGAGAGCATTTAGGTGGCAGATCATTTCTTACAGCTTGTTTTAGGTGCAAAGTCAATGTGGGTTGAGGTGCTGTGTTCCTGTAAATATACAACATGCTTAGGCTCACTTGTCCACCTCTAGACAACATTTGCTGAAGACTATTGTCTCTTTAGCCCTGCTGATCACTGACCAAGTGTCACCTATCTCTACTTGGTATTTCTCCAACAAGAATTATTGTTTTTTTTCACAAGCCCAGTTCTCTGATAGTAGTGTTGATTGTGACATTATCTTGAGACATAAAAAGGAAAAAATACACATTTTCTTCCATGTATGTGTCTCTGAATAAAACATCTGCAGGACCTGAAAAACATATATATATATTTAAATATAGATTGGTCACATCTTTCCCTGAAATCAGACTATTTCACTAATGCTTAATGGTTCTGAAAAAAAAACGCCCAACCAAACACCAAAAATCCCCCAAACAAACAGCAACAACAAAACCCCCAAAACAAAACAAAACAAAACCTACCCACCCAAAAACCAAAACAGGAAAAGAAGCTCTTTCTTATAAAAAATTAGGAAAAAAAGTTATTTAACCTTTGACTATGTGTTTATTTGGAGTGCATTTTTCTGGAAAAGAAGAGCATTGTTAAGATGATAATGTAAGTGATTTGTCAGGAACTGTTTGTATGCTTGCAGAGAACAATGATGAAGATATAGTAATGATCAGAAATGAAGCAAGTATCAGAAGTGAGACTATAATCATGAATATTTAGATGATTGTGTAACAATGTACAACTGAATTAATACTGAGAGCAATCATCTGAGTACATACTGAACTAAACAAGAGCACTCCCTATAAGAAATTAAGAGGCTTTAACTATAACATAAATAACAATGTTGACAAAGTGTTTGGATATGCCTTTAGCAAAGAGGAGACAAGCTGAGAAAAGAAAGGAATCAGAAGAAATTTGTCTAAGGAATCAGAAGTATTCTTGTATAATAGGGTATTCTCAGACCCTAATGTTATACATGTGATTAGGGCTACACTGTTAGAATAACATAAAGTGTTTGCTGGGTCTACATTGTGGTATTTCTGCTACATATATTATGGCCATTTCTCCAGGTAAATCTAAGCACTTGACCTTGACACTTAACACAAGTATGATCCATTGATCTAATTAATACTTCTAATGCAGCAAATTAATTTGTAGCTAAATATTGCATCCCCTTCCATGATCACAAAGGTTTATCCTTTAGGTAATAAACCTGGTGTGATCCTTACATGCACAAGTGTAGCTCTGACACACAAGTGGGCATTTTCCTGAGACTCAGTCTAGTCCTGGATGTCTGAGGCTCAGTCCAGAATGTGTGCCTTCTCAGAGCAGTACAGAAGTGATATGTCCTGGATGCGTACAGTGGACAAATTTAAAGAAAAAAAAAAAAAAGAAGTGCCATCTATTTTTTTAAAAAAAAACCCCTTTTTACCATTCTTTTGAACTGGGGTTTTACTGCAAATAGTCCACATCTGAGTTATCTTGCTTGGCCAGGTCAGGATTATAAAGCACATAATACTACTTCTGATTTGATTTATGTTTTCAGAACAAAGAATCATCACCACTTAACTGTTGCTTTTCCACACAAGTCCAGAAGCAGGATCATTTCCAGTGATCACAAGGTAGCCTCAGTATTTCTGTGAACCCAGATGAAGAAAATTCTTTTTTAAGAAAAATCAAATATGTATTCATCCAAAGTCTGTATGGTTGTGTAACTGTTCAGCACCCCTGAATGGATGCAGTGAAGACTGGAGAGGCACTTAATAGAGACTGCACAATCATGGCCAATTGAGCTTTAAATCTGGTGGTCCAGGAGGATGACAGATGTGATCGTGTGGACTATTTACTATGACACGCTCCTGAGAATCTGTGTAAGTGCTCATGTAGCTAATCTCAACTATGTCCCTTGTGACAGCTATCACTCTCCTACATAGGCCATTTAAATTGTTTCACTTGACACAACTATAGATGTCTCAGTGGCAGGGCACCGTAAGTGTTATACACTCTGGTTGGAAAAACGTGACAAGTGCTCACTAGATCTCCTCTGGTTATCTTACTGAAAACCAGAGAAAACTATATTCATTGCATATTCTGTAAGAGAACCCTCAAGGGCATGTCTACACCGAGCTCTATCTGAAACCAGAAACAGCACGAGAACACTGGAAAAGGGTCAAGAGGTAGCAGACTACAATGATCAGGACGTTGACTAAAAGACTCTGGCATAGGAGGAAAAGTTGAATCATTGGGAGATACTTACTCAAGGAAAAAAATGGTGGGAGATAGTCATCTTCAGGTATATAAAAAACCTGTTGTAAAAAATCAGGGAATAAACTCAAAAACAAATATTGCCAAGTCTGCCATGTCCAGGACAAGAAATAATAGTCTTACACTGAAGCAATGTTTAGTGTATAAGGAACAGTTAAATAGTGTGGTAGGTTGCTCGGAAAAATTATGGGATGCCCATCACTGGGCACTTTTAGGAACAGAATAGAAAAATATATGTCAGGAACTATTTAGACAGAACTTATCCTGCTGTTGGGCAGAGAGATAAGCTGGATGACCTCTCGAGGTCTTTTCTGGTCTTATTTTCCTTGATCTTATGACCATGTCAGTCTGTCCAGACTGATGAATTTGAGTGCAAGATCTTTTATAATGTTACTGTGATGCATTTCAAGGCCAAAATTTTCCCTTCATTGAATTAATAAGTCTACTTAGTGGTAGCTTGGGGTTGCCTATACCAGACTGCAGTATGGTCTGCAGATCTCCTGTTTAGCATAAAATAACTGCCTTAGACATCCAAAAGATACATTGCCAGAATCAGGCTGGATCGAGCACCTATTGAGAACGCCTTCTTGCTCAGGGGTCAGCTGGGGAGACGGCTCTGTTAACCACTGTCAAACACGAAGTGTCACTTCTCTGTCCCAGGCATCACACATTCTTTCCACAGTCCAGTGCATGTGATTGCTTGGTTTGGTCAGTGACACCAACAGTGCAGGGGTGTGCAAGCCTCTGCTATCAGCTGTCCTCAGACTCTCCTTCTAGCTCCTTCTTGTATGGTTTGTTCTTTAGGGGTTGCACCCCTATGTGCTGAGTGCTGGTGACACATGGCAATCTGCTTGCAGACCACAATCTGCTGTTCTCTATTATAGGGACCAGCTTTCCAACCTGGCCACTTTTCCCTTGATAAGCAGCTAACATTGCTGTGCTATTTCTGGTCTGCAGGGAATTCCTAGGGAACACTGCAAATGCTATGGTGATATTGCCTAGTATCAGCTGATACTAGGGGGTGCAGTGTACTGCCTTGCCGGGGAGACAAAGTTGGGTCGTATTAAAGCCAGAGGTATGTCAGCTATGGTTAATTTGGTACAACTATAGAAAGCCATTGATCTCTGTTACAGAAGAGATGAATGAAAAACATGCTCTGTGCACAGCTAGTGGGCAAGCAAAACTGTGGATCCAGAGGCTGCCTGATGTACTTAAACCATATGTCTGGAAAGTAGAGAGGTCTGCTAGGCTTCTACTTTCTCACATTCCCACTACAAAATCATCCTTTGGTTTCATATCACACACCAGCTCTGGCTAGCTACAGTCATCTGTGAGATGTAATGGTTGGATCATAAGGGTCCCACTGGCTCTTGAACTGAATCCTTGTGAGCCCTTCGGCCACAGTTTCTATGCTCAGGGTAGGCTGAGCAGCCAGCAGGGCAGGTGTCCTTGTGCAATGACAGTTGGATGATCTTTAAAGGTCCCTTCCAACTTAAACCATTGTACAATTTTTTAACTCCACCATTGTTAAAAGAACAAAATAAGTAAAGTCTACTGCTGCAGTAAAGATTACAGACTTTTTTGAGATCTGGCAGCAGAGCTAATGGTTCTTAATGTTGTTCTGCAGTGCATGTGCCATGACAAGAGTTTATGAGAAAGATACTTGATTTATGTTATTGTGGTAATTTGTCTAACTTATCCAAAGAGGAATTGTGGGCAAGAGAGAAATTCAGCATGGGAATTTCAAAGCACTATTTGATGCATATCCTGTACTGCCCTATAATACTATTCTTCCAAGGAGAGGTAGGAAGAGTAAGGCTGGTGTTCCTCTGATAAGACAAGGGACTTTGAATCATGAGATATCTTGAATCTCTTACCAAAAACAAGAAGACACAAGTATGAGTCTCTTCAAGCTTTCAACAGAGACTTAATAGTGTGTTAGTGAAACATTCAGATGTTATGATGAATTTCACAAGGCAAAGTTTTATTCTTCTGTCTGTATTTCATTTAAAACTACTGAATTGTGATTAATACAGGGACTGGCTATTTTTACTGTTAAAGAGATTAAAGTGACTAAAAGTAACACGTGAGCTTCTTCCTACTAGCATTTAAGTAACCCGAGTGCAGGATTTTGAGTTCACACGTTCTGATTCTTGTTCTGAAGTTATTTTTGTTTTCACAACAGCTCCCTAAATAATACTGGCAAATGCCAATTCAGGTTTACATGGCATAGCATGCACTGATACATTCTCTACTCACCAGTTTTCAAAGTTTCTTACAGATCCTGGTACACATGCATGCATGCACACTAGCACAAGCCTACACATGTGTCTATACAAAACAGTTAAAGAAATCAAATGAATAATGGAAAATAGCATGAATTCTGAAAAGTGAAAATAGACTTAGATGTTCTTAAAACATGATTATGCTCCAAAGTGTCCTGACAGAAATTTTGAATCATTTTTGATTTCTGCTTTCAGTTACTAGATGAGTTTTCTCCAAAAGATGCTACTATGCTCCTAGTTGCTGCTTCTCTATGATGCTCAATTGGCTTATTTTAATGATAATGAGATGGATTCACAGCAATCTTTTGCTGGTATCAGCCAGATAACTAGTCTGCAGAGCAATGAGCTTTTGTAAATGATTGCAGTGATCTCTAGAGGGACTTTATATACTTGATTCTGTCTTTTACTGAGAAATATATTGGTCACAATGAAATGTCCTCCCTCTTCAAGGAATTTTTTTTTTTTGAGATTTTAATAAGACATTTACACTATTGTCTATTAAAAAGCTATTATCTTCACAGAATAACTTGTATTTAATACTGTCTGAAGAATGGATAGCGTTTTGGTTTCTAATGAAAATTAGCATGATTTCTTTATCCTTAGTCTTTTAAAGCTCATCTTTTGCATCAGATAATCACACCGTGTTCACCTCTCTTTTATTTCTAGGTGTGAGTTTTATTGCAAGATATTTTTTTTCCCTATAGACAAACAGGCTGACTAACCCTGTATCTGTACAGCTACAGTGCTGACAAGTACAGATAATAAACACAGAGGCATTTTGCTTTGTCTCAGATTTAGACAATATAGAGGTCACAACAGGCAACACCTACACACAGTATCAACAAGCTCCAGGTTCACACGATCATATTTGAGGTTTGTCTTTGGTCAAAGCCTCATTTAAGAGAAAACAAAAGCTCAGGCTAAATCCCACCTGGTATAAACTGACGCAGCTCCACTGATTTTTTTTTTTTTTACACCAGCTGAGAATGTAATCTTGTGTTTGTTGACTGGAAGCTAGATCAAATATCTTATCCTTGTTAAGTATGGTTAAAATGATTGCAGCCATTCTGACCTGAACAGCTGAAGGTGTCTCTTTCAGCTACAGGTTTTGTGTAAATAGAGTTTGAAGCAACATGTCTCCCAGTTCTCTCTTATGGGTGCTGTAGCATGGGGGCAACTTGTTCATCACTATATCAGCAACTGGTCTAAACACTGGGATGATATCAAGATATTTTAGAAAGCTCCGTTTCTGTTTAGAAGTAAGCTGGGCAAACCTCATGTAACTTTTTCATTTGATTATCCTGCTACTAAATTTGAATCTATGCTAACTGAAAACCAGTTTCTGCAGCATAAATAAGGAGCCCACATTAAAAAGAAGGCTAAATTTTGCCTGTTTTGAAGGTTGCCTATTTACACTGATAGGATCTGAATATTGGAAAATAGATAGACTCCATAAAATCTTCAATATTAGAGAGTTTCATAGGGAAAGAAAAGATAAAGTAGAGAACTAGTCTGAAACATTTTTTAAAATTAAAACAAAACAAAACTATTTCTATTTGTTTTCATTATATTTTCATTTTTATCAGTCAAGGCTTAATTTAGTTGCTGTAAGTTACACACACCAACTGCAACAGACTTGGAAGTGAGCCTGAATACAGTAGCAATCAGAGGAGTCCCTGAATATCCTCCGTAGCATTAACCTCCAATTCTACTTACTACTGTTATTAAATCTGTCTAGCTGGTGACTGGAATCAGAATTTTCCTTGAACATCATCATTTTCTTACACATAGCCACAAATGGGTTATATCCTAAAATGTTTTTCTGCCGCTTTACAGGCACCTATCATTGCCCTTTCTGGCTGAATACAGTATTCTGTCTGGACACAGTATTCTTCCAAATTGAATATTTCTTTAATGAACCAACCAGGTAGTTGGTGGACAGCCAGGTAGATGAAGGCTGACAGGTAGGTTAAGGGGAACCATCCTAATTTCACAGAAGTCATCCAGAGGCTCTCATTAGGCCCTAGACTTAACAGCAATAGGTGTCCACAATAAAAAGGCTAAAATATCTCTGAATAATTTTAATTGATTACTGTTACTTACAGGTAATCAACCTACAATCTCTTCTGGACAGTCCAGAAATAAAGGTCCTGTCACATTTATTACCAGTACCTGACATATTATGAATCACTTTAAACATAAGTTCTCACCAATATAAAACAATTTCCATGAACAGAAGAGCAGATATTAGATATTGTTCCTTGTTTTGTTATTTTGCTGAAGGCTTATTGCATATTCTTGATAAAGTGAAGACAGCTTTAAAAGAGTTTCAATACATATCCATGTGACCTTTAAAACAAAGTGAAAATCAGGCTTATGTTAATTCATCTGCTGGAATATAGGAATGACTTGAGAAATTGATTCTTTATTGCCTATGCATTTCTTGTTGTTCTTTAGTATTAAGAAAAAAAAAAAGTTAAGGTTATAAAGAAGAGGCAAACCACTGCATTTTTAATTGCATGTTGGATCACATTAAGAGCTTCTTTGTATTTGGTATAGTAAAAAGTAAGAGACCAAAACAAAACTTTTATGCTAGAATTATAAGAAAATAAACTTCTTTGATAACACAGGTTGCACAAAATTTATATTATTGGTTATTTTGTGAGAGCACTACGTTTAGCATAACAAAATGTAGTTTACTAACCATTTTCCTGCTTTTATAATGTAACATTTTTCCAAAGAGTTCTATTCTACCAGGCATCCCTGCTTTGAATTATTTGTCCATTAAGTAACTTATTGACTCCTACCAGCCTACTGGCTTCCCTGGAACTAGTCATGTTTGTTACCTCTGGGCCTTTGGTTGTTTAAATCCCCTTTAGCTTTGTGTTGTTTGGAAGTTCAGAATGAACCAACCTCCTATTCTAAATCAGCTAAGTAAACAGGAAAAAATTTGACAGTTCCCTTAAGAAAAAGAATTAACAGCAAAACCAAAACCCAACTATTAGATACTATAGTGTGATCTAGTATGCAACAATTATGTAAATATGAATCTCAATATTAGATATTTCTATGAGGTATTACCTTATAGTGCTCCTATAAGCCAAACCCAGCTGCTGGGTGCACAGATTCCCCCCAACTCCCAAGAGAGGAAAAAAAGTACCAAGAGAAAATGGTAGTAAAAAGTATATATATATTCACATATATTACAGTTATATACAATTAAACACTATGAATATAGAGAACAAGAATTCCAAACAACCCCAAATGGCAAAAAGGGGGAAAAGGAAAAAGGGAGGAAAGGAAAAAAGGGAAGAGGAAGAAAAATGGGCAAAAATAACACAAAACAGATACACACACTTGTAAACTCAGGGAAAAGCTCAATAAAGTAACTAAGACAATAAAGTCTCACCAAACTCCCCTCAAGAGAAGCAGTTCCTCCACCTCTGTGTAGCTGGGACAACAGCTCTCAGATTAGGGCTCAGCTCATATAGATAAGTGTGATGCCGACACACTGAGACCTGCTACCTTCCCAAGCACCCAAAAGGAAGAGAGAGGGAGGAAACCTTCCTCCTTGTCTTTATACACCTGATTACATAAAGGAATGGTGTGGAATACTTCCTTAGTTATAACCCTATTACCAGGGAAGGCCTAGACCAAAACCAAGAAAACTTACCCACCACAATATAGTCCTACTCACCACAGTAGAAGCATGCTGAGGCATATGCGTTCAGCATAAACAGTGGTGTAAGAGCTCAGACATATTGCTGGCTGCCAAAAGTTACAGGAACAGAGTTGAGTCAATTTTTTTTTAAACTTCAGTAATATAGGATTCTACTTGCTTTATCGTTTAATAGTCACACACATAGGAAAAACAATTCAAATTCTCAGTATGTATGTTATTCTTCAACTGAATAAAATGTAGAGAAATTTGGGCTGAGAGAGAGGTACCCAAAAGAGGATCTGCTAGGGTTGCCTCAACATTTTATTGAGCCAGAACTGGAGAATTGCCCTTACAGAAGGCTCTTCATCAAAGGTATGTCGTTTCATCAATACATGCAACATGTTTCCAAACTATACATTGTTTTACATTACAAAGCAATAATTTACATTGCAGAGCATCAGCAACTGTGCTATATTACATTTTACAAAAATATGATTGTCCTGATTTCAGCCAGGACAGAGTTAATTTTTTCACAGTAGCTACTTTTTCACAGTAGGTAGAGCCTAGAGATGTGTGGGAATGTCCATATTGTTATTCTGTACCATCCACATCATTTCCAGGGTGGTGGAAGTAAGTGACTCTCACTTCTGAGCAGAAGGGTATGGCTTTGGGTGGAATAAAGTGGGGCAGGATAGGGAACCTGTCAGATATTGTAATTGTCACCCAGGGTATGTGGTGAGCATTTTTGCATGTGAATCATTCTCCCTTTTTGTATACTTTTGTTATTACTATTAATATTGTTGGTCTTACTGCTTGTTGTCTCATTGTTCTTTCAAGTAAATTGTTCTTATTTCAACACTTAATTTTCACCTTTCTGTGACTCTATTTCTCAACTCCATCCCCAGAGTGGGAAGAGGGTGAGGAAAGGGAGAAGAGCGAACTAGCGAGCAGGATCTGGTTCGGGAGAGTACCGGTGGAGGGGCAGAGGCACTAAACTGGGGAGTCCCAGTCTGAAATCACAGCAATCGTAAACTACAGACCTTTCCCAGACAATTTGCAATCCATAATAATAATAAATGTAATAGAAAGCTCTTCATTCTCCTACCTGAGTAATACATAAGGCTGCAGAGACATTTTTGGATTCTGTCTATTCCATCCAAATTGCCCTTTACTTTTCTGTCTTTCTTTTTATCTGCAAATCACTGTCCTGCCTTTTGTTGTATCATGCATTGATCACAACATTCATCTTGCCTCTCTGCTACAGTTCCTACTTCCTACATTGCTCATTCCTAATTATTCCTAATATCAGCACCCTCATTTCTTGCCTTGTTTCTGTCTGGCAACAGACCCCCACTATTTCCACCGTTGATCTAATTGATTCTTCTAGATTGGCACTTAGTGGAAATATCCATATCTTTAGCAGGATCAATTACCAGCACACCTCTGAGAGAAGTGTTATTGCTCAAGGGGAGAAAAATTAGTAGCTTATATAAAGAGACAACTTCTGAAGTGATTAAAGTTATCTAACTGAATGCTTTAAAAACCTTTGTTCCTCAAAAAAAACCAAAAACAAACAAACACAAAGCCAACAAAAAAAAAAAAACCTCAACCCCCCCCAAACAACAAAAAAACCTTAAAACAAACAAAAAAAAGAACAAAAAGCCATATGATAAAGCCTTAGCAGCAAGTAGTGTAGTTAGCAAAGCTGATACTGAAATTCAAGATCTTGACATTCAAGCAGATTTTCTATGCTGTAGTAACTACATATTGCTTAATTCTTCTCTTTCGGCTTGATTCTTGTTTACAATATTGAAGGAGTAAAATGCCCTTTTAATGATGATTTCGAGTGGAACAATTCAAAGGAAATTCTCAAGTGAGACAATGATTCATCAGTGGTGACTCAGTCAGGGTTTGTCCCTTGAAGTCAGCACTAGCCCAGTGCCAGGCAGATGGTTTTTGTGGTAAAAAGCCAAGCTGCAGTCCCAAACTTTTCAAGCAATTAAAGAAGCCAAAATAATTTTTGTAGCAACAAGGATTTCACTGTGCTCCAGTCATGTTTTGCCTTTGCGATGTTTTAAGGTTTTGCCAGGATTTCAAGTTTAAAAAAAACACAGCTTTTTGGTAAAGGACAAAATTATCAATATGTTTTTAAATGGTGGGTTTATATGAACTGGATGCAAGCAATTGAAAAGTGTCATGACACTTGGAAGCTGAACTTAATGTTTGGGATTGTCATTTGGGTTCTGTTTTCACTGGCTATAGGAGAGGTCCATGGATAAGGCAGCAGCAATCCAGTACATTAGAGACGAAATGCACAGAGAGACTATAACAGGAAAATATGTCACTCCCTGTGATGGGAATCACGTTGAGTCAGTGAGGCATTTGTATGGAGAAAATAGGTCACTGCAGTGTATTTTGATCAAAAATCTCACAATTTGTAGAACAAATTCCATACACAGTTTCTACTGACTTCATTAGAAATGGAAGACCTTCCTCCATTAACCTGGATAACCCAGATTGGTATTCACAGCATGGGGCTATCTCTAGGAAGAAAACTCACTGTTCAGAGGCAAAATATCTGTTTATTTTGTGTGTGCCAATTCATCACATAAAATTTTAGGCCTGCTTCCAGACTGCAAGAGAAAACATTTTTTAGTATCTTGTTCCTAAAGGATTAATTAATATTTTTGGAGCTGTGTGCTGTGGTAGGAAAGCAATCATACATGTGACATGTGAAGAACATGAATATTCAGACTAGTGAATACCTAAGAAGCATCAATAATGTCTGTCCTCTCTTTTAGCTCCTTAAATTCAAGTGGCTTTTCTGTCTTCTGATTGCAAAAATATTTTGAATGGCATTTATATAGCCAAGAAGAAATTTAAGCCAGAAACTCGTGCGTGAATTGTTCATCTAGGCTCTCCCCTTGGTTAAAATAACAAAAGTTGTGTATGAAGCCTTGGCCAGATCTTGCAAAAACTTTATCACACTGCTAGACTATAGGGTTTTCAACCACCAGGCTATATTTTCTGCAGTGGCTTTCTGTTGGAATTAGAGAGCCAGAATTATGAGTAATTATCAGTAAAAGTCAATGCTACTTCTAGCTCTAGACAGTAGTCATTCAAGAACAGTCAGCTAATCTATACTTTTCCCATGTGCTTGCAGTAGGAAAAGTGAGATGATTTGAGAAAGAGATAGTTATAATAGGTGATCCTGTATGCAGAGAGCTGGGTTGATGCTGGGGAACCGTAAGCCATATTTTCAAATACCTTTGTAGGAGCTGTGCTTTCTTCTGACAATTTCAGGGAAAACAAACCTTTAGCAATATGAAGACAAGTGTCCCTCAGAATAGCAATAAATTCCTATCACTCTTGGCAAATTATGACAAGAATAACATTTATGGAAATATTTTTGTTCCATAAAATTGGTTAAGAATTATTTTTTTTCTTGGACATAGGGATTCAGATTCTGCATACAAGTGTCCTGTTAAATGTTTACCAAGAGGTTACTTCCAAAGGATTTTTAAAGTTCACTCCCCTCTTCTCATGCTGTTCCCAGCTCCACTTTCTGGACAATACAGTCTGGTGCCACTCTGATTTATTTTGGAGGACTTAAAGTGGAGACCAAGATGAATACATCATAGGAACTCTGAAGTCACTTGAAACTACTCATGGGCAGTTGTATGGCTGTGAGTGGCAGTTGAGGAGACCTAACATGGGTGCAGTTATGCACAAGCTAATTGCAGTCTACTTGGGGTTGTGAAGTTCTGTCCTCTCTTTTATACACCAATTTAAACATATGTTGGACTGAGCAACAATAAAAATTCACAGGGAATTTTTGTTGTCTTGCTATCTTGTCTTGCTTGTCCCTCCAGGTGCTTTGTTTTATTTCTATTTTGCGGTCATGAGAAAGCAAGTACAGAAACTTCCTTGTGTGGCTCTACATAATTGAATGGCATATGCTTTTAAATATTTGGAGTAATTTAATTCCTTTTATGAGATCCAGGTCAAGTCTGTGTCAATACAGTTTCCATTTTCACAATTTCTTATAATAGTTCTTTATTTCCTTCTGTTCTAGAATGTGGCTTTTAAAATACAAAGGATTTGCTGAGTTGGTTAGAAGTAAGATAAAGTAAAGAAAGCAAAATTAATGGATTGTTGTTTACCTATACATTATAATACTTGATTTTTTCCATGAGTGTTCCATGTGAAATCACAAAGAATATAGCTTTATGATAGTTAAAGGTGAAATACGTGGCAATTTTTAATTTAAATATTGAGCTCTTTAAATATAAAGGCTTTCTCTAAAAAGCAAACCACAGGGTGTGGGTAAATGACAAGGTTAGATACCTTGTTTTGATCTGCTGTTGGGAAGCTACAATCAGCATCTTATTTGAATAGTGTAATGCAGAGATAGAGAAATTTTCCTGGTAAATTACTGAACTGACTTCCCAATAACTTTTATACAGCATAAAATGCTATACAAATTAAAATCACGAGGCTGCATATTACATGAAGTAAAGTCAGAGGCTTTATTCATTTCCCAACCTTGAAGTCACCTCTAGCATGGAAGTTTCCTGCTTAAAAAAGTCCCTTTTTGTTAAAAGCTTAACTCAGTGCATATATAAATGCTACAGACCAAAATCAACAGCTCCTCAGAAAAAAAAGTTAGAAAGAAAAAGGCACTCACAAAAGTGATATATACAATATTACTGAATTCAATTCATTAGCAAAGTCAAGCGCTAAGCCCAGGAATTTTGAGTCTTACACCTGCTACCTCTGTGTGAAGGATGGGAGTTTAATGATACCCAGGAGTGATTCCTCTAGAGTGGTCTATGAATGAAATTTGAGATAAGTACTCAGTTACAGTGGTCGGGACCAGCTCATCACCATGTGGATATAGCCAAAACTGTGTATTTTGCACCCTCTATGTCTTTTCTGATAAACTGTTAACAATGGATCATTTGCAGCATCTGCCCAGAGCACACCTGACCCCTCAGGCTACAAGCTGGGTGTTAAAGAACTCTGAGAGGCATGGGAGTGTTTCTGTCTTCATACTAATGACTAAGCCATGATAACTCCTCTCCAGGGAGTCATTAGCACCTTCACACCCACCCTGAGTGGTCATGTCTGCTAATGGGCCATCTAAGATTCAAAAAATACCCCATGTCTCACAGAGTAAATCACTCATTGTGAAACTCCTCACTCTGAGAGAGGTACTGAGCATTCCCACCTGAACCTGAAGATATATAATATTCAGGTTTGGGGACTCCTGATACCACTCATCAGATCAAGAGGAGGACCAGAACCTCAACGGGACTGCCACCGCCACTCTTAACAACACTGTGACCATCATCCTCACCAACAGGTTTTTCTTTCCTTTTACTTTGTACTGGAGGGGACCACATGGCACTCAGCACAGGGGTTAACGAGCACCATTTGGTTCATGCCCCAGGGTGCTGAATTACACATCTAGTTTTTTGGTGGGTTAAACCCAATTTTTCTCTGTATCATTATATTTATTTCAATCTTTTTAGTAAATTGTAATTCTGAGTTATAATCTCTTTTGAGGTGGGTTAGTTTCTCCTTCTGCTTTACCATTAAATCAGCACATACCCTAAGGTATAGCTTTAGCAGCTCTTCTGCATTGAAAACGAGCACAATTTGTCCAGCTACTGAACAAGCACAGCAACAGCGGAGAAAGTATGTAATTAAAGATCAAGAGTCAAAATTATATCTTGGTCTCACAACAATTTATTATCTTGACAAGCTGCAGTTGTGTGACCCTTCTGGTACACATGTATGACCCTTCTGGTACACATGTATGAGCCCTCCATGAGTATGCACACAGAGCATTTCCTAAATGCATCACGGTGTCTGTGGAATGTGGCTGTTACACTAGCAGTCTCCACATACTTTCCTGGAGCAGATGTATATCTGCACCTGTTTGGCCTCCCTGTTCATTCCCATCACTGCTTTGAAGGAATTTGATCTTCTCAAGAGACCCTTTGCTGTGCAGCCTGTGTCCTTGGGCAGCTTCCAGTGAGTGCCGTGTCATAGGGCTACTTTCTGCTGCTCTGCATGTGGCTTGGAGTGCAAAGGCAGGGTGTGTCCTTACAGAAACATTAGCACTGCCACGTGATGATGGATTTCACCATGATGAGGAGCTTAACTCTCATGACAACTTACCACTTATCATCAGATTTTGTGATGCTACTGCTTTCTCCCCTTTTTCCTCACTTCTTTCACAGGTGAACTACCTCCTTCTTATGTGTTTTAGTTTGGTTCTCACAAACAGGAGTTATCCAGGTTCAGCACATGCACCTTATTCTGCAAAAATCACAGGATGTTCCTTGCTTGACAGGTATCCTGATACTGCAGGAGAGACAGTACAAGTAAGTATGTTAGCAGAGAGAGAGAACACCAAGGAAATGAAAATAAAGCTGTTAGGACCACTTGATATCAGATAAAGTTGATCAAAAGAACTGACTTGACATATTGGCTAGTTCCTGGTGAAGTGGTAGAGTGTCACACAAAACCCAGCACATAGATTCCAGGCAGGAATTTGATCACCTCCTTGTGGGTATAGGAGCAATCATCACTGTAGACATGGCTTTTTGCTACCAAGTTTAGAAATCTGGGTTTCATAAGAAATGCCTTTTTAAGAGAACTAGCATTTTTTTGTCAAAACATGTAAATGTTGATGAAATTTGATTTGGAAAAAAACCCCCAGAAATAAGGAATTTTTTTATGCCGATTTCTATTAACTCTTTCATGTAGAGTTTGATTGTTATTTTAAACTTAAAAGGTAAAATAACTCACAAAAGCAAAATGGTTTTGATTTAGCTTAGGTCAAGTTATCCTTAGCGAATCATTTTTAAAATTTCATTTTGTGAAATAGCTCTAAATTATGGCTTTTCAGTCCCCATTTTTAGTTTTTAGCTACCAATATTTTCTTTTAAGGAAATCTATTTCTATGTTGAACTTTATTATTATTTAATTAATTAATTATTTTCCCTTCATTTTGGGTCCAAAGAGTAGGCATATGTGGCTGAGGCAAGACCCACATTATTTGCTTCTTTACCTGGAATTTGACTACTAAGTGATTTTTCTACTATTCCTGTATTGAATCGCAAGGTGAAACCAGCCAAACTAGAGGAAGCTGTTATACTCCAACTTTTTATAAACATACCTTACATTAACGCTTTGTGTCATTTGTTGCTGCTTTAGTAGGACAAAGCAGGCCAGGATTGGGAGAATCAGACAACCCTTTTGTTCATGATCTGCCACAAGCCAACAACTCTTAGACTTTTCCCTTATGCCATCTCCCATATTGCCTCCCCAGCAAACTCCTGGCCTCTGCTTCCATAAGATGCTATGAGAAAGGACTGAAAATGGTAAACCAGGAGTTGCAGTGAAGAGGAGTATGGCACCTGAAGAAAAAAGTATAAAGCATTCCCCAATTTGATTTTTTCACGGTGGACAGAGGAAGCCTATACCTCCTAGGACCTCCTAACTATTCCCCATCAATCATATCCCCACCTTCATTCCCAACAGTTTTGTGACCAGGCACTTCCACTCAAAAATCCCTTAATTTTTTTGAGGCTTATTCCAAGGGTCATGGGCTTCTCTGAGCTGAGGTGATGAGAAAAGGGATTTTCACAAGTGGTTAACATGTAGGTAACTGAGCAGTGGGAGAATAGAAATTTTGGAAGATGTGTATTGATGAAATACAAAACAAATGTTCATAAACACTCATTTGGTCTAAAAAAGAAAACACACCATGAAAGAATACAGGAGTAAGCATATGTGCTCTATCATATCCTGTATTCAAGGTACACTTGCTAGCTTACACTCACATATGCACAGAGTGTGTATATATGTATATATGTGTATATCGTCAGAAGCTACTTCTCAGTTGTGCCTATCAAAATGGTGTTTGTGGTGGAAGGAAACCATCTGCTTCACAGCACTTCTATTTATAAGATCTGCAGCATGGCAGTGTAACACATTCAATGTCACTTCAAGCCCTACTCCCCCAGATGAACTCCAATATGTCACTGGGTCGTCCCAATCAGCTCCACGTTGTCTCTGTAAACAGAAACCCTATCTCCCTGCAGTCTGAGTCAGCAGCTGTACTGGAGCAGGACCTATCTTTAAGATTTTCAGAATGTGTAATCTGATGTCGTAAAAACCACAAGAGGGTATTTGCCACCTGACTGTGGAATGGTCAGCAGTCCTTTAATAGGAGTTTCTATAAGTCTGTCTTCACAAGCATAGATTAAACCTCTGTGGCATTTTCTTGACTTTTCCATGCCTGGAGGAAACCCTTCCACTTTAAATGTTTTTTTCTGGGAGTTCTGACTCTGAACATCTTACCTCACTGCATGCCATGTTAGGACTGATGTGCTATGTGCTTATCAGTTTTGCATATCAGATATGCAATGTACATACAGCACTTACTTTCAATTTTTGGATTTAGACCTAACCTGTTCAGGCATCAAAGAAATAAATGTAGAAATACAAATCTGGCTGAAAAGCCTCAGGTGTACAAAACCTGACAGGAGCATGAGCAGCCCTAAAGAAGCATTATGAAACAGAACGTTGACATACAACTGCTTGCATTCTGCATCCCATTAGAACTTCTGCACACATTTTAGTGCCCTCCTGTCAGTGCAGCTTATATGAATTCCTCTCCAGTATTACCATTAAACATATTCAAGAAATAGCCCACAGAGACCGGTTCTTGTTGACACTCTGCGAGGGCAAAGATGCTTGTGTTAGAAATGGCTTAAAGTATTTTCCAGATGTGGGACATGTGACAAGTATACCTGGCTGGACAGGTTCGTTTTTCCTGTTGCATGTTGATGGTAACGATAAATGTCATGTTTTCTTTGGTCTCAATCCCTGATGGAAGTGAAATGTAGTTAATGAGTTCGCACAAATTTCCTGTGGATGATCTTATGGTATTATTGACACTGCTCTCTATTCATAGGAAGAGAGCCCAGGTTCATCAGTATTTTCTGTCTTTAATAAGGGGTTAAAGTCACTTATATCAACAAGTGACTTCTCCAGAAAGAAACCAACACAATACTTCGTCACAAGTTATGTTGTGTGGGAGACCAGACAAAATGGAATTAGCAATGTTCTCCACATCAACAGCGCACAGCATGATCTTGTTAAAGAATTATATGGCCTCATAATCCTCAAACAAATAACATTATAGTATAATGGATTGTTTTTTACTTCCTAAGCAGAAGATGGTAGGTTTGTTTTTCCTATTAAACCTAATTTTCATTTCAGACACAAGATAAATGATATGTTGATGCATTTACTTATCATTTTATTGAAGTTTACAGCTGGAAAGAGGAAACTTATTTTGTAAATCTGTTGGTGTAAACAAAACCTACTCTCCTGATTCATAATTTATCATTTTTTTCTTTTCTGTTGCTTTGAATCTGACTATTGATGGAAGAAACTGTTAATCAAATGTGCTCGTAATTCTTAATAGGAAACAAGAAGAAATTGTTAAATACACTGGGTTTTTTTCATCTTGTTTTCAGAAATGAGTAAAAAACTATTCCTAGGTCAAAATAATCATTACTAAAAAAAAATGTCACTTCTTACTTTTCTCTGCAGAACCTCTCCTTAAAGTACAATTGATAATAGTACTGTGAGCATGGTTTCAGGTCAATTAAAATTTTTATATAATTTCTTTTTTTCCTTAATCTTCTCATTTAATGCTTCCATCTCTAAGCAAGCATTTCCAAATCAAAAAATACAATTTATCTTCAAAAAAAATATTGAAATTAAGTATTCTGGATTTAAAGGAAAAAGAACATTTTTTAAGGCAAAATTGTTTAACAAATGTTAATACACACTTTTAAATAATGTTTATCTACTTGAGAACACATTTCTTAGACATAAAGTTAAAAGTCTGAAAAACATTGTGCCAAATACTTAAAAATATTTAGGCTCTTTTGGCCCCTGGATATTAGCCACTAATAACTGTATTTCTCTACTGGATTGAGAAAGGAGTAATCTTCCTGCAAATTAAAATACCTGAAAAGCAAATGCAAATATGTAAGAACTCCTATTCCTGAATTTCTTGGGTTTATCTCATTTTGTTGTCACACTCTCCAGGCTGGTTTTGTTTTGTTTTTTTTTTTTGGTTGGTTGTATTTTTTGTTTGTTTGTTTGTTTTTCCATGACACTGTGCTTTGCCAAATTGAAAAAAACCAAAACATTTGTGCAATAACAAAGATCTTATTGTGCTTTTTTTTCTCATTCTGGTCATGCTTTCCTTATGGCAGCTCAGTAAAATATGACCTCCCAAAACCCTGTCATCAACAGCTAGTTTGGATCAAAGCTAAGTCTCACAAAAATATTAAACATAACAGAAAGACCCAGTATGTCCACAAAATCTGAAGGATGGTTATATCCTCCACTGTGGATCATTTTTAGTGAATTATAATATGTGTACATATGTCTGTCTTTCCACCCAGCTTTCCTGAGAACTGATTGCATTGGCTTTGGATTCTAAGGCATTTAGTATTTTAGTAGTCAGGCCAAGAAGGTGACCCAGACCAGCTATGATCACCAGAGTTCTAGACTGAATGCAGAAGTCAAGGTAGGCACCTTACAATAAAGCTCATTCAAAGGTGGAATTTGCTTACAGCTATGGAATAGAGAAAGCTAATCCCTCCTCTGAAGCTCAGCTCCTCATTTAGAGATGCAGGAAGTCATGACTCTCTCTTCCTATCACGTAATTTCAGTTGCAACTGGGAAATATCAATCAAGGCTAGACTGCAAAGGAAAGCAGTGCATGGGACTGCTATCTGCCTCTGAGACCGACTTGTACAAGTGATCCTGTCCACATAAAAGACCACTTAGCTCTGCATCACTCTTTGGCCAACAGTAGTATGTCTAAAGCCCTATAGGGAATCTTTTCTTTTGAAGTTCTTTTATTTCCCACTGGGAGGACCAGAACAAATGAGGGAGTTGTGGTGTGACCCATAAGAGTAGTGCTGATATATAGCATGGGACTGAGGACGTGTGCAAGCATGGTGTTGTCTATACTGCACAGAAGGTAACCCCAGGCTATGCCAATAAGTGACAAGGATGAGTAGCAGTGTTTGTTTTGTGTGACAGTATGAGCCCCAATTAGTATTATACATCCTCTTACATTTCCTTTCTCCCAGGACAATCTCAATCATAAACAAAAGCAGAGGGAGGATAATCTCCACTGTCAGGTGGGAGTGCAGGACTTTGTGAGGGTGAATAGTGCAAAGCTGGCTGGATCTAAGCATATGCCCTGGAGAAAAAGTGTCTGGGGTGCCTGTCCCTCCCTGTGGGCTCATGCATCTCACCACGAACAGCCCTCCAGAACTGCACAACTAGCACCTCACCTGCCTGAGGAAAGAATTTCTCTTATATCAGCTGACAAATCTCCAATCACTTGGTAGACATAGAAAAGAGAAATAAAGAACCTGTCCCTGTGTGCATGTGTGTGAGCACGTGTGTGTGTTGGAGGGGGCTGTCCCAGTACTCACTCTTTCAAAGAGATGCCTCTAATGGGTGTATTTCCAGAGGGTCTTAATATGAATATGTGTGAATCCCATTTACTGGGTTGACACTCCTTCACCCCTCCCTGAATATTTAGGAAAAGTGATGACTAGCACTTATATCCCAGCTTCAGGGAGGGAGCATTAGAGGCTGAGTTGCTCTGACTGGGGCAGTCTGTACATGTACAGAGAAGAACCCTTGGCACTCAAGGATTTAAAAGTCAAACACAGATTTGTAGAAAGAAAAAGGCTTCTAGGGTGAGAAGGTGAATGATTTTTTTTGTTTGTTTTATTTTTGTTTTCAGTTTTATCTCTGATCAGTTCCACATCTTTTATTATATGCATTTCAGGTTTGCCCTGATTCTTCCATGTTGCTACAGAAACTGAATACCCTTGGGTATAAAAGCCATGAAAGAGGAAAATTACTGTCCCCACTGAACAGGCATCGAACCTAGGACTGACTTTTCAGTTCTTTGGTCTGTCTAATACCTACTGTGCCCTTTCTGGGAGTGGTGTGCTTTAGGATTATTAGAAGTCTGACCTTTGAATATGGACCCCCTTTTCCTCTTCAGATTAATTTGGTTATGTCAATATTTATGTTACACTCTGGAGAATCTCTTTATTTGACTTTGGGAACTTATCCAGAATTTGATTGTCTGGGAGAAAACAGTCTGTTTTGTATATGTAAATGCTTTTTCAGGTCAGGCAGAAAAGAAGTAGGTCAAATTTTATATCCTCAGATTTTGATCTAAGGGATGGGAAAGCAAAAATAAAAAGACATCACATGATGTAATGCTTATGCTTCAAGACTCTTTTTCTACTAGAGTTACTCTGAGGACACTCACACAAATCTGTATACACAGATACCAGGGCAGTGACTAATAAAGAAGCTCAGTTATGTGAAATGGAGCCCATCAAGTTCATTAACAGGTGTACGACCCAGGTAGCCTTTTGTTCTCACTTGTCTTTTTTTTTTTTTTCTTTTTTCCTAGGAACTGCAGTACAGTCAGGGACAGTAAAAGACAGAAAAATAAGTTTGTCATATATTCAGCTGATATTGCATGGAGTTGCTATCTACACACATGAAAATACACTCTCTTCATGTCCTTAGTATGTCTTATCAGTTCTAGGTCAGGCAGTATATTTGCTGTCATTTTTTAAATGGTCAATTATAGTTTGAATTAACTTAAAGCTTTTATGACAAATTGTGTAGCTGAAGCCTTTCAGACCCTTTTTCCTTCATGTGTTGCAGCTTTTGAAATAAGATTGTGCAGTGACACCATTTCTAGGTAAGTATTTTAACAGCAACAACAGAGGCAATAATGTCCTGGACCTTTAAGTGCCAGGTATCTGTAAAATAGCTCTTCTCTGGGGAGCTGAAAAGAATGCCAAGGGAAGCATTAACTGGCTTGGCTGGCAGCCTAACCTGCAGTGCCTTCGCCTGTACTGTGGGAAAACTTACTGCAGTGTCACAGCCCTGCTACTATCAATTAGTGTCAATATGAACAAAGAACACCAGATATAAGGCCAATGTTCTGGAAATATAACAAGCAAAATGATGTTTTGTAGCAAAGCTGAACTTCCACTTTGTATGTGAAAGAGGATCCAGAAAAAGGAAAACAAAAGCAGATTAGTCATACATCTAAATTTAGGGGGGTTTTTCCATACATGCTACTGTTTCAGATCAGTCATGGAAACTAATGAGTTCAGTGTTATGAGATGAAAGGAATCTCATAGTGACCTGATATGAACTCATGGAAGCCTGATAGGAGGATTTGGCAGGGAATATGGAGGACCTTTTTATAGACTCCTTTTAGCAGCAATTCCTATCATGCTGTCAGCTGAGCAAATAAAATTGGCCCACTTCTCAGGCCTCTGTTTTAGTATGTTCTAAAATAAGAGAACTGGCTTGCTTTTCTGACTCTGCTTGAAGGCTGCATATGACTTTTCCCAGAGGAAAATGGGATCTGTTGACCAGGAGAATAGTCGCCTCCACAGACATCATACAGACCTCAAAGAAGTGAAGGACAACATGACAGACAACTGCTTGCAGTGCAAGCATCCTACTCTTTGTGTTCAGTGCAGATGAAGTTTGGAAAGGAGAATTGTTAGCTACTATTTATTTCTTTATCTTTGTAACCTTCCCTCTCCATCTCTCTCTACAGAGCAGTTCTGCACTAGTATAGTAAAAGAAGTGAACATAACAGCCTATAGAAAGTGAATGGTATACTCATGGTATACAACTATTATAATTTACATATTTGACACTATTAACTACCTCCCTTGGGTAGCAGGGAAAACACTGACATATCCTTACTGTCAGTGTGTACTTGCCAAGACCAGAACAGAGCCTGTAAATTGGAGCAGTTTGATTAATATTGTTAATAGTCACTGCAATCAATTTTCTAGCATCTTAATTCATCAACATGACTATAACAGTTGAAGCCTGGCTTAAAATCCAGCCAAGGCTATCAGTATTTGTGCATGTCTTGCCCTGGTAGGCTGCTATATTTATTTGGTTACACTTCTTTAATTCATTTTATTTATGTAGAAATGACCTTGTGATGTGATTTCAATGGTTTTGGAAATGAATTTTGCCCTGTCTAAGAACATATTGCTCAGGTGTTCAATACAGATAAATCAGAATCAGTCTATTATTAATCACAATTTTGTATGCCTGCTTAGAAAATAACAGTGCCAACAGTGAATGTTATTATTGTTTTCCTGTACATTGTTCTAGATAATACACAGTTCAGAGAACACATGCTGTGGCCTCCCCCTTTTAGAAAAGTGTAGCATTTGTGACTCTTTTCTAATGGTAGAAATAATGTAATGTTGTGCACAATTACCTGAGACAACCTTAAGCAATCCATCTCGGATACTGGAAGCAATTCAAGTTAGTAGAAAGTTCTGATTGGATAAATTTATGGCTCATAAAACCACTGGTACCTGAGTGATTTCACTTAAAGCCATCATATAACATTTTGTGTCAACATCCAGGCAAATTTTGAGGCCCAGGGACTTTAACCATTTCTGGACAACAAACATAGGTTTTGAGAACCTGGTGCTTCATGTTAGCTCCTTGGTTTACTGTCTGAAAATGGTGCAAAGGTCCCTGATGAGGGGCAGGACTGCATGATATGCTGATCGTGCAGACTGGCGAGGACCCTCTCCAAGGGTGATGAAGCTACTGTTTTGGATGCATCTACCCTAGAAAACAATAAAAGAAACCCCAGATGACTCAGCTAGAATTCCTTCTGATGACACCAGCTGCAATATGATTCCCTTTGCAACCATCACTCTCTTCAGTTTACTTGAATCTTTGGCAAAAAACTTGCCCTTGAACAGTGATTATGCAAGAACAAGACTGAAAGAGAAGTTCAGAAAAGTCACTCTCTAGAAAGACCTAAATATCTTTTATAGAAGTATTTTCCTAATCTGAATATAGCCATAAAAATTGCCTGCAAACCAGCAGCTCTTTTTCTTTCAGGTATTCTGATGCATAAAGAAAATAGTCATAATAAAGAGGGAAAGCTTTTTTTTACTCAAGATGGCCATGCCATTTTGAATAAAGTATTTCAAGGGACAAAAAAAAGAAACACTGACCTATTCAAACTTGTGCCTTCATGATTCCACTAAATGGAAAATCATGGTAAAACATTTTTATAACTTCGTGGTATTTTTCAAGTAGTGTTTGGTCTTAATTGACAGCTGCTAGTACCTGTGATGTAGATAAAAATTCTTGCTTGTGGGTCTGCTTACATAGTCTTCAATATTTCTTTCTCTAAAAGATGATCTGCAGTTCTCTAGGTTTTATCAGTTTTCCTTGATAAGGTATTAGCTTTCCCAAAGAAATAATTCAAAATTTCCACTTCAAATTGTCAAATGGTATCCAATGTATTCACAGGTTTTTCACATCCATGAGTGACCTATCCTGTGGGATAAACTCTGTCCACGCTTCCAGAACAGGGAGTTTAGTTTGTTTAAAATAAAATTCTCTTTATCTCGTAAGCCAGTACAGAATCGAATACTAATATGTGTTTCATTTTGACATAGCTTTCTATTTTCAAGAAATGGTCAGAATTAGTAACTCTCTTTCCCAGAGATAATAAATAAGAAAAATTTCTTTGGTAAGGTAAGTTCTAGCTCTGTAGGACTTCAGATGTCAGCATGAAGGTGAATGAAGGATCCTCATGTGTCTGTATAAATCCATTAAACGAGTTCTCAGCTACTTGGCTTGGTTTTTCCTTTTTTTTTTTTTTTCCCACCCCAGAAATGTAAGCACAAGGGTATTACTGTATACAAAGCAATAATAGATAATATGAAATTGAGTACTTCACAGAGCTTAACAAATAAACACACTGGTAATCATATTATTTTTCTTACTTCAGTGGGTTTGCATGGGGCAAATATATTCTGCCCCTATGTGTTCCATTGTTAAATACTTATGTAAATATTAATAACATTTTTAAGGGTGTTTTTTAAACTTCTTTAGTGATTAATGTTCCATCCTGCAGAAATCTGAGGTCTGAACACCCTGTTTTGCATAGTTCTTTTAGCTATCTCACACTGGTATGTGAAGCATGACTGGACAGCAAGAAGAAGTAAATGAAGCCTTAGATTCAGCAGTTCAAAGTCTACATAACCAGGCCAGAATAGCCCTAGATATAACTGAAGTAACTGAACTAGAAAACACCTTGAAAGATCATTCAGTCTGTCTCCCTGCCCAAGAAAGGATCAGCTCTACCTATGGTACTCCTGACAGCTTGTCTAATTTATTCTGAAAGATCTTCAAAACTGGGGATTTCATGATCATCCCACAAATCTTTTTCTGTGTGTCACTACTTTTATTATTAGGAACCTCTTCTTGACAACGTAAATGAAATACCCTTGTTGAAATTTAAAACCATTGCATTTTGTTGTAATAGCATGCATGTGGAATATGCTGGCCAGGGAAGCAGACTTCAAAGGAACTCAACATTATTTTTACCACCTCTCCTAAAGTTGCCATTTTTTCCTCCAGATCATTTCTTCAAGTAATTAAAATTATTCTGATTTCTAGCCCTATTTTGAAAAGTGTTTTCAGGCCTTTAAAGTCCTATTTTATCTGAAGATATAGTAAACTTAGTCTTTTATCCATCATTCAGGATTTTTTAGTGGAAATATCAAGTATCAGGCCCAAGACACACATTCTATAAGCTTCTCTAAATACATCTTTACATTTGAAAGAGAACATGAAGATGAGAAAGCAATCTGTGATAATTTATAAATTGACCCAATTTACTTCTCTCCACACGGAAAAAAGAGCACAGACAGTGATCAGACTATGAGTCAAGTTCAATTTTGCTTTTCATGTTCTTTTGAGGCACTGTGATCAGCTGGTACATCAGGTACATAATGGTGTCCAGTCTAAGACTTTCCATGGAAGGAGCAATGGTGTAGTGACAAGGAAGATGAAAAAAATCAATCATTAGCAAATTAAATGAAAGAACATGAAGAATATTCCTTGAGTAAGACAAAGATATCTATACGAAATTTGAAGCAATCCTGACTGCAGTCTGAATATAGGCTAAATGCTGGACAGAAGTCCAACCCTAGATGTTGGGCAAACATCAGAGACATCAGGGAAATCCTAAGGACCAGAAAGTTAACTGTGAAGAGGATGGTGATGTTCTCTTCTACAAAGAAGAAGGAAAGAAAAATTCATTTAATGTTAGCCGAAGGAAGGTTCAACACTGAAGATATGTCTGACAAATGGAACATTACAGAAAATTGGACAGAAAGAAGTGATAGTTTGATAGGATGTCTGGAGAGCTGTTTTCACAGAGGTCAGAAAAGACAGAAAGGAACGGTACCAAAGCTCAAGGAGTGATTATCCAGTGCAGATATATACCTGCGTAAAATTATTTACTTTTTGAATAAAAAAGAAAAGAAGTAGTAATACACCGTTGTTTAATCCTTCTGAAACTTGATCCAGACCCACTGAAACCAATGGAAAAGTTACATTAACTTCATGGGGTTTGCAGTAAATCCCTTAGAGTGTGCCATTGAAACAGTACAGGATAAATTTTTCCCTGGTGTAATTTTATTAAATTGAATTTGTACTAGGGATCTGTTATGTCAAATATACATTCATTCTTTCATTTACTAGTTCTTCTTTTCATTCATTCATTCAAATGAGATCTCAGTGTGCTGTAATCAGTGTGCTTACTGGAAAAAGACAGGAAATGTGTGCTGTGAGGAAAAACATTAGCTAACAAGAATTATGGTTTCAGAAGTTTTCTGTTCCAGTACATATTTTTAAATACCTTTCATAACAATGAAACTTAAAAAAGAAAAAAAAAAAGCCACAAAAATCCCCCATACACCATCAGGGGGATACTCTTCATATTCCATTAGATTTGTAGTTCCTATCTGATGAAAACAGCACTGAACTGGAACAAACAATGCGTCAAGGATGATTATGTAACATGAGATGAAGAAATATTTCTCAACCCAGTGCCAGGAAAGCTACAGGCAATTCTGGAAGTCACATGCTTTCTGGTGGGATTTTTCTGCAATTTTTCTTTTTTGTGTGTGTGTGTGTCTTGTACAAAAAGATAGCCCTATTTTGGAAGTCAAGTTGCAGGAGGAAACAGCCAGTAGAGAGGATCTTTTCTGTATTTGTGAATTCCGGTTGAACCACAATGAGTGCATTCTTCCTTCTCTCTTTTGTGTGTATGTTTGGAGTTTTGTTCCTGTAGCAGTGAAAGTTAAACGGATAGAAAGGGATCAATGGAGACATTGTTGAACTGACCTCTGGTGACCATCAGAAAACAAATGAGGGCCAGTAGATGGACACTGTCCTAGCTGGCCATATCTGCAGTGTATGACAGCTATTTTCAGATGAATTATTGTACAGTGGATTCTATACAGTCCGTTATGTTTTACTCATTAAATTGTCATTAAAGACTAAATGCCAGTGAGAGACTAAACATTGTATTCTAACAAAACAGCAGATAAATGTCTGGGGAAAGAACAACACAAAGCAAAGCAAAACAAAAGAAAGGGATTTTGCATAGTAGCATATTATATATCTGAAAAGCAGAGACAAAATTATAAACAAGACTAAGAAAAAATTTAAATACAAAACAAAACAGATTACTGTGATCATTGTGTCAGTTTCAGCTGTCCCAAGCTGGCAACAAGTCTGCAAGAGGAAGACAGGAGCTGAACAAGTCCTAAACCTCAGTGCAGAATTCGATCAGGCCACAAATGGGTTGGTTACACAAGGCTAGCAGAACTAGCATGCTAAGCAGTTCTGTCTAACCCCATAGCCTGGAGCTAGTCCCAACTTCAGCTATATAAAACATTGATAAAATATGGGGCAAAACTATTAAAACTGCTTTTAGAACTGGGATCCTTTTTTACTAGGGTACATCCACTAATTTTTATCTTGCTAAACTCCAAATTTTGCATGAATTTCACTAACTTCATCCTGTGAAAGGCTTGAGTTGCCTCAAAATATTGTTATACCATCTAAGAATTCAGCACTTAGATAGTCAGTGATTGCTGGATGTGACATAGAAACTATAGTAGACAGTCTGCCAAAAATGATGAACTTATGCAAGAGAAGCAACACAGAATCACAGCCACAGAATCACAGAATTGGTAAGGTTTGAAGAGACCACAGTAGGTTACCTGGTAGAGCCTCCCTGCTCAAGAAGGCTCATCCTAGAGCACATTGCACAGGGCTGTGTCTAGACAGTTCTTGAATATCTCCAGTGAGGTAGAATCCACAGCCTCTCTGGGCAATCTGCTCCAGTGTAGAGTTGCCCTAACACTTGGCACCATTGCTAAAGGGCCTGGCTGCATCCTCTTGACATCCACTCTTCAAATACTTGTTCACATTGATGAGGTCACCTCTCAGTCATCTCTACTTGAGGCTGAACAGACCTAGTTCTCCCAGGTTTCCCTTGTAATAGTCATGTTCCAGCCCCTTAATCATGTTTCTCTCTCTGTTGGACTTGCTCCAGAAGTTCCATGTCTCTCTTGTACTGAGGAGCCTAGAACAGGACACAGGACTCTGGATGTGGCCTCATCTGAGTAGAGGGACAGGATCACCTGCCTTGACCTGCTAGCTGTGCTCTTTCTGATGCACCCCAGGATACCATCAGCCTCCTCAAGCACAAGGGCACACAGCTGGCTCACGAACAACTTGTTTTTCATCAGAATCCCCAGGTCCTTCTCCACAGAGCTGCTTTCCAGCAGGTCAGCTCCCACCCTGTACTGCTGCATGGGGTTATTCTTCCCCAGGTGCAGGACCCTGCGTTTGCCTTTGTTGAATTTCATAAGATTCTTCTCTGCCCATCTCTCCAGCTTGTCAAGGTCCTTCTGAAGGGCTATACAGCCCTTTGGGGTATCTACCCCTCCTCCCAGTTTTGTGTTGCAGTGAACCAAAACACCAAGTGTTCATGCTCTGGTAGCTGAATAACACCCTAGGCACAGAATTCAGATCACAAAGGAAAACTGTATTTAGGTATCTAGATGCATGAAATGTCACCTGGACACCTAAGTTCAGTTAATCTCTCTTAAATTTTCATTGACAGTAGTGAGCAAATCTCAATTATTTACAAAGTCAGTTTAGACAAGTACTTAATGCCTGCACAACTTTATTTTGGTGTCTTGATTTGAGGGCTAAATTCTACCTAAATGTTCATATTATGCTAGTATTCTTTATGTTATATCCTAGCCACCAAACCTTCAAATTCCTAAAAAAGTAGGGAAATATTATGTTGAAATTAGAGTTATACTGACGGAAAATTTAGGGACAATACTTGAAACAAGCCTATTATCTATTTGTCTCAGGGAAACTACTTAGTTGGTACAAAATAGAAACTAAATATTAAATGTCAGAGAGCTATTTCAAATTTGTATGTTAACCCAGATTCATTTGCCAATTAGGTAAATAAAAAAATTAATTAGTTGGAGGATTGTGTTTTATGTTGTGGAAGTGAAAAGAATTGTCTAGTCACATGAATCACTGGTAGTATCTGGCAAAAGCCTTAACTCATTTCTGTGAGTAAATCAGGTGATCAGGAGCAACAAAGACCACTAAGGGACAGGCAGAGTTGGACCTTTCTCTCTCCTGAATCAGGAATCTACTATGGGTACAATAAGTTTTAACTTCCTTATTTTCCACAATGTCACTTTGTCTTCTAAGAAAAAGAGAAGCAATCTCCCCTACCCACATTTCCAGGGGGAAAGGGAAAAAAAAATGAAAAAAAGGTGAAGTTATGTACAGCTTTCCTTTCATTGTTCTACGTTGTCATCTATGGAATGACAGAAGAAAATATTTTCTATGGAAAACAGAAGACAAGGCTAAAATGATTCTTTTATTCTCTTCTACTGAGTATTAAACGAGATGGTGTTTTGATTCAATTTATTATCTTCTTATATAAAGAGTGGTAAGAATTTTATGGAAAATCTCAGGTACTTTCCTTTCAGTTTTGCTTCTTCCTCTTTTTGTTAACCATCTTTTATTTATCATTAATGAGGAAACTGATATATGTATTGTTTTTTATCACTAGAAATTTAAATAGACACAACTACAATCTGGTTCCTATCCCACAAACTATCCAAAAGATATGAATCAAATATGTAATGTATCTCTCTATTTTGAAAATCCTTCAAACAACTTCTGTTTCATTTTTTTCTCCTGCAACAGATGATCCAGTAGATTGGGAAATGATGACAACCACACAAAGAACCTTTTCTAACTTCATAGGTATCTTGTAAATATCTGACAATGCCAAGAAAAAAACTAATTAAAAAAATGATCAGAAAGATGTGCTAAATAGTCTTGACTGACGAAAGGATTAAGCTGGTGCTCTTTTATTTAAATCTGAGCATATTTGTGTTCTGAGGACTTCAGGGCTACAAATACTGTCACACGAATCAGACAAAGCAGGTCAGATCATTCTCTCAGTTATACTGTTATACCTGAAATCTGTATTGAATTCAGTACAGTTATAGACAGATGTCAACTGAGAGAGAATATTCACTGCAGAATATTACAACTCTAGATTACTTGCTAGGCTCTTTTGAGTGCCTATGAACATTAGTACATATAATATTTACATAATGTATTTTTTTATATTAATTTCATATGTACTACTTGGTGCTTGGTATGATAAACTAAATTTCAACTATGAGAAGCACTCCCTAACAGGAATAAGGTCTCTTCAAAATATTAAAAATTTATGTCTGGTTTTCCTGGACCTTGTGGTGGTTTGGCCAGCAACAAACTGCTTTTCTGGGATGAAAAAATTCAGGGAGAATGTATAATTTAAATATGTGCTGTATATTTGCTACTGTTCGAACCTTTTACACAAAAAGTGATTAAGATCAGTCATATGCCTAAAAATATCATGGCGGAGTACTGGGAGCCCAATGACACTACACTCTGAGCACAGGATCTTTGCTTACTGTTCCATGGGTCAAAATTAAAGGTGATTTTTAAGAAAAAGTCAGTTACTATTTTTTTTCTCCTGCTTCACCCCATATGCAGCTCATTTGAAAAACTCTAAATAAATATTAGGGTGTATAAACCCATCTTCAGGAAAATCTATTGAGAGGAACCAGCAAATGACAACATCATTGTTGTCATGTTTGTGCTGATACGGAGTTCAGTTCAGTCCTTTTCTAGGGATTTTATGTACTCTTGGGGAATAATGTCTTGTTTTCCTTTCTCAATAACTTAGGCTAATAGAAGTGAGAAACCCCCATTTCACAGAGAGGAAACAAAACATTTGCTGAAGAAACTATTCACTGAAGCATCAATTAAACCCAGACCACAGTCATATATGAAGTAAAAGAGCTCAACAATAGTCATCTTTCAATTAGAAAAAATCAGTTTGCTGCCACACAACACTTCCTCTACAGAGTGTTCAGAGAGACATCAAATGTGACCTGGTAGCCCTTAGAAGATAAATACATGAACTTGTTGCTTATTTTCTTAATGATGGCAATAAATCATAGGATCAGAGAATATTCTGAATTGGAAGGGACCCAACAGGATCACTGAGTCCTACTCCTGGCCCTGCACAGGACACCCCAAGAGTCACAACCTGAGCATTCCCCAGCATTTCCCTTGTAGAAATTGCAAGATAAGATAGGTAGAAGGTATGTATGACAGTCTACTGCACCTTTGCCTGTACATTAGCTTTCTGTGTACCAATTTATCTCTCTCAGATGGAGAGTACTTCATACTTGCAACAGGTTAACACAGTTCTGTACTGCTTCTATTTAATGTGCAATATAAACTGTTTCCTCTTCTGGACCCAAATATGGAATTCCCCCTGGCCGAAAGCAGCACACCCAGGATGAACAAGAATCAAATGAAACTCAATAAACATAATGATTTAATCGCTGTAATTTCCTGAATCCTAAGCATGGTCTATATTTTCTCAAAAATCATTTAGGTTTGAGGTTTCAGACTCTTCGGTGTTTGCTGCTTAGTGGAATTTCCAACCTAGTTTTAGGTTTCAAGGTGTGTGAAGAGAATTCAGTACCTGAAAAACTAGTGGTCTGGAAAGGGTTTTGGTTTTAACTGTTATTTGAATACTGTGCTTGCCTTGCTCTCACAGTGGGGAAAACCATCTCAACTTTTCATTATTTCTCCGATGTATAGAGGAATAAGAAATACAAAAGCATATATGATGACAAAGGTTACATCACATGTTTAGAATTGTACTCTAATGCTTATTTTTATTTGCTAACAATTCTAAATATATTGGTGGAAGATATTATTTCATATATTTTAAGTGAGGAGACATTTCTGACTTCTTGGGAATTTTAAATTCTAAGTAGCATCCTCAAGTAATTCATATTTTATGTGAAAAAATAAAACTCCACTATGATTTAGATTTTTTTTCTTAAACATGCCAATATATCAAAGCCAGAGAGATATTGAAAGCTTTCTTTTCTAACTCTTCTACGGACCACCCTGAAGCAGATAAAGTGAAATTCAAATTTCTCCCAACAGAAATACTGATGCACTCAAAATCTCTCACTCCAGCTAAGAGTTTGCCATGCCAGAGTAAAATCAGAAAACTGACTGAATTTATTTTCCCTTTCAAGGACATGTTCCTGCACACAACATGATCTATGACCTGTAGTAAATCAAGCACACATAACTATGAACTAACTTACTAATTTTGTATGGTGCTTTCCTCCCATTAAACAGATGTATGGTTTCTCTCAGCAAAGATTATAAAGACTGCTCAGCACTTGTTATCCTTCTTTTTCTTTTAAGGAGACACTTTCCCCTCTTCCTGAAAAGTAAACTCCATTACTGTATTTTCCTAAGTAAAATATAATATTTTCTACTTAGTTATTTCTGCACTACCTTCCAACATGAACATTGATTTAATGTTTCTTCACTCTCTTTGGACTTGAACAGTGATATGTTGCACTTCAAATTTCCAAAGCATGTCACAAACACTATTCTGCAACTTCAGAAGAGAATGGGGGAAAGTTGATACATCTAAATGTTAATGAGGAAGAGAATTAGGGAAAAGAAAATACGGGGAAGATTTATCCAAGAATCTTAACAGACTTGAATGTCAGGCACATTCTTCACAAGTACTGCTTGCATGTTTGAAGGCCATTACAGTCAAAATAGGACACTCAAATCTTGTTATTTATATAGTACCGGAGTGTATGAACCCTGGATGTGTTAATTCAAGGCCAACAAAGCTCTCAGTGATTTATATTTGAATTTGATTTATGTATACAAGAAAAAGGTTCTTTCTTCTATTAAAAACATGTAAGAAGTTTCTCAGAGGGTTTTCCATGACCAGGGTAATCCAGGTCACCACAACATCTATAAACACCTGCTCTGCAGATGCCTGCTTTAGTGACAGTACGTCACATGCATTTTTGCAAAACTTAAACATTTGTTGAGGTCCACACATAACTATAAAAATTTCTCTAAAAAAGGTGGAAAAGGACAGTGGAATCTGGTGGGTGGGTGGAACACACACCATGTGTATGATAGTGTAATGAACAATAATCAAGAAGACAGGATGGATATCACTCTGTTGAATTTCCTCCTCAACATCTAAGAAAAAATGTGACATTTTTTACCACCTTTAGTTGTTCTATTGAGCAAGGCAAGGAGATCTGACTTTGGCAGTGCCAGAGCCCAGGTTAAAGGGCTCCCTTTTTTCTCTTATCCCCTCCCACTTCAACAGTGGCAGCAGCAATTTGGAGCTCTGCCTGACTGCTTCTGTTTTCTGCTCTCCCTCACACAAGCAAAGTTATTATTAGCTTCTAAGGCTTACCCATCATAAGGGAATATGCCTCACACTGGTCCAGGACTCTGGGCTGCCTGTGCACGTTCTTGGGGCTGTGCTTGGTGCTTGAGTAGTATTTCTCCTTGCCCCCCAGGAAAAGCAGTGGCATCAAATGCCTGTCCCTCCAGCTGCAGGCTGCTAATGGGTTTATGCTGAATAAAATTCATCTCAGCACAGAGAAATTTTGCACACCTAAACAGAGCTGCAAGACTGAAGAAATGAAAAGAAGATGTGAGGTGAAGTGTTATGGCAAACACTGAAAAAAATTGGTTCATGTCCAGAGAAATGAACCTTAGAAAGGCTTAGCAATGTGAAAAGTTCCTCTGCACTTTCTTCAGCAGTAGAGACTAAAAGAAAATTAGGGTCAGGAAATGAGTTGGTGAAAGTGAAAAAGTTACCCTTTCAAACTCAGCTGTACAATTGGCATCAGGCCCAAAACCTGTGAGTCTGCCTGTTTTTTCTAGATCTTGTCATCGTGCTGGCAGGTGAAGGGCAGTCAGAGCTGCCACGTGTCACAAATAGCACATGGCACGTGAGCATCTGTCATGCTTCCTCACATCCCAGGCAGAGGGTCACTCGCTGTACTCCTGCAGAGCACTATTTGTCTCACAGGAACGTGCTTCAGGCCAAAAGTCAGGCAATCACAGGCTCCAGACTTAGTTGACTGTTGTTAATAATTCCTTGTAGTTCACAACCTTTGTAACCAGCCCAGGCTCCTTTTCCCTTAGAAACTCAGCAGGCAGCTATCAAAGATGTGCGAAAACAGAGATAAACCAAATATATTATTAAACAAATAGCCTCACACTTAGGAAATGAGGACCTTTCAAGCTTTAAAGAGAACATGCTCATGTTAGCATTGCGATTAAGGACTTTGCGCAGTACTGGTTGGTGTGAGAGGTTTATGGAGTGCAGTGTGCTGGAACCCCTCCAGCCTCACCCAAAGTTCTCCAGCAGTCAACTGAGCTCAGAAAAACAGGGTATCCCTCATGGCTTCTCAGAATAAACTGATCCAAATAACATAAGCAATCCTGAGAAAATAGACTCAGCCATCAGTAAAACTGAAAATCCTAGAAAAGCAGGAAAATGCTTACTGTGCTAATCTGTGACCCATTGGCTAAGTGAAAGATCAAACCTTTAGGGATTTTTCCTAAAGGACGTTGTGAAGCTCTTTCCTCTTCTTAAGAGGCTGTAATCTGTTTGGGGTAAAAAAGCCACAAACAATAAAACCCAAGTTGCTCCCATTGGGTCAGCTTGATTGCTATCTCTGCTCATTCTGTTTTCAGTGAAGTGTGCTGTAGCCATAAACACTGAGCAATAGAAAAGAATGAATGTATTAATTGCTAAGCTGTATTAAGTGTTTAAGTAAATGATAAGTTTAGAATTTCCTTTAATGGCTTATTTACTGTACTTACAGCAATGTTTTGAACTATGTACCAAACTTTTAGATCTGTCATAAGACTTTTCCTATTTTGCCTGGAGACACACAACATGTCAGTCTGCTGCCATGAGCTGTTTTGCTGTGCAGGGTTGGGGATATGTTCACTCTCACGCAAATCAGCACAGACGGGATTGCGCTTACAGAACAATTTTGTTTTCAGTAAGCAAGAATGAAACTTTCAGTTAGGAAACAAATTCAGACTTCCTAAAGTGAGATTAATTTTGCCCTGTGAAGTCTTCTTAAAGCCAATGAAGATCTTAATTTTCCTGTCCTTTGATAAGAACCAAGAAGAATTATGAGATGGGCAGTAAGACCTGCGATGGTATTCAAGAAGTAGAACCTGTGAAGACGTAAGGGCAAGGTGTATGGAAAAATATTTAGAAAATGCAGACAAACTTTTAGACTTCAGACAGAACAACATTCTGGATTTTTTTGTACTGGGATGTATTTGCTGAACTCTGACAGAGGGGATGATAATTTCTCTGAAAACTGTTGCCATTGTCTCATTGAACTGTCCAGTGGCAGTTTGACTATGGCAGAGATGGGGCAATGTATGCCTAAAAGTTTTTTTGTGCTCAAAATATTAGCTTTGCCCCAGTGTAACTTGTATTTTTTCATGAATATCTATAGCTTTGGGACCTCAGGAGAGGTCACAGAAGGGCTGTAGTCAAATAGTAGTGCAAGGGTGGCACCACAGCTTAAGCAAAAAACAGTTCCTTAACTATCTGGATTCATCCTGTACTCTGACCTCTTTGGCAGCCAAATGGCTCCAGAAGCTTTGAAAACCTCTCTGTACAGCTACACTCACAAACTAAGCTGCCCTAAAGAGTGTAATGCAAGCTTACTCAGTCAAGTTAACTCTTCAGCTCTGTGAGTGGGTATCACACAAGATAACCTCAATTTAGTAGTGACAGACACAGTAATTCATTACAAAATATTCCCTAAGTTGACAGCAAAATTAAAATATCTAGAGAAAAGAGCAGTCTCAAAAGAAAAAAAGGTCAGCAGAAGGAACTGTGCTATTCCCTTATAAACCACTATCGCTGAGACAAACTTCAAGCTGTTGCATTAAGACAAAGTGTTTCATTAAGAAGACCTGTTGTTAGCTAGGTTAAGAGCCTTCTAATCTAACTATAAATGCCTAAAAGATGGACATTTCAGTCTGAGAGATAAATTTTAGCTTTTCCTTATAGTCAGAAGCTAACAACAGGTTGATTCATGTGAGCTGTTTTTCCATCACTATCTGAACATGAACATCTGCCTCTGCCTATTTCTCCTCATTGACTATTAAGAGTCCAGGGTGAATAGTTCAGGCTTAGATGATTATATTTTAGATACATAAGTTATGGTAGACTAAATTTTATCCTTTCTCTATTTTTCTTTTAATATTTATTTCATTACATATTCTTCTGCATTTACTGTCTCAGCAGTAAAACTTTCTCAACCTATCTTGGGAATTGATCCTGCACCATGGCAGGGCAGAAGTTATGTAGCTTTCCCTGATCTCAGCAGCACAAAATCACTTCCACAGATTATATTGGAAGACATTTCTTAAAACCATTGAGCCATCACTGAGAGAGTTTCTCTCTTGTCATAGTTACAGCAGCTGGGACTAGCTTGTCACTGTGTGAGTGTAGCCAAAACTGTGTGTTCTACACCCTCTTTGTCATTTCTGATGAACAGTTAATAATGAAGTGTTTGCAGCAGCTGCCCTGGGCATACTTGACCCCTCAGGCTACAAGCTGGGTGTTAAAGAACCCTGGAAGACAGAAGAGTATTCTTGTCTTCACATCAACGAGTCAGCTGTGATAACTCCCCTCTGGGGAGGCATCAGCACCTTCACACCCAGCCTGAGAGGTCATGGCTGCTAGTGGGCCATGAGGATCAAGGATTATCCCAGGACTCAGTCACCCATTGTGAAACTCCTTGCCCTGGGGGGAGATACTGAACATTCCTACCTGAATTTAAGCATATGTAGTCTTCGGATTTTGGGACTTCTAGTATCACTCTTTGAACCCAGAGGAGGACCAGAACCTCAACAGGACTACAACTGCCACTCTTGACCAGACTGTTACCATCTTCCTCACCAACAGGCTAACGAACACTGTTCTGTTTGTGCCCTGGGGTGCTGGGTTGTACTTCTGGTTTTATGGGTCAAAACCAATTTTTTCTCTGTATCATTGCATTTATTATAATCTTTTTAGTAAATTGTAACTCTGACTTGTAATCTCTCTTGAGTTGGGTTCATTTCTCCCACCAATATACTTTTAAACCAGCACACATCTCCTCTCCTCCCCTCTCCTCCCCTCCCCTCTCCTCCCCTCCCCTCTCCTCTCCTCCCCTCCCCTCTCC
>JAWWMO010000043.1:17719681-17732590 GCA_035047845.1 Dendrocincla fuliginosa
CCCCTCCCCTCCCCCCACCTCTCCCTCTCTTCGCTCTTCTCTGTATTTGTTAGTCCAGAGTTCTATATTATTATTGTGTAATAGGACCTCTAAAAGATTAAATCATCAACCCATGCATGTAATGATTGGAAAAATATGTAATAGCAACAAACCTTTCATTAGTGAATAAATACAGTAGTAGTTTGTTAATTTTCTCACCTCTCCTTGACCCTTGGCTTTAGCACATGGGAAATTGTTCTCTTGCTTATTGAATCTTTGAGTTTTATGTCTTGTTTGAGCAAAAGGCCCAGGCGGTGGCTACTTTGGAAGCATTCAAATAGCAGAAAACAGGAGCAAGGAAGCATGCACAGCAAATAAAATAATTTATTTTCACACAATTCATGATGATCTAAATAATCGTTACTAGTGACTTTGTTTGAAAAAATTCCCAGTAACAGCACTTACCAGTCTGCCTGACTTCTGGCCTTATTTTACAAATCAAAACAGAAAACAGTACAGGGCAAGAAACTTCATCAAGCATATTTTTTCATCTATTGTTACTGCTACCTTAATATAAAAGCCCAAAATGCATGGTCAGAAACATAAGTAGTATTCTTCAGTTTTACCATATTTACTTTTAGGCCATTATATTAACTTATCATTTATGAAATGTATTTATTATATGTTTGAACTGTATAACTTGCCATGTTTCTGTATAGCATGTACTTCTGTAAGATCTGTTAATGACACTGTAATTGTGGTGTTGAGCTGATTTGTCATAACCTACCTGAGCTCTATAGAAAGGGTTCTCACTGGGAAAACAAACAGAAAAGGAAGACAAAAAAAGAAAACTAAACTGCAACAATAGAAAATTATGACTATCATTCCAAAATTACCTATAAACCATCAGAACCAGTAGAAATACAGATGAAAATATTGCATTATCTACAGAGAAATTTTTCTAGATTTTTTTTTTTGTTCCACTTCTACTCTACCTAACACAATTATCAACAAGAATTTCTGCAAAACTTAAACAGGATACCACAAAGTTTGTTCTTGGATGTATTAACCCAGACAATAAATAAAATGCAACTAATTTACATCTATAGGAAAACTGCAGAGATAACTGCAGGCAGCGGGGGAATATGGCACAGAGTGCAGGGCTCTGTAGTGTATTCTTACCAACTGTGCTGGACAGAAGATGAAAGTTCTGCTTTGTGACAAACTTTGAGGTTTGGAATTTTCAAAGTTGAAACAAGATATTTGGAACGCATTATCAAAATATAGTTGTACCAAAACTTAGGTCAACATTTTACTGTTCAAAAATCTCACTGAAAGAGTCTTCAACCTGTTCAGGTCCCTTAATGTTTGAGGTTAAATAAAACAACACCACTCAAGAAAAACCCATTTTGTCAAAAACTGCCTGACCAACTACACCCTGTGTTTAGAGAGGCCATTTAAAAAGAGTGTTTAAAGGTATTTTTAGAATTGCAAATTAGGGGAAATCTATTTACTTGAGAAGTGCAGATCCATAAATAATGCTGAGCTTCAATCTTCATCTAGCAACAACTGGTATTTCTGACAAGTTATAATTAATTTTCAAGGACAAAAGCAGCATGTGACTTTTCAGAACACTTCAATTCCTGCTCAGAACTCAGCAACCTTTCTGTTACTGACCTCTGCTACAGACATATCTGTACTTTGTTGTTTTTTTTCCCAGCTACCTGACCTTCTGCAAAAAAAAATAATAATCCTAACACAAACAGAATAGCATATAAATCTGTCTGTAAAGCAGCTCTCTGCTACCAACTTTCTGTCTCTGGTGTTTATTTGTAGTCTCCCTGTTCTCTTCTGCCTACCATCATCTGTGATAATTAAGTTGTTGTGCTAACACTTCCAGAAAAATTCTCCTGTGGACAATATCCTTGCATTTTTACATATCTGAAGACCATCTTGCTCGCATTTGTAGTGTTAATAATAACAGAGATGATTTGACATATTCACCAGGGTTTCAAGCTAACCTTGCAGAGAAATGGGGCTTGTCTCTGGGGCAAATTCACAAGGAGTAAAAAATGTAAAAAAAAATTCTAAGCTGATTAGATTCTTTTGTGAGACCCCTGTTCTCAAGAAATGGATTACAAAATGAATGGAGATCCACATTTCTGCCTCTGACATACTAAGCAGGCAACTCTAGTTTATGCATAGTGTTCATTAGTTCCCTTAAAAACAACAGGACCATAAAAACTGCTAACCACATTGTAAATTTTTCATACTAAACCATTCTCTCACAGTCTAAACTGGTCTAGACAAACAAAATTATGGATGACTTTGTTAAATATAAGAAATCAGAATATGAACCTACAATGCTAATGAATTCTCTGTAATATCTGTGGGTGAGATCATGTAAGATTGGAGCTAAATTGTCCCCATTCCTTTAAGGTTTCAATTAATTTTTCTTAGCTACAATTAAGTAAGACTGCAATTTTCTGTAAGTAAGAAAGTGAGTAAGTAAACACAATAGGTACATGTAAGAGATTGTGAAAAAGACAGATTTAAAGAAATTAATTTTGGTAAATAGCTCCATCTGAAAATAATTCCAGATTCAGACTAATAGAAGTTGAGGAAAGTATCTTCAAAGCCAGTGTATGTTCGAATTGAGGAAGCCTAAAGCACTTTTTGCCATGCTATTATCAGACCTTAATGGTATTAAAAGTACAAAATGCTTCAGATGATGTTTATTGCTAAATGACTTCTTGTTCTGAGGTACCTGGAAACAGGCCTGGTACCCAGCTCATTGTCTCTCCAGCCCTCTGTGAAGAACAGACCAGAGTGGTGTTTTATGTGTTACTGTCTCCTCAGAAGCAGTGCAGGACATGAGGAAAATGTGGCTTACAGATATTTGAAATTCACTTGAGGTCTGCCCTCACAAGCAAATCCCAGGAGAAAGGGTCTTTCAGATACACAACACACCAGCCATTGGACTGACATGGGATTGATGGCACTTCAAAAACATAACTCCTGAGGACAAGAAAGAGTGATCAATAATCCAGGCAATGTCAATGTGGAATGGATGGAAAGTCTTATATACAAAGAATTTTGAATGTTTTGGGTTTGACAAAGTAGAAATTCCCAAAACTGTTGTTTCTGTTAAATTTTCAATCTATTCTAATTGGAATTATCACCTACTGCTAGGTGATAACTCAAGAGATATGTGTGGAAGGAGCACAGTGTTTGAACTTGATTGATTAATTCAAATGACAACACTTTTAATGTTATTTTAGAAGTTAGAAATAATTTTAAAAAATAATAAATATACTTTTTCTAACACACAAGTTCATACCCTCAAGTCACCTCTATGTGCAGCCTACACATATGATTGCAGTTGGAAGGTTTTTGTGTACTGCCATAGGATATAATTTTCTGGAAGAAAAAAATGAGAGAAGTATCCAAATGAAAAAAAGAAAAATCTGTATTACAGATAAGTGTATGTGTCATATCTTTCTTTATTCCAGTCTGAGAATCTTTGAAAGCATTTTAGAGCAGTTAATATTTTGTCTCCACTGACCTGTGTTGAGCTTACTCAAGATTTATGATCAAATATAGCATTTTTCAGAATCAATAGTTTGCTGATCAGAAAGCATTTCCTCAAGCATGTACAATTAGGAGGCTGCCTCAAGATGCTGAACTCTTTCCTTCTCTGCAGCAAAGGGACATGGGGTATTTTATCTTAAGGTTAATTACTATGGAGGATTGGAGTTTTAAGGTGTTTTGCAGAATTATTTTGGTCATCCTTTTCTGTAACCAGGAAGGAACAGGAAAACAAAATGACTCAGTAAGCTTATTTATTATGGGGGCCAAATTCCTGTTATAAATTGTTGTAATGCTATTTGCTTCAGAAATGTGGTGTTGATTTACCTTAGTCAAATATACATAGGTAGCTGGTTTTTGCTTTCTTGTTATCGCTTTTCAGATACCATATTGTAGAAAAACATAGCATTTTTGTATTATCTTTGGAATGCGTTGAGGGATTTAGCTTCCATTGATATCTTTGCTGCTACTCTGCACTATTTGCTTATTGGTATTCTTTTTCCAGTTAATACTCATCTGCCAAATAAGATTCAGCCAGTGGTTAGAACTGCAGGCTTGGGGTACCCAGGAACAATTGGCTTGAAGAAGAACAACAGTGAATAATCTCTGCTGCCCTCACTAGAATGAAACACTCTTCTAGTGAAACACTGACTTATTCAATTTAAGTGTTAGCACCTGCAGTCCACCAGCTACCTAATATATGATTTCTGAGATGAGATGATGAGATGAGATGAGATTTTAAGGTTGTCAGGCACTTAATTACTGGTGAAATCATGTTGCATGTTAGTGCTTTTTAAAACATCTTATTCATTCCTATCAGTAGATACCTCACTGTGTAAAGGACACTATCTCCAAAGAATCCAAACAGAATCTCCTGGGAATCCAATATGGCTCTCCATATATATATATATATATACATATATATACACATATACTGACACAGCTGTACAGAGAGGATGATGAAATAGCTACCAGGAGGAAATAAACCATTAGGAGAAACAATAAAAGGGGTAAGCAATGCATAAATCTAGAGAAAGAGAAGGTAAATGGAAATCCAGGCAATAAGAAAAAAATATCACTTAATCATTCAATTAAATGAGAATTCAATGGGCAAATTAACTTTTTATTATTTCCTGAGGTGGTATAACATATACATTGAGTAGACCTCCTTAGAAGGTAACAAAATGCAGGCTTTGCTTTTATGGAACAAGTCATGGCAATGACTGTCTGCTTTCCCAGAAGGAGTTTCTAATGCATTCACAAAGACAAGCATTTGTCTGGCTCAGACATTTTCAAAATGTGCATACACATGAAAGCAGCACAATATGTCCACCAAAGGCATTAACAGGAAATTTAGATACAGGGGAGAGATTTAGGATTCTCTGAACAAACATTTTACTTCAATCAGAAACAGGTTAGTGTTGGATATTCTCTCTCCTGCATCAGAAGCAGAATGAAGAAAGAAATTGTTTCCTTCATCTAGTAACATTCTGAGTTTGCCCTTATCTTTTCCCATATTTGTACTCTGGAACCTTTCTGCAGAATTACTGACCTAATTACCACTCTTGACTGATCTGTTCTAAAGTTCAACTTTATTTCTTTATGGGAGATAGAATTGCAGGATCATGCAGTTTTAGTAGGCAGATTTTTTTTGTTCTGCCTTCACTGTACTACATGAGATGCTGGACTCTCTTCCACTCACTGTTACTTGTTACCTAGTTTTAAACACATAGTCAATCTTCGGATAATTATTAGGATCTGGCATTGGTTGTTCTTTCTCTTTAACATTTCCCCACTTACTAGTTTTCAGTACTCAGCTAGTCATATACGTTTTCCATGAGCTGCTTTATTTTATACGAAAGTACACTATAATGACCACCTTAAACAAAAGGTTTGAATTTGTCTCATTTTTAATTGTCTCATGTTTCTTTAGTTTGGTTTGTCTCACACACCCTGAATTGCCACTACAGTCAAATCTGGGGTGTCATGAATGAAAGTTTGATCCTTCCTAACTAACTCTTAATTTAGCTTTTGTACAATAAACCACTACATATTATTGAAACTAACAATTCTACTTAGGATTAAAATTTGTCATTTAACAAATTCTTTCTGGTCTTCTCAAGTCTGCTTTTTTTCTCTAATTTACAATTCTTTAGACATGTCTATGATATTGCATCATTTCATGATTCTTCTATTTCTTGTTCGTCTGTGTTTTTACTTGTTGTTTAGTGTGCTAGTAAACCTTCCTTAGTACTCATTTTCAGTGAAAGTCTTAGCATTTAGAAAAAAAAAGATGGATAGAGAGTCTCCTTTCCAGGCCTGGGCACTGTTTTCCCCTCAGTGCTATTGCTTGCGTTTGAATTGGGGAAGGTCAGTTTTTCCCCTCACCAGATGGTCTTCTACATCATGTGACACCTGCATCACATTTACAGGTGCAGGATACACATGTACCAAGTATCGAGGTAGCTGCCAGTTACATAAAAAAGCTTTGAGTGTTACTTACTTATTACTAGCAACTTTAATTAACAGCATGTACTTACATGTCTTCTAATTATGACCAGTTAGCTGAAATCCTCAGCCACATTACCAACTAAGAGCACCCGGGAGAACACATTACCCCAAAACATTTCTGATTTGCAAGAGAAACAACCTTTCCAGAGCTATAATTGAAAATTGGTGAGATATGTTTCCATCATCAACTAGAAACTACTGCACTGTCCATTCAACCAAAAAGACACCCATTTAAATGAAAGACAGTAATGTGGTTTATTTTCAGAGACACTGATATAGTACAAATTGGTGTTGAACTGAGCTCTTTTAAACTGTTTCTGCTGAACAACCACAAACAACATTCCAGTAATACATACAGTTGAGGCATAGTGAGGTTATTCTCCTTAAAGGAAAAATGGTTAATAACATCACTAAAATATTTTCTGGAATTTCTGACTGCAAGTGTCTTTTATATCCTACTGTATTGTCTTACATTTGTTTTGTTTTGTTTTGTTTGTTTTTTTTCTCCAAAATTTTACTAAGATTAATAAAATAAATTGGACATTTGTGTGTTACAAATTCCCAGAAATCTCTGAATACCCAAAATGTATATTGCCTTTCCTCCACTAAATTACTTGGATAATGTTAAAAGCAAATAATAGAGTAATAAAAAAAAAAAATACAGATACTAAAGAAATTAAAATCCCCTTATTACTTTAAATACCTGATTGGGGAACAGAAAGATTTTAGAAGACTTCTGGTGTTGCCTCTGCTGATATACATGATTAAATGCATGATGGTGCATGAAAGTGAGCAGCTGATAATGTGAAATCCTACAGCCACCTCATGACTCTCGTGGGAAGCTCTGTGAGGAGGGGTCAGGGAGCCTGGGGATTTAAGCTCTCTCCAGTTTCTCATGTTGTCTCTCACTGATGGGAAGAGGGCCTGTTGGGTTGCAAATGGCTTCCCCAGGCCCTGCTGACCCAGCTGCTCCAGGGAAGATTAAGTCTGCATTGTGCAATGGCTTTTCCCTGTGTTTGTCCTGAGACTTGTCCTTTGCCTCAATTCCATACACTTTATCTTTTCTCCAGAGAGCCATTCCTTACTCTTTCTGGGCCTGAGCCCAGAAGTGCTGGGATGACAAGAAATCACGGAAGAGAGTTGCGCTAATTTTGGTAACCTTGGGAACACTTTCTTTGGAAATCAAAGAGAATAAGTCCCCAAAATACCTAAAGAAAATGATGGGAAAACTATAGATGAAGTCCTATTCCAGATTTAATTGAACAAAATTATTTATTATTAGTGCAATTTACTTCAATACTGTTATGATTTAACTTTATATATTTTAAAGTATTTCTAGCAACCTATTAAATATTTTATTAAAGAGAAAGCATTTTGATTACTTCACCATAAGACATTTTCAAATCTTTCATGGATTTATATTGTAGTCTTTGTACTCCTACTAGGAATTCAGTAGAGAAAAAAATCTCTTTTGCACTGGGATGCACTAGGATCCAAGCATTATATGATTTCAATAAGATGGTTTGTGTTGCAGTATATATAAAGGGATTTTGTTAACTAAAAATCACAACAATGATGTCCTATCTGTTCTTCTCTCAAATAGGCACACTCACACACACCTATAGCCCATTTCACTGTGGAAAGTCAGGTGAAACAACTACCAGGATGGTTTGCCAGTGCCTGTCAAAGCTGATATTCCCAGTCATCCTGTGCCTGTACTGAAACAAAGCTGCTTTCTACTGTGCACACCTGTGCCATCTGGGGTACTCATAAACAAGATTTCCCAAAAGTCCCACTGCCTATACAGTAGGGACTTCTCGAATCCCCTGGAGCTCAGGAATTCCTCATGATGCTGACCATGCATTGAACATGTATCTGGTTTGTGGGTTAGAAGACTCTGAAATGATTATCCAGTAGGTTTTGGTGTAGAGGGCAGAGATAAAAGGTAATACTTTCACATCTGTTGCTGAGTAGATGGACAGTTGTGTTCTGCACTGGTTGGAGCTGTTTCTGCATCTGCAATCTTCATTTCAATGCTTCAAAACACTTCCTGTATTTTATTTGTCCATTTACTGCAACTGAAAGAAAAGAGTACATGTAAATGTTGACTAAACACTTGAAAGTCTCTCCATGCTAGACCAACCCATTTTGGTGGAATACATGCCTGCCAAGGTTTTATTATTTGGCACTGGCAGATCTCACCTGGCTTTGCTGAGGAGACTGATCCCACTGCAGTAGAGTACCTGCCACTGCAAACACCAATATTATCTTTTCTTTTCCCTCTTCTTTCTGTACTCCACAATGAAATAGAAATGGGGACCCAGAAACAGAGGGAAAGGCCTTAGCATTTGGATTAGTGATTATCTCTCCTTCTGACAGAAATGTTTGATCTTACAGTCACAAAAGAATCTTCAAATGTAGGATAGGTTAAGGTGAGAGCAGTAACCAAAAGCAGAGAAGAATGTGTAAGAGGGTGTGGGCATATGTGCAGAGGAAAGCCACTCAGAGTCACTTCTGTGGCATTTATCACTTCATGACCCTTAAAAATATGCTCACAGTACTCCCACAGATTAGGAACTATTCATCTGTGCATGTGAAAGGAGAAAAAAAAAAAAATAGAAGAAAGAGATATAATTCTTAGTGAACTCCAAAGAGTCAAATCTTGTCACATTCATCAATCTCTTCAGAGACAGATCTATCATCCTTATAATGTGCAGAGCTTTATGTTCACTGAGGCTGACCCTGACCTCAAACTCATAAAACTATACCTTATGTATGAAACATTACTCCAAAATAAAAGTGCTATATAGTTCAATATTTATTTGTTAAGCAATAATGGAACTTAACAGGAAAGTAAATACTATTAGAATGGGCATAAAAGGAATAAACTTATTGAAACTGTGAGCTGCCCACTGCTTCCTAAGTTAAAGCCCTGTAAATGAAATAGCAAATCTTATTTCTGTATTCAGAACCATTTATTATTATGTGGTTGTTGCCTATGGGTCCAGCTTCATCAAGAAAGAAATATTTAATTAGATGAAGACCTAGAACTAAAGGCCTTTGAGAGGGAAAACCCTCACAAACTCGTCTTACCCAGTGACTGGCATAAATTCTGCTTGAGAGTCTGAACTCTATTTTGAATGTAGCTACTTTTGAAAGTGGTGTGGAGATCTGGTTTCCTGAGAGAACAGCTCTGTCAAAGACATTGGATTTGGTCAGACTATGCAGACATCCCAAAATCCAACCACATCACAGGAAAATACAGTTTTTAGCCAAAAGTGATGAGGGGGAAGATAAGGGCAGAATTCCTGGTCAGACTGGGAAGACCACATCAGAATTGTGCTTGTGGGTACCTGTCTGTCAGCAGGATAGTGAGAACACACAGGCTTAAGTGTTTATCACTTTCATCCCAGAGAAATACCCTTACCATAGGCATACTTTCCCTGCTGAAATGCTTTGAAAAGTTTTGGTTTCCTAGTGATATGGAAACTGAACATTTTTGTCATGTCAAAATATTTCACAGGCCAGACGGTTCACTTGTAACTTAACCCTGTTGTGCCTGTATCTTATTCAAGCTCTGTCCAATAATACAATTCATCCAGAAATAATGCATATAGAATGACTCAACAAGTACTATCAGTAAAAAGGCAAGCAAGACAACTTCCCTGTCCAATGATCACTTTAACCTTCTACTGAACAGTATCTAAATAAACTCTAACTTCTCTGTGTAACTCTTATGTACCATCTTTTGTCTTCAGATATGAAGCACTTTGTAAGCAGTAAGCTTTAATTCAGGATGTCATTTAACCACATGTTTAAACTGTTCCTCAGCAAAAGGCTTAACTGAACACATGTTTAAGTGCTTTCCTAATTAGAAGTTAATTAATGAAACATCCTAACTTTCCTGTGAAGGGGTGTTTTTCAGATGGAAAAATGAAAGCCAGATGAGTTGTCTTGCCAAAGACTGCATGGAGAGCTACAGGCAGAGCAAAGATTTGAGCACCTATCACCTCTCTCTAAACAGTAATGTTATCCTAAAAATCCATGCAGTCTTATGTCAAGCATTTATACTGCAACAGGCTAACTGCACAGACTTTGAAGTCAGGAAGTGTGATACAAGCTGACAACTTTTGAAACATTCTCATATGTCTCTTTATGGGTCAGGACACAGGAGAATAAATGAGAACCTGGGTACAATTTTATTGTTGCTTTTTCTTTGTAATTTTCAGACGTTGTAAATTGCTCAAAACAAACAAACAAAAAACAGCAAAAGAATCCCTGAAACAAACAAACCAAAAATTACACACAGACACAAATTATAATAATAATAATTAATAATAATAAATCAGCACAACCCTTTTCTGCAAATCAGACAAAGAGAAAGGAAAAAAACATTTTATTTGGTAGAGAAGGTCAAAGATGTTTTTCACTTTCATCTACAACTCTGGTAGCCAAGGAACATCCAGATCCATGAACAAAGAAAATTACTCTTATGGACAATTAATCTATTGCTTAATTTCAATCAGAGTGATTGCTCTGGTCCCCAGGTATTTTTACCCAGAGCCTGGGTCTGCCTGTCTTAGTCTCTGATGACAGTCTGACAAATTTCTTATGGACAAGTGCTCACTAATAGACATGTTAGTGCATCAGCCATATGGCAAAATATTGTTAGGTTAACTAAAGTCCTATGTGTTAACTGTGTCTAAGGGTTAATGCCACAGTTCTGTACATAGCGCTGCATCTTCTTGTAACTGTGTATGAGGAAAATTATACCTTAACAATTTTTTTTTTTAAAAAAATATTTAATTTTAAGCTATACTTCTGTCTTTGGCAGCAGAAGTTTTTCTGAATAAAGCTGGAAATATTTCAGTAAATTTATAGGCACATTTATCAAAACATAGCAACACCAGACTACTAATTTGGAATTCAGCTCTTTACCAAATGTAGCAACAGGAGATGTTCCCAATTTGTGAATGAATTCAGTGCTCAGAGAAGGGAATGAGCCAAGAGCAGCCTGGCCAGAGGGAGGTGTGTGGTTCCTTAACCAGCTTTCCTCTTCTCCACAAGACAAGTCTTTCTCTAAGTTGGACCCATGAATTTTGAGGGTTGGTTTCATAAATGAGTAATTTTCTGAAAAATTGTAGATTTGCCTTCTAAAATGGTTTAAGCCATCTTCTTTTTGATTTTGTCCTTTTCTCAGCATCAGAGACAATAAACTAATCTTTTCCACTCACTGGCACAGTTCCTGGCTCTGTTCTTTCCCAGCTGCTCACCAAGCTTCTTACTTCGTCTTTGTACTGCTGTAGCATTTGTGTTCAGCCTTTCCTCACATTTCCACATGTTTTCTCCCAAGTCCCCTTCTTTCAAAGGACAGTCTCTGGTTCTATATTTTATCTTAAATCTACTTCTTAATCCTTCCGTGGCTGTGGGCTGGGAGTCTTTTTTGGTTGGTTTTGGGAGGATGTTTGTTTTATTTGTTTTGTTTTGTTTTGTTTTGTTTTCTTGTTATAGATACACTTAATGGTTACAGATAGTAACAATTTTTTTGAAAGATCACCTTTTAAAAATTATATCTTCCATTTGTGATTTGCACAAGATCACAAGATCTGTTTGAACAGTCTCCAGCAGGGTCAAGGCTTTCTTCTTTTCATTTTTATCTTGTTCTGTTTTTCCTTCTTGTTTCTTTCTTTCTACTCATTCTCACTTAAGCTTCAAAACAAATGAAAACATCTAGAAATGGATGTGTATGGAAAACAACCATACACATAAATTTAAAAAAAAAAAAAAAAGAGGGAGTAATTTTTCTTGAATATATCTCTACTTATGCAGATATTTAGCTGATATTGAACCACATATAGATACCACAGAGTGATCACGTGCTATGCTGCCTTCCCAGGAGTCCTATTAATCAAACCCTCAACTTGCATTAACTGGTATACTTCTTTTGACTCAAAGGCAATGCACTGATTTACCATAGCTGAAATATCTCCAGACAACATTGCCCTTTTTTTGTTGTGTTCTTTACATTTTCTAGTAGGCATATAACATCCACAAATCCATAAAATGAATTGTCACACAATAAAGCAGCATGGCAATAGCTCTGTTTCACACCTGTGCATTGAAGTGCTGTTCTGAAGTGTACATGGGGCCAACATGTTTGTCACTGACATGTAGGGTAATGCTCTTGTGATGACAGAACACATCTTGTGCTGACAGAGTAGTTATACAAGAGTAATTCAGGGCTGAGAAATCTATCAAGAAAGGGGCATGGAGAAGTTGTTCTACTGAGCAGCAATGCACATAAATCCACATGTATTTGTTCTGCTGGATCATCACCTCGTTTATTTTCTTGAAATTGCATATAGAGTATGTTTAAATTCATATGGAGAAATTCAAAATTGTACCTTTAATTCTCCCCACCTTCTTAGACCTGCATCCCTATTTCTTATAAATGAATACATCAAGGGTTTTACCTCACTTAGCTTTAGTCTTCTAACAGTTAAACATCTCTTTTAAGTTAATTGATCACATCCCCTCCTAACAGCTGTGGTGGGGGACAACCAGCTCCTCTATGGTCCCACGGCCTCCCGGGGTCTGGAGGGGATTGCGAAATCCCCTCGTAGTTGGGAGTCAAGAAATGTAGCAGTCCGAGATGGAGTGGTCATAGAAAAGCATTTAATTACAGGTGTCCAGGGTATTTAAGCCCTTTGGGTTGGGTCTGGGAGGTAGGATGTGATTGGGTAAGGGTTCAGGAGGAGTGGTGTGGTTTGGGGGGCACAGGGGCCAATAAGGGAGCAGGAGGACCAAAACCCAGTGGGAACCCAGGGATAG